>CM052808.1:34167902-34199266 GCA_028533885.1 Nasua narica | reverse complement strand
CTGTCTTGTTGATTTTGGCCATTCTAACTGGCGTAAGGTGGTATCTCAGTGTGGTTTTGATTTGAACCTCTCTGATGGCTAAAGATGATGAACATTTTTTCATGTGTCTGTTAGCCATTTGTATGTCTTCTTTGGAGAAGTGTCAGACACTAATCATAGTGATTTAAACGTCCCTGTCTGCTAATGTCACTATCTGGATCAGTTGTGAGTCTGCATCTATTATGTGCCTTTCCCCTTGATTATTGGTCTTATTTACTTTCAACTTCACATATCACATATCAGTAAAGTTTTACTGAATACTAAACATTATGTATAAATGAAGTAGAGGCTATAAGTAATATCTTCTATCAGACAGGGTTCCCTTTTTTTTATGTTATGCAGATAGGGTGACACGTTGATTGCCTCAATCAACCTCTCAATCTAATAGGAAATTGACATGGGTCAGAGATAAATTGTAATGTCAGTAACACTTGCTCTACCATGCTTAAGCCCTGATCTTCAGGTGTGCACTACCTCACATTTGAGGGGAGTCCAGAGGCTCTCTAGCTAACTTTCTGAAAGAATGTGCAAGATCTAACTCTCTGATATTCCTGTCTTCAAAATCTGGTAAATGCCCTGATGGTCAACCATTCTTTTTCCTAATCATTTCAAGTTCTTGCAGGCCTTCTCACTGTGTCTTTTAAGGATTTTATTTATTCGTTATATTTAGAGAGAGAGAGAGAGAGCGCACAAGTGGGGTAAGGGGTAGAGGTAGAAAGAGAAAGGAATCTACAGCAGACTCTCTTGCTGAGGATGACTCTACCTGGAGGCTCGATCTCATGACCAGAGATCATGACATGAGCCGAAATTGAGAGTGGTGGCTCAACCAACTGAGCCACCCAGGTGCCTCTCACTATGCCTTTTAGAAACAATGGCCTAGTTCCCTAACACTGTAGTAGCACCAGGATTCAGCAAATATCCAAAGAGGGAAGTTAGTTTTATGTTTGAATCCTTTCAAGTATCCTGATCATTACAGCAGCCATTCATGCACCTCTTTGTATAACCTAGAGCATGGGAAATATCACAGTGGCATGTTATTGAATAATTCCTTTTCATCTCTTCATTAACCTGTGAACTTCTCGAAGGTGGAAACTGTGATGTTTTTCTCTGTATTTTTAGAATACCAGACACAAGTTAGACATTCAGTAAGTATTTGTTGATGGATAAAAACAAAAGTACATGATCCTTCTAAGAATCTTTCATTTCTAAATATTTTAAATCCCAACCATTTTAATAGTCATATAAGTGTAGCTAATCAATTTTATTTATTATTTATTTATATATTATTTATACTTAAAATAACATTTATTAATTACTCTAATTTTTCTCATTACAAGCAATTCTGTACATTTAATGTTCTCTATTGAATTAAAGCCCAGCCATATATCTCAGAATTAAAGCATAAACAATACTTTTTCACATTTCAGTGAAAATAGAAATTTGGTTACAGATTCAATAATATTTGTATTCATAGTTTATTACTTATTAAGTATATAATTATCTTTTTGGAAAAATTTATTTTCATTTCTTTTAAAGCTACTGATAAATTTCCATGATATTGTCATGTTTTTGAAATGTGGAATCACTTTTAACTTATTTATTCAAAGTTTATTTTATGTGTTTTTATTAAATTAAAATTAGTTTTAATAAAAAGGAATTAAAATTCTGAAATATAGAATATATGATTACCCTACACAGAAATGGAAGATACATTAATCTCATGCCCTTTAAAATAACTTGCTAAATTTAAGCTATAATGACATTTCTGCATGTTCAAGAAAAAGTGAGTGGAACAACTTTAAAAAGTATTACTCTACTAACTTAAAAGGTTAATGAAAGAAATGATCCTTTCTAATTTATATAAATGTCATCGAAAGCATAGGATAAAGAGTGGCATTGTGGGTGATAATTTCCATTACATACGGTGTACTCTCGATGCTTTTCTTTACTAGCACTCTGGTTTTCATTAAGTAGTCCATCTCTACAAATGATTATGTTTCATTAAAGTGGAAATGCAGAACAGGACATCTAAGAGCAGATCCAATCAACAATTTTTATCTTTTTAAACTTACAATATTAGGGGTGCCTGGGTGGCTCAGTGGGTTAAGGCCTCTGCCTTCGGCTCAGGTCATGATCTCAGGGTCCTGGGATCAAGCCTGGCATGGAGCTCTCTGCTCAGCAGGGAGCCCGCTTCCCCCTCTGTCTCTGCCTGCCTCTCTGCCTACTTGTGATCTCTCTCCTCTCTGTCAAATAAATAAATAAAATTTTTTAAAAAAATAAATAAGCTTACAATATTATAAGATCCTTTTTGTACTAACAGTACATAGTAGCTTTAGATGTACTGCACAATAAGCTAGTCACTAGCCTCACATGACTATGTGCATTTAAATTAATTAAAATTAATGATATTTAAGAACTGGTTCTTCTGTGGCTCTAGCCTCATTTCAAGTTCTCAATAGCCAAATGTGGCTAGTGGCTATCACATTGAACAATGCATATATAGAACATTTCCTTCATCATAGAAAGTTCTTTTAGACAGCACTGATTAGAGTTTTAAACAGATAGCGGTTAAAATTTGTGCTTTTCATTGAAAGCAGGTCTAAGTGAAACCAATGAAGGTCCTTTTAAGTTATTTCTACTCGTTTCACTTTGAATGTTGTATTTTAGAACAGTACATGAGCTCTGAGCTCAACTGGTGATTATTTTATCCAGCACCTTTATTAATCAAATGAAGATCAGACAACCTAAGGAAGGTTATTAAATGTTGGAAAATCAGCTATTCGTTGGCGAATTAGTGGTAAAGCTAGAATTGGTACTCAAGTCTCCTGAAGTAGTTCATTTCTCAATCTACTATACTATACCACATTGTCTCGTTTAAGTTATTTCACTCCTGATATTTTACTACTACTAGAGACACAAAAGGGTAAATGAGGGACGCTTGGGTGGCTCAGTCAGTTAAACGGCTGCCTTTCGGCTCAGGTCATGATCCAGGGTCTGGGATCAAGTCCCACATCAGGCTCCCACCTCGGCAGGGAGCCTGCTTCTCCCCCTGCCTGCTGCTCTCCCTACTTGTGCTCATTTGCTCTTTCTCTCTCTCTGACAAATAAATAAAATCTTAAAAAAGGGTAAATTGACCAAGTTGGCAACACATCAATGTGAAATTATCAGTTACTGGTTAATTACCTTACCTGAAGTTATTTCCACTGTGATAAGAAAATAGCACATTTCCACACCCAAATTATGCACTATATTTACAGTAGCTGCCACTTTCCAAATAATAATGATTTTTTTGAGTCCTGCTTTTAAACAAGTAGAGTTTCATCTCCCTAAGGGAGCTGAAAAATCAACATGAATTATAAGTCCTTAGAGAAAAATGACCTCATTTTTTCCCTACAGCCTGTGCTCACTATAACCATGACATAAAACACAATGTGTTGGATCCAACTATGTGTTTCCTGGAGATACTCTGAAATTGTTAAGTCACTGTATGACCAGGAATTTTGTTTTCCCCGGTTGATTATTTATATTTGTGTATTTATAATGAATATGAATAAATTTAAAAATGAGCGAATAAATCTATGGTACCACTTAGCAATACTTAGCTACTTTATTACTTGCCATTTTCTTATCTTTGGATCATGTAGGCTCTAAAAATACAATGCAAACAATACGACTCCTACTTTTAATTATTTGAAAAGCAACTTGCTGATCTATATGAAAAATCTGTTTCACTGGTTTTTAGGGATCCTCCTGAAACAGGAGGCTTCATATGCCTATGGGAGAAATTGTTAACTTCAAAAACAAAAACTAGTATTATATATCCTCTGTAGTAAAACCTTGAAGGGATAATAATGTCATTTGTTTTTTTGTTAAGTTAAAACTACTGTAACAAATGGTCTTGAGTGACAATTCTACCAGTAAAGTTGCTTGCTAAAGAGTCATTATAACTTTCTTATAATTATGCTCAAAATGTTCCTCAGGAAGAGTCAGATGGTGAAAAGGGTGAGAACAGGGAATGTGAAAAAATCTAATATTTGGTAACATAACAACCTAGTACATTATAAACATTTTCCATAAAATTAATGAGCTTCATGAGAAACAGGGTTTGGGAACAGGAAGAGTAAGTTATATACAGAAAAAAATTAAAGATAAGAGGACACCCAAATTAATTTTCAAATGATAACCAATGAAGAATAAATAAAGTATATTTTCTGGTAGTGATAACAAAATTGCAGATTTAAGAGAACTTTATTAAATTTTATATTTTAATCTCATGCTAAAATACTTTCCACAACATTTATTGGAAAAATATTTTTGGGAAGTCTTTTATGGGACAGCGCCTTTTAGGTCTGGGGATAGTCAATAAAAGGAATCATGAAATTTATATTCCAGTGATGAGATTCAGATGCTAAACAAATAAGCAAAAGTATAACAAGCTAAGTGACACTGTGAAGAAAAAGGAAATAGAGGTGATAAGTAATGACCGTACTATGATATAAAGAGGATTCAGGGAAAGTCTTTTGGATCAGCTGATATTTGAGCAGAGCTTTAACTGAAATGCAGATATCTGGGAACAGACACTCCAAGCAGAAGGCACAATGAGGACAAAAACTGTACCAAGAATGTGGTCTGAGTTGGGAACAGATTGAAAGAGAAGAGTGGGAGATGGTGAAGTTAGAGCTACCCAGACATGCAAGAGCAGGGGGCTTTATTTGAAGGCATGGTAAGAATTATGGGTTTTATTCTAGATGACGTTATTAGAGGGATAGGAACAAAGGACTGGCATGATCAGATAGATTTTTTAAAGATTTCCTTGGCTACTCTGAAGAGAATCAGCTTCAGAGGTCACATGTAGAAGCAGGGATACATTAAGAAGCCATCACAACAACCCCAGCAAGGGATGATAGTAGCTGTATGGAGTTTTATTGGGTGAAAGGGATGAGAACTGGAGAGAAGTCGTGAAACAGTCTGCATTTAACATGCATGTTAAATGCATGTTAAACTGTAGGATTTGCTGGGAAGAGATGTGGATGGTTCTTCAATTTTCAGCCTGAATAATTACTACTAAGACTGGATAAATAGGAAAAAGAGCACATTGGAAAGATTCAGCGCTTGTTTAGGGCATGTTAAATTTCAGCTTCCTATTAGACATCCAAGAAGGGATGTTGGTATGGAGTGGGATACATAACAATGGCCATCTTGCTTAAACACTTACAGTTAGAGGTTTTGCTACTTCCGAGTTATTCTAATCCCCTGCAGCTAATCCTAATTGTTAGAAAATTTTATTAAGCCAAAACTATCCCACTTCTAACTTATACCTAGTGATCACTATTCTATTTTCTGAAGAATAAACATAAGGAAACTTAATCTCTTCCATTATAGCCTATGCAAATTTGCAAACAGATCATTTTACTTGTATGAGCTTCTCTTGCCCAGGCTAAGCATTCCACTCTTATCATTTCTCATCTTAAATGGCTTTCTAGTCATGGTTGTTCCTGGATGATCACCCCCTATCTCACCAGATCAGTAATGAGCATTAATACCAAAAGATCTGGCTAGTTTGTTTGTGCATCTTTCTTGGAAATAAATTTACTTGTACTTTCTTCTTCTTCTTGTGACATCTTGTGACATTGTTGAGCTCATCATGTTTTACAGACTACACATTGTTTAATTCTCTGCACTGTAGCATTCAAAACTCATGATTATAACTGAGTTTTTTTCTTCTTTTCTGGTTAGCATTTATTTCTAACTTTATATTTTCCTAGGAAGGTCACCAATCTTTTTAAAGAATACTATTCCTCTGCGGTGGATTTTTAAAACAGAAGTATTAGCATGGTTGCCTAGAAACCATAAAGGCATTCAAAATAATAGGAAGAACAGGGGAAATAAATGAAAATATCATCTACGATGACATTTGATTTAGGTGAGAAAATAGCTGTAGAGGTTTGTGCAGCCCTGATTTGATGAAACAATCTTTTTCATCAAAGAATCTTTGCAAATGTGAACTTCCTTGATGATTAGTCATTATATTGTTTTAATAGTTATATATCTTTATCGTTATGACAATGTGCCTTTTAAATTAGTTAGCAATTCTTTTGTTTTCTTCACTGTAAAGGTCAATGTTCATCCCCTCATGTTTTCTTTGATATCTGTTTGTATATGAATTCATGGATTTTAATGTTTTTTACTAGCAAATATTGACTGCCATATGAAATCAACAGTTAACTAATTTGGGAAGAGAAAGAATTTGTTATCTAGTATGGACAAAAGATTAGACCTGTGCTTGAAAACCCTTCCTTTCTTTATACACCTTAAGATTCAATAATTCAGTGAGTTCACAATAGTGTTAGGAATAAGAGATGGAATGAATAGATGTGGTTCACTGAATTTACAACAAAATTAGATATAGTCAGATATCCATCTTTTTAAAGCCGCTTTGTGTCTCTGAAATCACTTAAGCCACATTTCAGCTTTAAATTTCTGCTGAAAAGCACAGTTTTCTGTGCTTTTTAAATTTAAGGTTCAGCTGTATACAACAGCAAAAGGTCAAAAAGAACTTGTATCCCTGCTAATTTATACATTTTCAAGAAACTGTTCTTTACATCATTTTGGGTTTTTGTGTGTGTGTGTGTAATTTTACTTATTCTTAAATATTACAAGTTGTCACCTCACCTACCTGATATGGTTTTGTTTTACAGCCTATTAAAAACTTTTAAAAGCTCATTTCTAACTAGAAAATACCACTAAGTAAAGGATCGAAAACCCAAACAATTTTGATATGACAGAGTGGGGTATAGCAAATAAAAATCCTGTTAGAGTACTTTTTAAGAGAATAAACATTATCTGGAGGCAAGGACAAGGGATTCTTCTAATTGGTAAAGTAATGATTGTGTGATGTCATAGGATGATGGAACTGTAAAAATTTTAAATAGAATTTAAATTGATAAATTTCAGAGAAAATAGGCAATCCATTCCATTCACTCCCAGTTTCTTTTTCTGACTGTTGATCATTCTCAAAGCCACTGATGCTTGGGCAGAAGGCTCTGTGATCCCAACTACAACTGCGGATTGGGGGGTCGAGTGGGAGTGACAGTACAATCATTTTCTATCAATAATTACAAGTATGAGGCCAAATGGCAGTTATGATGCTATCTGTAACAAGGTAATGATGCTTGTTGAGCTGAGAAGTCATATAGAGTCAGGGCTGGTGTTGATAACATGGCTATCTTATGTAATAGACATAATTCCTGAACAGAAATTTTATAAAAACCATGAAAGGGGTTAATGAAGAGTAACTAAATCTTCTCTATGGAATGATCTATGTAAGGTTATTAAATGATTACATTAGATAAACAGATTTACAACAAACTACAACCACACTGTAGACTCCATGAAGACAGGATCCTTGATCTGAGTTCTTTCTGCAGTCTACCGAAAATAATTAGTATCTAACAGGTACTATGTGGCTCTGATACCAGCTTTCTTCCTTCTCCTTTCTAATCATTTATTGAATCCTTTCCCCAAAGATAAATAGCTGTGGGTACAGATCTTTGTCTTTATCCTCTTAATCTTTCTTTTCATTTTCTTGTACCTTATCATTCACTGGCCCTCTTCTGAGTCTCTGGCTGTCTTATACGCAAATTCAAACTGAATCAGAATGGATACTTTTTACTAGTAACAGAGAACTAGAGGTGTCTTTATGGTTCTCCAGCTGAGAACATGGACCTTAGCCTTCAACTTAAACATATGTCCACAAAATATCCTTGTTTCTGTCAGATACCAATGCTAACATTTAGTTGGATTTGTTAGTCTACATCAAAATAGTGATGGTATTAAGATCAAGGTGAAAAGGATTTCCTTTTCTTTGTTCTTTGTACTCTGGGCCCGTTGTGTATACACTAAAGGTACCCCCCTAAATGTACCAGTAGCCCTCCCCAGGTAGCTACCCAAGGGTGATTATGAGGAAAAAAACCTTTAAAACAATAAACTTTATGAAACGTTACACTATGCTAGGCAGAAGACATCAGACCTTCTCTCACACTGTTACACATTTCCTTTAAGTCTAAGCTACTGCTTAACTGTGTATTACCCATTTCTGTCTAGGATCAATTGCCATTCTATATTGCTATGCTCAAATAACTACCAGCAGGAACTAAATTAAGCAACTGCTAATGATTAGATATTTACAAATGGGTCAGGCACTGTGCTAGGTACCACACATATTCATTACCTTAGAGATTGTGAGATTTACTCTGCTGCAAACTCAGCCTTGCTCTGGAAAAGTTTATAGAACAGCCAAGAGCGAGCTTGTAGATGACCATGACTTTAAATCTTAATACATTGTATATAATCAGCTGCATTAGAATTTAATTTCAATGAAAGTAAATGGCGACCTGGAAAAAAAAAATAAGTTCAATGAAGGCAAGGCAAAATGTGACTCATTTTGTACAATATCCCAATGCCCAGGATAGTATCTGGCTCATGGTAGGAACTCAATAAATATTTATTGAATGAATGAAAGGATGAATGTCGGATTACATGCAGACCTACAGCCATTGGTAATAATAGAGGTAAAATCATCAGTGTTCATGAAATGATACTTAATATAAATGAGGAGAAGTACAGAGTAAGAATTATGTAGAGAATTTGATGAAGATTTTCCATGAAGCATCTCTGATTTATGTGTGCAAAGAGTCATGACTGAGTAAAAACAGATACTGCTGACTCAGAAATTCTTCCTACCTGCCTGGCTTAGGGAAAGTAACAGTCTCTCTGAGCATCAGTTTCTTCATCTGCTAAATAGGAGAACTATACTACTTTTCAGGATTGCAATGAGGATTAGAGAAAATCCACACAATACAGAGGGCTTGGTTCTTAATAATCAAAAATAAAGATTTATTTCTTTACTTACATACTAAGTGAATATTAAGTGCCTACTCTGTGACAAGCATTCTGGTAGATACTGAATTACAAATACAAGGGAAGCAAGAAAAACACTGACTCACGGTCTCAGAGCTTAGATTTCCATGACAGAAGAGGAAATTAATTAAAAAAAAATCATTGAAATAAATCAAAAGTAATTATTGCTTTTATAATTAGTAGTGCTTGTATTAGTACCCTTAATACTAATTATTTTATTTTTAATTCTCCAGATGCTTCCATAAAGAAACAGAGTAACGGAATGTAAGAATTCTGTAAAGGGAATAGGTGCTCACATTGGTTATTGGAAATTTTAGGCATGATACTTTAAATAAATTACAAAATCAATCATGTCACATGTGAAGCTTTTAGAAAGCTTCATATTTTTTAAAGGGACTCTCAATTCTTTTTTTTTAAATTTTTTTTTAAAGATTTTATATATTTATTTGACAGAGACACAGTGAGAGCAGGAACATGAGCAGGGGGAGTGGGAGAGGAAAAGCAGGCTTCCTGCTGGAGCAGGGACCCCCAATGTGGGGCTCAATCCCAGGATCCTGGGATCATGACCTGAGACGAAGGCAGATGCTTAACCACCGAGCCACCCAGGGGCCCCTAAAATGTCTTTAAATGGCCAGGTGCCTGGGACTATCAATTCTATGGTTATACTTCCAAATAGTGTTTCTTCATATTAATTTTAAAGTACAGTGACTAAAATATTAATATTGAATAGTAAGATGGAAATTTTGAATTATATAAATTTTATACTAAATGACACAATGATTTCCCTTCATTATTAACAGAAGTCTGTGTAGCACATGTAGAATTGACCTTGATAGATGTTTTCATTCTCAAATTCATTGAAAACCTTTATTTTATTTATTTTTTTTTTTTGAAAACCTTTATAACCAAAGATGGCAGGCCAGAAATGAATATGACATAATAGGATTAGAGAAATGGAATTGATAAGAGAGTGTCCTTATTTTATTCTTTTGTTCTCCAAAAGGAGAGCAGAATCTAGACATAATAAAGTAAGTTCAAGAAAATAAGACATCCAGGACTTAACTTTACTCTTACGTATTAATCTCATTTTAAGAGAAATAATACTATTGACCCCGTTTTCATCTCAAACTTGCACAAAAACCTTGAAAACAAAATTTGTTGTAGGAAATATTTTAATCTTGGGTAAAAAGAATATCTTTGTAGGAGCATTCAGTGAAAAAGTTGCTAAACCTTCCTGTTCCACACACATATATAGAGTTATATGAATGTATACATATATACATATAGAGAGAGAAAGAAAAAGTGAGAGAGAGAGAGAGAGAGAGAGAGAGAGATTTATTATACAAAGTAGCTTATATAATTGTGGATGTTGAAAAGTCCCATTATCTGCTGTCTGCAGGCTGGAAACCCAGGAAAAGGCAGTGGCATAGTTTCAGTCTCAGTCCAAAGGCCTGAAAACCAGGAGAAGCAATGATGTGAGTTCTGGACCAAGTCTCAAGGCCTAAAAACCATAGGGCAGATGGTGTAAGTCCCAGTCTCAGGATAGGAGAAGACCAATGTCCCACCTGAAGAGCTAGGCAGACTCTGAATATTTTAAAGTACAGCTGCTACTTTAATTACCATTTGGAGATATAAATATTTAAGATAATTTAAATCATTAAGAATGTTTTTTAAATGGCTTATTTCATACATTTTATAATAGAAATACTTCATTATTAAATATTACATTCTAAAATTTACTTGTTTGTGATAGGGACACAATTCAGTTAATCATGGAAAAATAACTATGCATTTTTTTAAAGCAGAAAATTTCTGGAAGAGTGATTTTCCATTTTTTGGAAGGACGCAATTAGTAATTTCTTTCACCAGTTACCGAAAGCTATATTGATAGCCATTAAGAATGGCCTAATAATAGTTCCATACAGATGTGTGGCAATTATAGCTTATGAACTGCTTTCATGTTACAGCTGCCCCCACTCATCTGCGGGGGGATACGTTCTAAAACCCCCAGTCAATGCCTGAAACCACATATGGTATAGAACCCTATATATATAGTATTTTTTTCTATACATATATACCTATGATAAAGTTTAACTTCTAAATTAGGCACAATAAGAAATTAACATCTAATTACATAGATGTTAAATTAACATCTAACCTCTAATAAAATAGAAAAATTATAAGGATATACTTTGATAAAAGTTACGTGAATATAGTCTGTGTGTTGAAATATCTTATTGTACTGTACTCACCCTTCTTGTGATGCAGTGAGATGATAAAATGAGTACGTGATGAAATGAAATGAAGGGAATGACGTAGGCAATGTGACATCAAGCTAGGCTACTATTCATCTTCTGATGATTCTGTCAGAAGGGGATCATCTGCTTCCAGGGAATTGAAATTGCAAAAATTGGAACCACAGATAAAGAGGGACTACTGGCTTTCATTTGACTTTATCCCAAGCCTGAGATGTATAGTTTATTTCTTCCTGAAGAGAAAACCAAGTAAAGAGATTTGTCAGAGGTGATTTAACCGTGTATAGCAGAATAGCGGTTGTAACCCAGGCCCCTGACTTCCATTCCTGCGCAAGTGGTAATAAATGTGACAAACTGGTGGATGGCCTCGGGGCACATTGAAGAGGAGCTTCGGGCAGCTGAGCTGAATGTAAAGTAGGGTTACCTGCTTCCATCAGGGCCATTGTCCTGAATATCTGATTAACGTGCAGAATATTCATCATTCTCCAATACTTTTCAAAGATAAATTTTTCAAATGAAAGTAACCAGGAGCATTTAATTTTAATACAATGAATAAATGTTCCAATGACTTCTTGGGGAAATGTATTTCTAAAGAGCAAAAGGACAAGTTTCAGTTTAGAATTTATAATTGTTTAAGACTAACCTAAACCTAATATGCTAACTATTCCAACAAGTTACATTTCCTTGTGAAAAAATTTCATTTTTCTGCATAGGAGAAAGAAACAGGAGAGCAGAAGGTAAAGAAGGCAAGGATGGGGAGAAAGGAGAGAGGGGTGTGTATGTGTGGGTATTTGAAGAGATCTCTGCAAATGACTTAGAACTTTAAACGGCTACAAAATCCATGCCTTGGTATCAAACTAGAGTATTCAAAACCGCGTGTTCCTCTTGCATTGATTTCAGCCTTTGTTACATTAATTGTGCATATTGCTACTTAATTTCCTCCTAGAAGTTGGCAGTTGAAATGCTCCTTGCAGCCCAGAACTTGTCCAGCTTGCTTTAAATAAAACCTCTCGGTAATAAAACAGCAGGACTTCTTTGTTCAGACACAGCTATCTGGCTCAACCTCAATTATAATGTTTTCCAGTAGAAACCAATGAAATCAACTAAAACTCGCATCTGATAATGCTCAGATTATCTAAATTAAGGTTTTTGGAAAAAGAGCTACAGATGATGTTCCAAGTCTTTCACAAGGCAGCTGTATTTTTGTGAGAGGTTGATATGCTTAAATGGATTAAGTTGGATATTCAAGACACTGAAAATTTGAATCTACCTTGAAAATTGAAGTATAAAACCACATTAAGCTGCTTCAGCTGTCTAGGTAAAAGTTAGACCCACACAAAAGCAGTGAAGCTGCAGTGTTCTCCCTCTTCCTGCGCAAATACAAGTAGTGGGAGGGAAAGGGAAAGTGAGACTGGGCTTTCTGAACTGGACAGGAAAATTCACGGTCGGAAACACTTTGCACAGCTTTCCTCTGTGACATTTATGGAAAAGCCATTAGAGAAGAAGTATAACTATCTAACAACTCCATATACAAAGATGCTCCATTACTGTAACTGGGGATCTCTCTTAAATCCAGAATTAGCATTAAATTCTGGTGGAAGAATGAGCCGTAGCTTTAAAATTAATCACTTTATTTTACTGGGATAAAATGAATTCTGCAAAAGAAAATACTTCCTGATTTAAATTGATACTAAATTGATAAGAGAAACCACAATATGTATACCACAATATGTATACAATATGTGTGTATACACACACACACATATATACATATATATATGTGTGTGTGTGTGTATTTGTAGATCTAGATGTAAATGTTTAATTGAAGTTAGATCAGTGAAGTCACCAGGGAATTACCAGCCCTCCATCGATAATTTCTAAAGCAAAGAGCAAAGCTGAGTCAGAATTCAACTTTTTGGTGACAAAAGTCAGAATAATTTTGTAGCAGTCTAAAGTTCTGTTTTAGGGTATGAAAATAGACTAAGAACAAATTTAACTTAATTTTTAGTACTGTCTTGTAAACATATACTCTGCTATCTTTTTTAAAAATATTTTATTTATTATTTGAGAGAGAACAGGCATGCCAGAGAAAGCACAAGCAGGGGCGCAGCAGAGGGAGAAGCGGGCTCCCCACTGAGCAGGGAGCCCTATGTGATATGAGGCGGATCCAAGGCCCCAGGGATCATGAGCTGAGCTGAAGGCAGAGACACTTCACAGATTGAGGCACCCAGGCACCCCTAGTCTGTTATCTTTCTCAACAAAGAGTAATGGTCCACTCAGTGCTTTGCATTCTCAAAATCACATCTCAACAACTTCTTCACTCTAAGTTTGCATTGTTTCGTTGAAACATATGCCTGTATTTAGCTCTTATTTTAAGTAAGAATTAATATATTGGAGACATGATAATCTAACTCTATATACTTATTTCTACATACATAAGAAAATTCTTTTTTTTAAAGATTTTATTTATTTATTTGACAGAGATCACAAGTAGGCAGAGAGACAGGCAGAGAGAGAGGGGGAAGCAGGCTCCCCGCAGAGCAGAGAGCCTGACGCGAGGCTCGATCCCAGGACCCTGGGATCATGACCTGAGCCGAAGGCAGCCAAAGGCTTTAACCCACTGAACCACCCAGGCGCCCCAACATAAGAAAATTCTTATTAAATAAAGCAAGAATAAGAAAAGAATAAACACTTTCATCAATATTTTAATATCGTTGAGACCATTTTAAAGGCTTTTGTTTTAATTTAATTTTAAAATTTCAGCCCTACATGATGTTTAGGGTTATTTATTAATATTGTTATTGCTATTCACAATGAGACAATTTTCTGAGTTGTGTGAAAGTAGTTTTAAAGCAGGCATTTATGTATGGCACTTCAGTTGATCTGACAGCAACCTTATGAAAAAACAAATTATTATTAATCACATTTACAGATGAAGAAATTAAAACTCAGGTAATTTAAGTAGTTTTCTATATTAAGAACTATTCAGTTTGGTATAGAATGTCTGTGTCTAAATCTTTTATTTATCTTCCCGAATATTTTGATGTTGCTTTGGTTTTTTCTATCATTTCGTGTAGCCTAAGGCTTGCTTTATTCTTTTTCTCTTAGCAGGCCACCTGATTGTTTCGCCTACATGATCCATAAAATTAAAAATTAAACTAGAGTATATCTAGATTTTTAAAAATCACTTTTGACTAGTACCTATTCAGTGATTACCATTTACAAAATAGATTTCTTCTATCATAACTTTATTCCTTCCATTTTACCTTGTCCCACACAGTTACTTTTATGTTATCCTTTGCTCTTTACACTGTATAATATATACAATATTTATGTACGCACGCACATGTGCATACATGTGTGTTTCAGGTACTATCTTCATTTCCTTATCTTTTGCTTCTGTATTTTGAAAAAGCTCAGGTTGGTTTTCATGTCATTTGATTTGAAAAATATTTGGTTTAATATTTTATCTTTGTTTTTTTGTGCGGATTTGATGCAGTTTGTTGTGCATTCTTAAAGGTTTTTAAGTATTTTGCAATTTTTTTTTTAGTTTCCCTAAAATTTTTTATCTGATCCTGCTCTTTTTGCATTTCTACACACCTTTTAGCTGGATTTCTTTTTCTCTCATGTTTTGTCTTCTTGCTCTTTTTTAATACTTCTTTCATGTTTTAAATTTATGACTTTTGTTTAATGTACCAAAAAGGGGCAGTGTCGCTTAGGGGCCCATTAGGTAACTGAGTCTCAGTTTGAAGTCCTACTTCAGAGTGTGGGCTGGTAAAAGAAACAGTCAAATGTAGTGAGGCACCCAGAAACTAGCAACTATGGGAAGTCATTACTGTCTCTTAGCCCTGAAAGATCTAAGATTAAAACAGTGTTTCTAGAGCCTCTTGTGAGTAGGAGCCTTAGAGAAGGGACCAACACGACAGATTATATGGTCATGCAGTGATTTGGCCAAGCCATTGTCAGAGTGCAGTGCCAAAGCAGGAAAAGGGAGAAGAAATATCCAGAGACCTTGCTTTCATCTCAGTCTCTAATCTCCTGCATGTGCTTCTCATAGGTCTGGACAAGCGTTAGTCACAGGTCAAGGATGATGCAATCGATAGGGGTCAGGACAGGCCTCAGGGCACAGGGCAACGAAGTATACGGATCATAGGAACAAACTGAGACATGCGTCTATGACACATTCTAAAATATAATTCAATTTCCAGTGGCAAATCATTTTCAGATTATGCTCTTATTCTTCCTTCTTTTTGCGTGCTGCTAAATTTTTCAGTTCCTTAATTTCATTTAGTCATTTACTTATCCTCACTTATGGGCCTTTCTATTATGTCCTATCCATTTAATGCATTGATAGAGCCTTCCAGCTTTTCCATCATGTCTTTCAATGTTTAACTGATTGTCATCAATATTCAGCTGAGTCTTTTTTTAATAAAGATTTTATTTATTTATTTATTTATTTGATAGCGAGATCACAAGTAGGCAGAGAGGCAGGCAGAGAGAGAGGGAAGCAGGCTCCCATCCCAGGACCCTGAGATCATGACCCGAGCCGAAGGCAGAGGCTTAACCCACTGAGCCACTCAGGCGCCCCTATTCAGTTGAGTCTTAAGCCAAATGTGTGTTATATGTACTGAATTTCTTCATAAGTTTCTCATGTTTTACAGTCTTTTGTGTGGATTTTCTAGCCTAAAGATTTTTGATTCTACTGTGATTATCTCACTATGAATTTTTATTCGTATACATAATCTGAAGCAGTCATTTCTTCTTTTTCTTGCCAAAAAAAATCACAATTTCTAGAGTACTTCAACCTGTGAACTATTCCAAGTTAATTCCCTCCCAACTCCATTATCCAGTGTATAGTGCTACCAATGTTTCACTTTCTTCTACTCCCTTTCATTGCTTATGTGATCTAGAAATCCTTGAGGCCTTCTAATAACAAAGAGGGATTAATGGAGGAATTGGATCAAGAAACAGCTGTCTATCATTGCAAACAGGTCCTCTGTGTGTGTGTGTGTGTGTGTGTGTGTGTGTGTGTATGTACGTGCGTGTGTGTCTCTATCCTCTGGATGGTGAAAATTTTCTATCTGTATAGTAAATTAATATAAGGTAGATTGCCATTTTAGAAAGGTAGTTAATATCTCCTTGAATTCATGTCCATGTGGTGAGTGGAAATCCTCCAGCTGCTTGATGGCTCACTGATAAGTGGGCTTATTTTTAGAAGCATTGCAAGAGAAAGGGAAGGATGAAAGAGGTTGCATTGGGTACTACTGGCTTCCCATTATCATTATTCATTGTTCTCTTCAATTAGTCATTATTTACACATCCCTGCAGAGATTAAAAAAAATTCTTTTTCATACTTTCTTGCTTATAAGGCATTTCCTGGTAACTTTTCTGATTTCCTCAAGAAATTAGGGTCAAGGAAAAATTCTTTTATTGAGAGCAGTAAATAAGAATCTACTGAATTTCTTTAGCCAGTGCTTTTATTTTTTGGATTAAGACTCAGATAGGCAAGTATCTTCAAGATGAGAACCTGGAATAAAGGTCACATTTTATATTAATATCATCTTGTTTTCATTTGAATTTTTGAGATTGTGTTATATCTGTTGAATACCTAGATAATGTGTATATATATATATATATATATATATATATATATATATATATGTTTTTAGGGAGAGTTGAGACAATGGTTTGGGGTATTAGAAAATACTGTTTCTTATATAGGCAGGATTAGCTTTCTTTCCTTGATTAAATAGTACTGGTTTTGAAAGTAAATTAACTCCTTATTGGCTCTGTATAACTAACCTGCGAAAGCATATCTGTAATCTTCTCAATGTTTTTCTCTAAAGTAATTTATTATCTTTTCTTTTTCTTATTAATTTTTTCAATATTTAGAGGTACCTTGCTTTCTCTAGTCCTAATTTTCCCCCAAATTCTACATGCCCACCCATTTAAACATTTTTTTAAATCATCAAAAACAGAAAGCAACAAAGCTAATAATTTTATAACTACTCTTATTCTTAGGGTAGAGTTATATCAATCAATAACTCTTAACTTCATATCTTCTGTTGGTATTTAGTTTGATGGCTTACTTTTAAAGACAGATTTTTAAAAGATAAGTGCAATGTTTCAATAAGCAGTTGATAAATCCCAGGATTTATCGTAATAATATGTATGCAACCTCACAGAGAGGAATTCAATGACACATTACATTGCATGGAGAACACAGCTATAAAAAGAGAAAGCATATTTTGAAATTCCAACCAATGGAATAACTGACAGGGGAAAATAAGCCAACATATTTCCATCTTTACAAATTGCTGATCAATAAATCACACTTAAAAAAGAGCTGAGTAATTACTATATGAGGCTTGAAGCAATAGAATCCTCATTTACATATTAACAGACACTTACAGCAATAATTTCTGTCATGGGCTTGAATATGTTTAACATGATAAATTACACCAGTAATTCAGATGGATTTTTCTTTTTTTTTTAAGATTTTATTTTTTTTATTTTTATTTTATTTGACAGAGGGAGAGAGATCACAAGTAGGCAGAGAGGCAGGCAGAGAGAGAGGGGCAAACAGGCTCCCCGCCGAGTAGAGAGCCGGATGCGGGGCTCGATGCCAGGACCCTGAGATCATGACCCCAGCCGAAGGCAGAGGCCCTAACCCACTGAGCCACTCAGGTGCCCCCAGATGGATTTTTCTAATGCATAATAAAAAGGCATTGCAATGTCTGAATGAAAATACATTGTCAAAAGTTCAGACATAACAGAAGTGAAACCAGTGAACTAGTGAAGCAGTAAGTAGTTAGTTACAGTTTATTTTGCACATACCAAAAAGACAATTTGCTACCCAGGAGCAATCAAACGAAAATATGAAATCAGGCTCAGAGTCATATTGTTATAAAGCATGTTATATAGTGAGAAAGCTGTGACTTTTCTTCATAGTAATTGGTTATAATATTAGAATTTTCTTAAATGATAGAGAATTGGTCATTGGTTATCTGATATCACCCTTGGAAACAGTTTAAGTTTTGCTTATGATTTCCAGAGATGTATGCAAGAAATGACCCAGATCAGGTTAGTCTTGAAAATTATGCTAAATTATGGCACCTGGGTGCCTCAGTCAGTTAAGCATCTGCCTTCTGCTTGGGTAATGCTCTCAGGGTTCTGGGATGGAGCCTCAAATTGGGTTCCCTGCTCAGTGGGGAGCCTGATTCTCCCTCTCCCTTTGTCCCCCCTCCAACTCATGTTCTTTCTCTCCAATAAGCAGACAAAATTTTTAAAAAATTAAAAAATAAAAAACCTGTCATTTTTCTGGCTGGAGGTGGAAAAAGGTACACACTCTCAAGATTGCTCAGGGCTTTTCTCCTTAACATTAACAGTGCCCTATTTTGCAGGGGAAAAGACGAAACTTGGCTGTATCCAGCCTGGGAGTAGGGCAATTACATGAATCCAGTAAGCTCTAGCTTTTCTGTCTCATGTGAGGAAGGTGAGGAAAAAGCTAAGAAGCACTTGGGAAGGTCACAGCCCAGGTTCAAAAAGCCCCACTGAACGGTTGAGACTTTATCAGAGGATTGTAGAAAATTTCATCTCCCTGCATCTTACTGCCACATGAGCAGTGCCCCAGTGTAACAATGGATATAAACGAAAAGGGATGTAAGACTCTACCTCAGAAAGCGTTCTAGGGGTAACCCCAAGACAACAGGAGGGGCAAAAAGAGACCACCAGAGGAAATTAAAACCTCTGGTACCTGTACCTGCAGCAAACATTAAAGCACAGTTTAAATTCTAGTCTGATAAACGCAGAACCTCACACTATATAATATGGGTTTATTTCTTCAGTTCCTATTACCTAATACATCATGACACATTTTCATCAAAACTAACCAGGCATGCTAAAGGCCTTATCATCCCCAGAAGAAACTCCATACCCATCAGCCGTCATTCCCCAGTCCTTCCTCCCTATAACCCCTATCAAACACAAATTATAATTTAAGAATCTTGCAATACAATATTTTCATTTGCCTTAGTCTACCTATTATCTACATAATATATTTTGAGGTTTATAATATATGTAGAAATAAAAAGTGTAATAGTAGTGCAATGGGTAGGGTAAGAATGATAAAAATATTCCAAAATTAGGTGGTGATGAGGTTGCAGAACTTCACGAATAAATAAAAAATGAAGTGAAAATTAAAAAAATTAAAGTAAAACACTGAATTATTCACTTTAAAGTGGTGAATTTTAGAATATATAAATTATATCTCAAGAAAGCTATTATTTTTTTTAAAGGTCACAGATGTATTTTATGTCACTACAAATTCTCCTGTTCTGGGCATTTCAATTAAATGAAGTTATAAAAGAATCTGTCTTTTGTGGCTACCTTCTTTTACTTAAATATTTCCAAGATTCATCCCCTGCTGAAAAAAAACACATAGTCCGTTTACATTTAGTGACATTACAGATAAGATTTTCATTGGCCATTTTCCTATTTGGTTTTTTTAATGTCTTCTGTCTCTTTGTTCCCCTATTCCTACATTATTGCCTTCTTCTGTGTAAAATAGATATCTTCTGGTGTGCTGTTTTAGAGTACATTAGAAGAAAACTATGAGGTGGTAAAGATGTTTTTAGTAGGAAACAAAAGAATAAACCATACAAATAGCTAAATTGTACCTTATCAAAATTAAAACTTGTTGCTGTTTAGAACATTCTGCTGAAGAAATGACAAGACAAACCATAAACTTGAGAAAATACTCAAAATGCTTTATCTGACAAGAGAATTGTATCCAGATTATATACTCATAAAAATTAGTAATAAGGAAAGAAATGTGTTAAAAATGACAAAACATACTTCACAAAAGAAGACAGCTTAATGACCAGTAAACAGATAAAAAGATATTCACATCATTGGTCATCAGGGAAATATGTGTACAACTATAGTGAGAGACCACTTCACACACATTAGAAAATTAAAAAAAAAAAAAAAATCCCCGTGATACCAAATGTTAGTGAAGGTGTAGAGCAACTGGGTATTTCAAATATACTAGTGTAAAATGATATGACATTCTTGGAAAATTGTGTTTCCATTCCTTATAAAGTTAAACATACATATAATTGTCATATAACCCAATGATCCCACTTCTGAGTAGTTAACTAAGAGGAATGAAAATATATGTACACACAAGGAATTATAGAAATTTTCATAGACTCTTTGTTCCAAATAACTGAGTCAATAAATTGAGTTATATTCTTTCATAAATTGCTGCTCAAAATGAAAAGAATGAGTGACTACATGCACCAACTTGGTGCAATTTTAAAAATTAAAATTTTAAATTAAAAAAAATTAAAAATTAAAAAAAACAATAAGACATAATGCAGACCAAAAGAAGCCAGACACAAAATTGGACATAAAATATAATTCTATGTATTGAAATCCTAGAATAGAAAAAAGCAAATGATCTTACAGAAAACAAATGATTGACTGCCTGGGCCCCAGCGTGGGGAGTGCAGTTAAGATGTGAGTGTGTATTACAGCATGCAATATATTCCCGTGTAGTTTTAAAAATTCTCTTTCCTTTGGATATTGCCCTTCTTTGTAACAACAACAACGACTCATAGCGATGGTGCTAGATATTAGGCACTTGATGTACCCACTGTGCCAGATTGTTCTATTGCCAGTTTGGTTGAGACAGGACTTACATTTCCATGATTGTTCTTCATACAGGTCCGGGTTTGTGTTGTGCAAAAGAAAAGAAGGAAGGAAGTAGCAGCCATCACCCTCCAACGGTGTTTCTGATCAAACAGAGGTTAGTGGAGGTTTCTAGTTTTCTTTTCTTGCCTTGCCTTTCATTTAACTCATCTACCTGCTAACCAATAGTCAAGTCCACTGCCAAACTCTTGACTCTGAGCCTACAGGAGTGCTAAGTGCATAGTGGCAAGAGCTTCCCATTTGTATGAGAACTTCCCTGTCCCAGGCCCACCCAGGCAGCTGGACTTGGTTCTTCTGGTTTTTCTGCAAACAATGACTTTTCTCTAAACATGCACTTACCCATTCTGACTATTCATTTTCCTAGTTCCTTTGACGACTGCGTATGTTAAATTCCAATAACGAACTTCTTATTCCATATCACTTGTGGTAGTGTTACACTGTTTGAAACCTGGAGTGCTCTCTCTCTCTCTCACACACACACACACGTGCGCGCGCGCACACACACACACACACACACACACACCCCTTCACAGTCAGGTGCAAAATTTTCAAGAAAACATACATTTTCCTGGTTTGGGGGGAAAAGGGACAGGGTTTGAAAAGAAGAACACACAAAGAATCGATGATGGGAATGAATTTAAGAAAGAACTTAGGTAATGGTAATGGAGTACATTAAGTGTTGCTCACAAGCCTATTTCCTTCATTACTCTATGACTCGGACTGAATTTCTAACTTTTTAGGGTTCCAGAATTTTTCCAGAATTAGTTACTGCTTAAAGTGCCCTTGGAACCCCCAAGGGTAGCATCCTATCCTTTCTCTTCTGTTTTACTATCCATATTCACTCACTTACTCATGCAAGAAATATTTACGGAACACATATTTTGTTCTAGGCATTATTTAAAAATATCCTTAAGGACTTCACAACAGGGAGGCAGTCATATAATGGGAAAATTAGCTTATAAAGAATCACATGTGAGGCGCAATGGATTCACTAACAAGGGAGTAATTGAGTTTACAAAGAATAAGTTTTTCAAAGCAGGCTTCATAGAGGATTAAATGGATCGTCTACACTGGATGTTTCTCCTGCCTTTTGTTCTTCCATCTATTACACTGCTTTTTGCCCAAGCTGGGCAGATCGGTGACCTCGTTGTTACTAAAGTCAACTTTATGAAAAATAGCTAAAGTAAATTTGTGTGAGGTTTACTTTCTATATCACATATGTTAATTTTCCTTGTCATATAAGTAAAAGCTATTCTTGGCAGAGAACTTGGGGACTACAGCAATTTACATAAAATAAAGTTCTTCCCATCCTTCAAATGTACAAATAGCTGTTTTATAGTTATTTAGTGATGTTACTTTGTTTAATATTCTGGTCACTTATTTTTATGTTAAGATATTCATCTTTCATTTTCATAATCATTTCTAGGGACTCTGTGATATGGCATCTATAAAACTGGTATAAACTCTTCTGTAAGCAGGTCATATTTTCTTTCCAGTTTTGTCACTTGCTATTTTAGTTGTGATGTTTCAGGCCGGTTCACTGCAGAAACAGATGGTGCACCTAAAGGGTTTAATTTAAAGAGTTTACAAAGATATGGGCATGTTTGGGGGACCAAACAAGGGATAATGAAACACCCGAGCATTAGCAACCACAGGGAGCTGTTGGCCCCCCACATCCATGGGAGGGAATGATGTTACCAGAGTCCAGCCAGCACGGGAATCACAGAAGAGGATCTCTCTGGTCTCCTGCTGGTACCACCCATAGGCTAATATAATCCAGAAGCCAGAAGGCAGTGGGAACCCAATGTTGTAACCAAAAGAGGTCAGTCTCTGGTACCACAAAGCAAGGTAGAGAAGAGAAAAGATTTGATCCATAAAAGTTCTTTGATTTATAGAAGTTTCTATTTTTTGTTAGTCAAAATTAATACTCTTTTTCAGTTATTTTCCAGCTTCATCTTTAAAATAACTTTCTTAACCAGAGATAATTTTTTGGTTATATTTCAAGGTTTTTTAAAATATATTTTCCATTTGGACTTCTTCCAGTTCTCAGATGATTCATTGCTCTTTCTTTCCTGAGACCTCCACTCTTGCTTTACATTCTCTTTGGATGGGTATCCTGTCTGGCTGGACAGTTGTCTCCCGATTATAAGCTTAACCAAATCAAAGCCATCCTTTAGAAATTCTAATAGGTCAGAGATCTTATGGTCAGAAGTAAGCACAGTGCCAGGCAAGTGGTGAGAGCTATTTTGGTCTCAGGGTCAGATAATGGCTCTCCACTGACAATGTTAAACCTGAATACTCCTGGAGCAACCACAGGTAATAAAGCTCCTACCTTTTTTTGTGTTCCAGGAAATGATTTAATGCAAACAACTACTCTCCTCCATGTGGTTTAGATAAGACATGCAGATGCTCCCCTTTCTTAAAAATGACTGGTCCAAACAAAGATACTCTGAATTTCCTCTTTGCCTTATAAATGATTAGCTGAATTATTTGTACCCACAGAACAATCTAAATAAAATGCCTACTAACTTGACTTGACGAAACTCTAGTTAAGTTTCTCTCCTCTCCCCAGGCCCTAGTTTGACCCATCCTTGAATAAGCCTCAGGGACTCAGAACAAACCTATGTAGAGAGCCCTCACCCCCAAATCTGCGGACTTCAGGGAATAGTTTCAATGGTTAGATCAGACCATTGCTCATCCTACTTTTTCACTCCTGAACCTTCTTTACCTTGTTTAATCTTTCCTATAAAAGAAGAGCTTTTTTCCTGCTTGATATTTGAATCACTTACGGATCTTATGGTCCTTATGATCAGAGTATAAAAGTCCTCTCCTTTGGCTTTCTCCCTCTTGCAAAGACACCTCACCTTATGGTTAGAGTCTCCCTCCCCATCACAATAATGCTTTTGAGTAAAGTTTCTCTTTTCTCAAGTTTAGACTTTTTTTTTTTAATTTGATAACATTTTTGCCCCTGCTCATTTTTAGGGTTGCCAAAATCTGGGAACAGAGTACTCATTCATTCAACAAACACTTAGGGAGGGCGCCACTTATGGGTGGCTCAGTTGGTTAAACAACTGCCTTCGGCTCAGTCATGATCCCGGAGTCCTGGGATCGAGTCCCACGTCCTGCTCCCAGCTCCATGGGGAGTCTGCTTCTCTCTCTGCTCTGACCTTCTCCCCTCTCATGCTCTCTCTCACTGTCTCTATCTCAAATAAATAAATAAAATCTTTAAAACAAAACAAAAAAACAAACACTTAGGAAACAGCAGTTCCATGTTGGGTACTTTTCCAGATGCTGGGGATATAATGAAGAGAAAGCATAGTCCATTCTCTTAGGGAACTCACAGTATTATTAAACACAGGGCAATAAGTGCTATCAAAAAAAAAAAGTTACTATGTACTCCGAGACTATAGAGGACTGGCACTTATCCCTGAGGGAGATAAACAGGAAGATCGTTTCAGAAATCAGTAGAATTTGAGATGATCAAATACATTATAAAACACAACTCAGAAGTGTATATTGTAGGCAGAAATTTCTAACTGTTTGAATGTCAGAGACGAGTATGGCTGAGATTGTCAGCAAAGGCTTCATTCACAGACAAACAAGGTGAGCCATGAAGAATAGTGAGGACTTAAATGACCGAAAAGAGAAGTAGATGCTTCAGCAAAGTTTTGTGAGCACAGGGACATGGAGCAGAGGTGTGTGATGGGGAGATAAGAAGGTGCAAAGGATGAATAGTATTTCCTTCTTCTCTATAGGGAAAACCCCACTCTTCCCTACTGTGTGTCTCCTTTACTACCCACACGAAACACTTCACTTCTGGTCCCCAATGTGTGGAGGTTTCCCCAAACCAAGCAATTCTTTTTGGCATCAGCTGGGGGTCCTGTAATTTTTTAAAAAGATTTATTTATTTATTTGACAGACAGAGATCACAAATAGGCAGAGAGAGAGAGGGAAGCAGGCTCCCCACTGAGCAGAGAGCCTGACGCGGGGCTCGATCCCAGGACCCTGGGATCATGACCTGAGCCGAAGGCAGAGGCTCTAACCCACTGAGCCACCCAGGGGCCCCAAGGGGTCCTGTAATTTAACTCAGTTCTGAAACTGTCCACCCAGAGGTAGCCTCAGATCCCATGGGGTAAGGTCTCAACCCCCCAAGACTGTCTCTCCATCCCCCCACACACTTCAAATGCCTGTCACAAGCCTGGGTCATCGACTGTGCTTCTGACTGACTGGCTAAGATTGGAGGTTCCAAAGACCCCCTCCTTCAATTCAACTAATTGATTAGAGTGGCTCACAGAACTCAGGGAAAGGCTTACTTCTGTTTACCAGCTTATTAAAGGATTGGTAAAAGGTACATAAGAGCAACCAGATGAAGAGACACAAAGGGTGAGGTCTGAGAGGGTCCCTAGCATAGGCGCTTCTGTCCCCGTGGAGCGGAGGGGCATCGCCATCACGGGTGGAGGTGTTTGCCAGCCCGGAAGCTATCTGAACCCTTTACTGTTGGGATTATATGGAGACTTGCTTATGGAGATCTGATCAATTATAAACTCCATTTCTAGCCCCTCTTCCCTCTCTGGCAGATGACAGGGAGGGCTGAAAATTTCTGGCGACCAGCCCCCACCCAGGAGGCAACCAGGAGCCCACCTGGAGTCTCCTCACTGGAACACAAGATGCTCCTACCGCTCTCAACACTTAGGAATTCACACAGGTTTAGGAGCCCTGTGTCAGAAACGGGTCAGAGACCAGATACTGGAAAGAGAGGTCCTCCTGGTGCACCTGTCACTTAGGATTTAGAAGGGTTTTTGTAGCAGTGTGTTGGGGACCGGGGGCAGAGACTGAGATACATAGATATAGACACAGATGATATGGATCTTATTATTTCACAGAAAGGTAAGGGTCTTAATTAGGTTTCCCAATTCTGTACCCACGGCACTCTTTCTGCACCCATTGGAACCCACACCTGTGTTTAGTTGATGTCATGGCATAAAATCATGTCTTACTTATTTGCTCTACTCACATTTTGTTTTCATTTAGACCTCAAGTTGTAGATCTCAGTGCACTAGGGAGCACACATTTTCCCCCCAAACAGGACGCAGGTGACTGATGACTCTATTTTCAGAGTGATGTCGAGTATTTTTATTACAATGAGCAGCAGCTCATGTTCCAACTTGACATCAAACAATTTTAGACATCACTATAGAAAGGACTTAACAATTTTATTAAGTCCATATGCTGAAGTAAACATATTTGAGCTGAAGTAGATGGACGGTTATCCTGAGGATGGAGCACATTTGTCAGAGTTTATTTTCTGCTTATGACAGATCTGCAGTGATGGTCCAGCTGAGTCAGACCTTATGGTTAATTTCTCGCATTATAATGCGATTTCTACCTTGGTAATCCAACAGATGGTTTCTCTCTTCCTGTCTTGGATATTATGAGAAAGTGGATCAGATTCAGAGTCTGGTAAAGCCGCTGTGAAATTCTGACACAGACTATGAGCACCTGCACATATGTGTGCAGAAAATGGGGTATTTCTAGCCCTCCTTGCCAACTTATCAGAATTAATTGCCGTGATCCCCTATCTCCGGCTTGGCATCCTGCCAAAGAGCAGAAAAATAGTCCAGGGGCCACAGACTAACATTCTATTTACATTCCCTCCAGTATTGTTTACAACACTTTGCTAGGCCTCATGGCAGGAAGTTTTCTATTTTCTTCCAAAAAAAAAGGTACATTTCTTTTTTTCCTTCTCTCCGCATCCCCAGTCACTGTGTTGGCCAACCTCTCACATGTGAGGTGTTCAACATGAGGAATTACGGTTTGGAAAATAGATGTACTTTTAGCATGAGAGTAATTTTGATTGAGTGAAAAATTCATATTTTAGCTAGACAGATAATATAAATGTTATTTGGTTTTATGAAAGCTGTACTGGGAAATTACATTTTAACCACCAATAAATGAATTTCAATATACATAAGGTGACATAAGCTGCAGAGCCCTGCTCTACTTTTCATTATTCCTCATATTTCATAGTCATCCTGTGCAGTAGGACCCTTTCAATTACCTTGTAAAGCATGCATTGTTTCAACACTTACTGGAAATGCTTAAATATTTAAGCATCAATAAAGCTGAAGAATAGAAGTATTTTTGGTATTTTATATTCTAAATTCCATGAACATCTTATGAGAAATAGAACTTTGACCCTCTATTAAAGTTTCATTTTAGATATTTTAGAAGAAACATATCTCTGATTCACAATATAAATCCAATGTGGAAATGGTTTTGGTATTAATAGATGTAACATGCAGGCATTTCATCAGAACATTTTAATTCTGGAATTTGTGATAGTATTGAGGAATGAAGAATAAATTATAATCCCATATACATGATAGGAAAGTTCCAGCACTTATAATGACATGAATACAGCTTTCTTTTTTTTTTTAAGAATACAGCTTTCTAAAATAAAATTTATAGTTTTGTATTATTCGAAGTGAATAACCTCGAATGGAAGTTTCAATATTATCTAGAGGCCTGTGGTAACCGAATAGTTTTTATTTTCAAAATGCAAAGTGAGCTGTCCTCCCTAGCACCTGCAGAAATTCCACCTAAAAAGGTTTTTTCCGGGGCGCCTGGGTGGCTCAGTTGGTTGAGCAACTGCCTTCGGCTCAGGTCATGATCCCGGAGTCCCGGGATCGAGTCCCACATCGGGCCCCCAGCTCCACGGGGAGTCCGCTTCTCACTCTGACCTTCTCCCTTCTCATGCTCTCTGTTTCCTAATAAATAAATAAAATCTTTAAAAAAAAAAAAAAAAGGTTTTTTCCTACAATGTGTCTTCACTACCGTGAGGAGACCAGATTGCTAAACAAATGCCTAACTGAATTTAAATCTAGAACTAACCTAAATGTATGACATGTAATCACAGGCCTGGCACTTCAACTTGATCTCCTGGTCTCCTTGGAAATAACAGGAAACATGTTTTAAATTCAGGTTTCCTTTTTACTGTTTTCATATATTAATACCACAAAAGCCTATTCAATAAAAGTGGTTAGATCAATTATCTGGCATTATGGCTCTACCTACCCGTTCTAGTCTCAGGATATTATTGCAGAAAAATCCAGTAAATTATCCAGTCCCTTCAAATATTTGGCTGTCTCTCACGATGCTAGTCTAACATTTCAACACATTACTTCACACGGCATGTGCTCTAGTTCGCTCACATTTCTGACTTTCCACTTTCCGGACTGTTGTTGTATTTGTCCTGCTCCTTCCTGGTAAAGTACCATCCTAACCCTGCCACCAAAAAATCCTATCCATCTCTGACGTCTCGGTTGCACTGTGACCTAGCCCGATCTCCTCCACGGTCAGAACTAACCCCCCCTTCCACTGACTGCCTAGATGAGTGTTCTATACTCGAGTCATAGCCATTACGTTACTATGTCCTTCATTTGAGTATCTTTATGCTCGTTTCTTCACAGTAACATCCTTAACGATTGGTAGGAACTTCTTTCCCTGTATTCGTCACAATGCCTTGTCCACTTGAGCTTGTGAGAAAGCAGGCATAGTCATTCAGTAGAATGAGGGACCAAATGAGTAAAAATAATGATGAAAAGACATATGCAAATTTTATAACACAAGTTTAAAGACACATGCACATTTTGTTACAGTTTTCTACTTGTTTAGATGTTAGCGAGGGCTAAAGCACGCTATTTCGTTTTATTTTACTTTTCTATTGTGGTAAGATATACTTCATATGAAGTGTATCGTTTTAATCATTTTTAACTGAGCAATTCAGTACCGTTCAATGCATCCACACTGCTGTGCTCTATCGCCACCATTGGGCTCCAGAACTTTTTGGCTGTTCCAAACACACTATGTACCCGGTAACTAACAGCATGTACCACTTCATTTTATAGCAGCTAGTAAAGCAGACACTCTACATAAGGATCCTTTTGTTCATATGCATTTCAATTTCTACTATGATGGGATAGGCATATCCCAAGTTGCACTCAGATATTTAAAACCGTCTCTGTGGACATGTGAGTCATGTAAAACTTTTAAGATTAAGGAAGTGACTGAGGCTGTGTGCTGACGGTTCAAAGAAGCGAATTAGAATAAATTATCATGAAATAAGTATGCTTTTATGTGAAGCAAGATAATAGTAATCAAGCCAGATGTATTTAAAATGTTTCAATACCCACACCCCATGATTATTGCTTTTACTTATGAACATATTCTGTGAATAGATCTAAGTGTCCGATACAAGTTTATGAATTAATTTGCTAATTTAGGATTTAAATTCCTTGGAAGAGCAAGCATATATTTAGAACTCAAATCTACTTGTTAGGCAAAGACATAGGCGTGGATTTCTAAGCACAGAGCTATAGTAATTGCTCCTGAATAGGCTTCAATCACAAACAGTATTCTGAAATGGAAGCAATAAAAATCTATACTTAGTTTTGAGATTTTATTTTTTTGTTTTTTTTTTTTAAGATTTATTTATTTGAGAGAGACAGTATGTGTGTACAAGGAAGGAAGGAGGGATAGAGGGGGAGAAAGGATCTCTGCTGAGCGTGAAGCCCCAGGCAGGGCTCTATTGTAAGATACTGCATCAAAAACCAATAATATATTTTATGGTGACTAACATAACAGAAAAACAAACAAACAAAAAAGCCAAATCCTGAGATCATGACCTGAGCCAAAATGAAGAGTCGGAGGCTTAACCAAATGAGCCACCCAAGTGCCCCTTGTTTTGAGATTTTAAAATATGAGCAACCAATGTATGGGTGATAATATTTTATTATCTTAAAACCAGTTGGCACAAACTGAAAACTCTGTAAATAGTATTTCCAAAATCCTTCTTTGTCAATGGAGAGAATTCGAAATACGACCCCCAAATCATGTGTTATAAATTCTCACCATACCTTTTTAGACTCCTTATAGATTTGTTTGGAGTGTCAGAAACAAAGAAGACATTACAATAAAATGTTTCTGTGTGTTTTCTGAATTATAGCTTTCTTAAAATTGTGATTACCAATACTTGTAAATTCATCACCATTCTCATATAAAGAGTTTTGTCTTAGCAATATGGGTAACTTTAAGTCTGCTTGGCGAGGTCAGAGAAGTTCCACAAAGCAAGGGGACAAATGAGCCAAGTATTTAAAAAAAATACGGGTTGCTCAGACAGGCTGGGGAGTGGATATCACAAGTAATGAGAAATGGATATAGGGTCAGGAAATAGAAATGCGCAGCCATAGACGTGCGAAAAAAATTTTTTTTATTTCCAGAGCATTAGGCTGATTCTGGAATTGTGCAATGTTGTCATGTGGAAAGTTATCTTTTTACATGCCTTTTTTCTCCCACAAAACTGAGAATACATTGAAGGACTAGACTCTGTTATTATTATAGTCTTTCCTAGGGCTACCGTTCTGTTCATGATATTGCATGTAATCAGTAAATTTTTTATAAGAATTAAGGCAAAAGGCCTCAAAGCATAGAAAAGAGAAGTGTCTGGAGAACACCACCTCCCTCTACACTCTGTCAGAACACCATCAAGAAATCCATGAAAGCGGGGCGCCTAGGTGGCTCAGTGGGTTAAGCAACTCCCTTCGGCTCAGGTCATGATCCCGGAGTCCTGGGATCGAGTCCCATATCGGGCTCCCAGCTCCATGGGGAGTCCGCTTCTCACTCTGACCTTCTCCCTTCTCATTCTCAGTCTCTCGCTCTCTAATAAAAAAAAAAAAAAAAAAATCCATGAAAGCATTGTAAGGCTGTTTCAACAATATAGAGAAATAAAGTGCAAAAGAAGGATTATAATTACAGTCATACACATTTTATTTTCAATAGGGTAATCCATGTGTAAAATAAAATTTACCTTGTGAAATTTTCTCCCACCTCTCTAAATTATATTTTAATAATATTAATAATAACATCTAATATTTACTTGAGTGTGAACCATATGTCTTTTACTATACTAAGACTTTACCCATACTAACTCATTTAAATCTCACATTTGTGATATAGGTTATAAGATATAGGTTATAGGATATTATTATCCCCATATTACAAATGGGAGGATTGCAGTACAGACAGGTTAACTAACCTGTCCGAAGTCTTGCAGACATTAATTTGTGGAGTCAACTTTCAAATGCGAGCATTCTGCTCCAGAGTCAGTACTTTTAATCATTATCGTATACTGCTCATTTTGGAGTTAAAAATGAAATTATCTCTTTACTTGTATTACTGTTCTTACCTCAACTGACTTCTTTGATGAAAATAGGAAGTTGTAAGATTGCAAATTGCCCACGGAATTCTAACCAAAGACTAACCTGACATCTCCTGACTCACTAAATCCTGCCATCCATCCCTGGCACGTGGGAATGCCAAAAGTAATTCAATGAGTGTTATGTTAAAATACATATAAACACATACACATAAATATCTTCT
>CM052808.1:34114910-34167402 GCA_028533885.1 Nasua narica | reverse complement strand
TCTTTCTTTCTTTCTGACAATTTATCTTTTGTCTGTTATTGTCATTTTGTGGATAACTTTCTATTTTTCCTTTCCCTAAATTATATGTGTCTCCCAAAGGATAATATTGATTTTAGTGTGCTTCTTTCCCCTGTCTCTCCCTCAGAAAACTAATACAGTGGACCTTGAACAACATGGGGATTAGGGCTGCCAACCCCCTGTGCAGTTGAAAATCTATGTATAACTTTTGACCCCCCAAAATCTGCACTACTAATAGCCTCCTGTTGAACTGAAGCCTTACTGATAACATAAACATTTAACACATATTTTGTATGTTATATGTATTATATACTGTATTCTTACAATAAAGTAAGCTAGAAAAAAGAAAATGTTATTAAGAATACCATAAGGAAGGGAAAATACATTTACAGTACTGTGCTGTATTTATTGGGAAAAGTCCACATATAAGAGGACCCATGCAATACAAATCATGTTGTTCAAGGGCTAAATATATATTCAAAATTATCCTACAAGGTTATTAAGAGGAATAAATGACATCTATCTCTCAATGTATGTTGGCTATGATCATCACACCTGCTATTATTTTGACATCTGACACCCTTAAGGATTTACTGATAGGATGCCTCTCATGGAAACATTGTTTAAATATATAACCATTCAGTAATACAAATTAACTGACAAGGTAGACTTCCAGTAAAACAGACCTTTTGGCCTCTGAATTATAGAACATCAAACAGAAGCAAAAGGGAGGAGTGGTATTTTTTGGTTTTTTGTTTTCCAGCTAAAATGTAACTAGGTACAAACTCCTATAACCTTTATGATGAAAACAGCTTCTGGGTTAAATTTAAGTAAGTGGCTGTTCTTTTGAAACTTTATGAACTTGGGCAGTTATGAAAAGGATGATGGGTTTGGCCCTCTGGTGATTCTAAATGATTAATATGAAGCTGAAATGTATTATTTTCTGTTCCTTAATTTCTTCTTGGTTGGAAAAGCAAACTAAATTTTTTTAAGGCTTAAATATATTCACTTTGTGGAGAGGTTACTGATTTTTCTTTTTTTCCCTATAAATTATGTATCAGCGCCTTATTACTGGCTCTAAAATTATAATCCACAAAATTAAAAAAAAACAAGGTCATCAATCACTACTAAAAATGGCAAATAGAAGGTGAATAAATCAATACTTGTATTATCAGAATAAGATATTAATTTCCAAAGGACTCCTTAATTAATTCTAAACTCTGCTAGTTCTTAGGGTGAAATAGTCTCTGAAAAATGTTCTATGAATTTATTTGCTATGTGAAAAGACAGGGAACTAGAATGCAGGAAAAAGAACGAAAGTATACATAGGGTATGTTGACTTTCTTCAGGCTCTTCTGTCTAAGCATGGCCCTTTACATAATCATGGTGTTGAGTGCAGCAAAAACCCTTCCAAAGAACACACAAAGACCAGTGTAAGCACAGGTAATATAATTTCGCTTTATTGGACATTGTGGGATTTCATATTGGAAATACCTGGGGAATTATATATTTCAACATATTTATAATGCGAATCCATACCTGGGTGTTTTACTTAATGGGCTCCCATGGGGCAGGTGCATTTTGTAAAAGTTTCCCATATGTTCAATTTTATATCAAAAGTTTTAAAACACGAATATGACATTATTCCTTCAAAAAACATATCACAACTCTTTCTTTTCAGATAACATGGTTTGTTTTGAAAGAGAGCAGTGACTGTTGGATTTGGATAACCTTGGGTATGTTGTACTGTTCTTCAAGGGTAACAGTAAAATCCCTCTGTATTAGTTTCACCATCAAAATAGGTAACTTGTGGGATGTTTCTACACTTATGGCTTAATAAGTCAGTGGTATCATTCCTTGAAACGTCTCCTGTGGCTACAGTTTAAAATCCTAGCACATTGCAAAATACAATATTAGCTTCATATCTTAAAATAGAAAGATCAGCAAGTAATTATTTTTGCTTAATTGACTTACTGGACTTTGTGTCTATAATACTAGAATATATGATTATCATAGTGCTCTAAGAAATGGTAATCTATTTTTCCATAATTATACTTGTACCACACAATATTATTTCAAATTTAAGTGAGACTATTTATCTGAAAGAACAAGCCCCACTGTCTTCCAACACACACATTGCTCTTGAAATTTTTCCTATTCATGCTCCTTTGTCCTTCCACAAAAATTTTAGAATAAATCTTTCAGAATAAGAACTTTAATTTTAACCCTGCACTCTATTATTTCTGAACTGTATGTATCTATTTTCATGGATCTGCTTTAAATTAAATTTTTTATAATTTTCTCCATTAAGAGTCTAAATAAATCTTGTTAAAATAATTCCTACAAATCTTATACTTTCAGTTGCTATTATAATGATGTGTTTTTGTGAAATTATATTTTCTAATAATTTGTTGATAATTCAATTGATATGTTTATTGAAATCTGAGCAACTCAATTTTTCTAACTTTTTAAAAAATAATTATATAATCTGTAAATAATGATAATAATAATTCTTATTCTTAAACTTTATACCTTTACTTATTTTTCTAGTTTTACTGGGTTAGATAGAACTTTCAGTAAAATACTACTGTTAAAGTTCATCCTTACCTGTTTTCTGAATTTAGTTCATCCTTACCTGTTTTCTGAATTTAGTTCATCCTTACCTGTTTTCTGAATTTAGGTAAGGTGCTGTCTCTCCCTATCGAATGGGGGCCACCAAATGTGGGGTGACCTGACTGGGTGGAAGCCAGCGGAGGAATTCACCCAAGACAGAACAAAAGAAATAGAAGTTTATTGAATATACCACAAGGGAGCTGCAAGCAGGACAGTAAAGCAGAGACTGTCCTCCAGGAGGCAATGGTGAGTGGCTGTAGTTAAAGGGGGAAGGTGAGGAGGTATGGGGATATATGCCATTTTCCTTTTTTGGTACCTGTGTCTGGGTGTAAACATCCCCGGGTCAGCTAGAGCTTAAGTCTCTTTTGAGGTGAGTCACCTAATGTGCCTGTTTGTATTTAGACATTTAGACGGGGGGTGGGGGAGTAGGGGGGTTGGAGGTCACTGTGAGCCCTTCTGTTCAGGCTTCCTTTGTTCAAGGTGGTTGCCCAAAAGCAGCCTTGATATTAACACTATCAGATAAATCACAGTATAATGTTTCACTCTTAAATATGAGGCATCTTACAGGTTTTTAGTAACTACCTGTTATCAGATTCAAGAATTTGCCCTCTATTTTAATTTATTAAGAGGAATTTAAAAAATTTGTTTATAAAAATCACAAAAGGGAACTGTTATCAAAGCTGTTTTTGCATCTACTAATATGATTATATATTTTTTGCCTTCATTAATAAAACTTGTTAGGTTGTAAATGCTTTACTGACATATACCTACAGGTTAAGTGTACAATGTGAAGAATTTATATGTATGCACACATTCATGTAAGCCCAACTCAGATAAAGTTATGGAATAGTTTCAATATCTCAAAAGGCTCCCTTGTACATCTAGTAATAATTGTATCCAGAGGTAACCACTATTCCAGCTTTAATTATCACAGAATAAGTTTGGCTGCTCTTGAACCTCATATCAAGGGAATCATAACATAGATAAAACTATTCATTTATTTCCCACGTCTTTTGCTTAGCATTATGACTGTGAGAATCATTCTTCTGATGCTGTTAGAGACTGAATGTGTTGGCCTCTTAAAATTCATGTGTTGAAATCCTAACCTCCAATGTGATGCTATTAGGAGGTGTAGCCTTCGAGACGTGATTCGGTTCTAAGAGTGGAATTGCCATGAATGGGATGGGTGTCTCTACAGAAGACTCCAGAGACCTCTCTTGCTTTTTCTACCATGTGAGGCACAGGCAGCAGCCAGCCATCTATGAACCAGGATACCAAATGTGCTGGCGCCTGAATCTTTGACTTGCCAGCCTTCAGAACTGTGAGAAATAAATGTTTGTTTAAGCCCTCCAGTCTATGGTATTTTTTTTTATAGCAGCCCAAATGGACTGATAGTTGCTATAGCAGAAATTTATTTTTATTCTTACTGTTTTGTAGAATTCTATTATATGATTTTACCACATTCCATTTATTTTTTGTATATTTGATGCACATTTGAATTGACATATTTTTTGACTACTATGAATAAACAGCTATAAATATGCCCTTGATGTCACTCATTCCACCCCATTCTATCCAAAATTAAAATGGCTGGGAAAGGGTAGGATATACCTAGCTTTCATAGATATGGCCAAAAATATTTGCAGAGGGATGTACCAATATATACTCTCATCCCTGGCCCTTCTATTCTAAGATATATTAATTAGTGTAGTAATTTATTATAGTATTAATTTGCATTTACTTAATTACTACTAGTGCTACTGAGCAACTTTTCATATAATCTGAGGCATAATCATTTTATGAGGTGTATATTTAAATTCGCCTATCTTAATTCATTTTCTTTTTTTCTTCCCGACTTGAAGTTACTTCGTTTAATCTGGATATGAGCACTTTGTCAAATATAACATCTCAGCTGATGACTTGGCTTTTTACTCTCTTCATGGCAGATTTTTTAGTGATGGCTTTTAATGAAGATAATTTCCCCATTTTAAATTAGTTCAAACTATCAAATTTTTCTTTTACATGTACAGACAGCTTTTTAATTCTCTTCAAAATATTTGCCAACTTAAAGGTCATAAAGACCTATGTTTGCTCCAACATCTTCTGACATGATACATTTTTAATTAATATTATATGTTTAGGGGTGAATTTTACTTTTTCCATACATTTACTGAATTGATTCACCATCATTTATTAAAGACTATTTTCTCCCTAATGCATTGCAGTAGTAAATTTGTTGCAAGTTGGGTAAACAAATGTTGGTTATTATTTTCCTCGTGTCTAGTGAATTCAAAATGAAAGATGATTTTCAGACAGGATTAAAATATTAAATACAGGTAAATGACTTTTAAAAGGGGAAAATTTGAAACAAATAGAAAATTTGAATGAAAATAAAAAGATATTCTTTGAAAATGCTAATTAAAAAACCCTACTTACTAACATTAATAACATTCAACAAGCATTACTAAAGGTAATGGTCAGTATGATACAGGGGTTAATGCATCAATATAATAAATTTATTTAGCAATATTAATTCTAAATATTTATGTACCTAATAGGTAACCTTAATATGCATAAGGTAGAAATCAACTGAACATCAGACATAACCAGACAAACCTACCCTTATAACATGATATTTTAATGCCCCTCATTGGTAACTGATAAGTTAGCAGACAACATCTGATGAACAATAGAGAAATTTTAATTGTTAGAAGTAAAAAGATATATGTAGAGCACTGTCTGCTACAACTTCAGAGAACAAATTTCATTAAAGCATAGACAATATTTGTAAATATTTACACATTCAGCACTATAAGGTCTCAATCCATTTTTTTAACTTTTTTCTTTTTTTTTTTTCAGAGAGAGAGAAATTCCTTGTGAATGGAGTAAGGATGGGGAAGAAGGAGAGAAAAAGCAGGCTCCATGCCCAGTATACAATCCAATGCAGGGCTTGATCTCAGAACCTTGAGATCATGACCTGAGCCATTCAGGTAACCATAAATCCATTTAAAAAATATTAAACATGCATATTTTTTAAAAAATTAAATTAAGCTAGTATCAATATAAAAGTGAAATTGTATAACTAGAAAATCTACATATGTTCATAAATTCTGAAACTTATTTCTTTTTTTAAGATTTTTTTTTTTTTTTTTTGATAGAGAGGAGAGAGATCAGAAGCAGCTCCCTGCTGAGCAGAGAGCCCAATGCAGGGCTTGATCCCAGGACCCTGAGATCGTGACTGGAGCCACCCAGGTGCCCCGTGAAACTTATTTCTAAGTAACACATGGGTCAAAGGAGAAATAGTAACGGGAGAGAGAGAGAACATGCTTGTGCAAGAGCAGGGGGCAGAGGGAGCCCAATGTGGGACTCAATCCCAGGACCCTGGGATCATGACCTGAGCCGAAGGCAGACACTTAACCAGCTGCGCCACCCAGGTGTCCTGAGAATAGTAATGGAGATTAGAAAATATTTGTATGAGTATTAACAAAATCCTTTATATTAAAATATGAAAGATGAAAGAAAAGCATTTCTGAAAGAAAAAAAGTAGTAGCCTAAAACACATATATGAGAAAACTTAAAAAGTCTTAAAAATTTATTATTAACTAAGCATCCATTTCAAAATAATATTTGAACAGCAGAATGAACCAAAAAAAGGTAATAGGAAACAATAAAAAGGACAAAAAGTTTTGAAATGGTAAACAATAAACAGCATAAAATCAGGAAGACTATTTTAAAAGTTGTATGTGTTAGATATCTTCTGGCAAGTTTGATCAATGAAAGCATAAAGCAGTATTAGGAGTGAAAATTAGACATAATTACAGATAATGTACATAGTAAAAAGCATGTAAGAAAATTTTATGAAAAACTTTATAATTTAAAGTTTGAAATTTTAGATAACATAAAATCGAAGAAACAGAATGCTAGAAATCTTTAGTAGCCATTATATAAGTTGACCCAGTGACCAAAATCTTCCCACAAAAGAAAACTCAATCCCGGTGGTTTCGTGGGGTAGTTAAACCAATTCAAGCAAGAAATGGTTCCAAGTTTATGTAAACTCTCCCAGAGAATAATAAAAGGAATAAATCCTAAAGCAGTTTTATGAGATTAGCATTAACATAAATTCAAATCTAACAAAAAAGGAAAATCTCTGACTCTCTCCATGAAAATAGTTGCAAAAACCTCAAACAAAATATTTTCAAACCAAATACAGGCCTAAAGGATATAAAATAATACACTGTGACTGAACTGGGCATGTCCTGGAAGGCTCGGTTGCCTTAATAATCGAAAAACAAAATAATGCAATGCATCACATTAGAAACAGAAATGAGAAATATATGATCATAAGAAAATAAAGTTCTGTATCCAATTATGATAAAACCGTTAGCAAACTATGGATAGAAAAAGAATCCTTAAACTGATAAAACTTCTCTTTAAAAAATAAGTTTTATACTTAATAGTGCAGTGCTGAAAATCTTTTTTTCGAGATTGGGAACCAGACAAGGACAGATGCAGTATATTACCACTTCCATTAACCGTATTGCTGGAATTCCTTATGTTATAATAAGACAAAAAGAATATGGCAAAACAAAACAAACAATCATAATGTAATTGCAGATGACAATAGAAGAGTTCTAAAGAATCTACACTTATGAGAAATATAGCATTTATCAAGGTTGATGGCTAAAAAAGTGTACTAAAATCATTGTATTTCTATAGACTGACAAATATTTAAAGTAAATGAATCTGGTTAAGGAATATCATTTAATAGACATCTCACAGAAAGAAAAATGGCCCTTCATCAGATAAAAATATGTTCAATTTTTCTCATAAATAAAAATGTAAAAAACAAGCATTATCATATATTCCCACTCCAGTGAGAGTATGTATTGTTCCACTGGTAATTAAGAACAATTTGGCAATATCCTATAAAAATTAGAAATTTAGGTTCTTTGAACCAGCATTTTTATATTGGGGAACTAACTCCATAGGTATAACCATGCCTGCAAAATGAAATATATCTGTGGTTGCTCATCATATCCATAAATCAACCTGGTTAAGTGAATTTTATAGACAATGGTGGCTCCTGCCTAGGTCTTCATCACCAGGCATTGCCTCATAAATCAACACAAAATGGCAAGAAAAAAATTAAACTATGCACAACTTATGTCCTCAGCATAAATTGATGATAGAGAAGGTACAAATTCCAAATAGCTCTAAGGAAAATGTAAGTAAAAGGAGGAAAATGAACACACTTCTGACACATAATCTCTCATGGTCCTCAACCCATGGTATCACTTTGCAGGGAGAAAAATCAGACCAAGAAAAATAGTAGGTGAAAGAGAAGAAGGGAGCTAGGAATAGGGCCTAAGATTGATTTCAAATTACTATTAACAATATTAAATCTATCCTAAGTCTGAAAACATTAAAAAGATATCATGATGAACCAGAGTTTCAAAGATTACACAAAGAACATGTGATTTTAAGTGGTGGTCTTTAAACCACAAACCTTCTGGGGGAACAAAAAGTCAAAAAAAATAGTGGTGAAGGGTAAAAGTAGACAAAAGGGATATTTAGGGTTCTGAAAACCAAAGAATAAATACCAAATAATTTAAAGGACATGTAACTTCTTCCCTCATCAACAAAAGCCAAAAAATAAATTTTCTAGTGTATGAGGTCTTTGCTATACTGACAGAAGAAAATACCATTAAACTAGAAATCACATAATATGGCCCAATTCTACAATAATGAATACAAAAACAAACTAGCAGATCTATAAGGAGCTATTAGAAAAAAACAGAGAAAGGAAATTCATACAAATGAAGAAAACTCTCCCTGAGCAGGGAGCCTGCTGTGGGGCCTGATCCCACGACTCTGGGATCAAGACCTAATCTTAACCGATTGAGCCACTCAGGTGCCCCATACCTAACGTTTTTCCATGGGCAAAATCAGGTTAAAATAGACATTGTGGTCAGCTTCGGAAAGAGGTGTAGAGTGGGATAACAGAGAAGGGACATTCCCTCCACATTGTGCCTTTGGAAGCATTGAGAGTGTGAGGGCTGATTTTATGACTTTGAGGCTCAGCCTGGCAGACTCTTTGAGTCACTAGTCTGATGCCTGGGCCCTACAGTAGAATAAATCCCTTCATGTATAACTTTAGCTGATTGTTTTCTGAGATTCACCATCCCCTAAAGATAGCATTATTTCCAAAACTCTTAGCCACAGGTATCTATACCATTTAGGATTACACCATGAGGGTTTTATTTATTTCTGACTTCAGCTACTGGCAAATAAATTAGTTATTCGCTAGTCTTACGTGAACCACATTCCATAGGCTGTTCCTAACTGGATTAGAAAACAAAGCTTATTTTTTTCACAACCTGGAACAAGGCAATTTGATTGAATTAAATTGTGCATGACAAAAATCAATAAAACTCGTCAATTCAAATCCATCAGTTCTAATAAACAGACTGAATCTGGTTAAGGGAAAAAATGTGAAAGCAATTAAAATCATAGCAAATTTTTAACCTCTCCTCTGCTGATTCAAAGTCTCAAAATCCATCAGGTATCCTATGGAGAAAACGCAAGACAGTTTGAGTGGTTCTTCCGTAGTAATGTCGAGCTGTTTCTGTAAATGTTAGGAGAAAGTTACTGTCTTTCACTAGGAGCTATGACAACTGTGTGCAGGGAATAAATTAAATAGAGAAATCCAGAATTGTGGTCCTCAGAATAATTAATGTCAACCCCTCTTTCTATACCACTTTGACCATCTAAATGGTCTTTTATTAATTCATTGTTAAAAAAAACCTAATATGGACAGAGACGTTTTGGGTGTATTCATTAAACCATTATCTAAGCTCCACAAGTTACATATATTTATGGCAGAGTAATAACAAAAAGCCTTCAAATGTACATGTTTTTAGAAATAACTATGATTCTTCTATACTGTTGAGTTTTCAGAAGCTGACAAAGGCTTTCTGCCAGAAGGTTTAATAGGCAGTGAGGTCACTGTGGCAGGTCCATGAGATGAAGCGAGTAAACTGAGGCAAGAGAGGCTGTTACTAATTTTGAAACCAATATCCACTACAGCCCATCCTACTAGATTTGACTATCTGCCTAAATCTACAGGTAAGCAATAATTTTTTCTAAAACTGATCTTTTATCTAAACTGACATTTGTCAACTTTCAACTATGCCTTGTCATTCTCAAGGCCCTTTCCTGGAACAAAAAAGATCCCATGCCTGCGACCCTTGGAAGGCATATGACAGAGACGATTAAGACTTCACTGAGAGCCTGGCACAACCCAAGACATCAGGTAGGTGGAAGGCATTTTACAAAAAGCGATCCGTAGCCTAACCTGCATGTGGCAGATGGCACTCTAGGAAATGTCCCAGTCCACCACCCTCTCCACATCCTAGCTCCTGTCCCACTCCCACTTGTCCTTTCCCACTGCCCATTCCTCCTGGGACATGGGCCATTTCTCTACTGAGAGTCTGGTTCCCCAGAAAGCATGTCTTTTTGATTGTGGCTAAAAGAAGGCTTGATCCAGTTGCTTTTCCAAATAGCAATGAGTACATTAAACTCTGAGTCTGAGAGAGGTTTTAGCCTCAGGAGAAGCTCTCCTCCACAGCAGTTTAGTGAGGCTATTTTCTTACCATTTCCTCAGTTCCCAATTATAAGATATTTAAGGCTCTTGAGTTACTATGAGATTGAAGAAAACAAACATGAACCAATGCTATATCTTTCAAAGAGAAGAGAGAAAATTAAAATGAAAGGAAAGTCAGAGAAATGAGAACCAGAAGCAAAATGTAAAAGGCCAAGTAATTCATTGACTTACTGTCAGTAAGACTCCAGACAGAGAGAAGAGAATCCACACATATGGGAGACCTGCTATGAAGCCCACTGGCACTTTCTCTGGCTTCATTTAATGTTCTCTACAAGCTACTGATTACAAAGTTGCAGGCTTGCACAAAATTATGCAACTGTAGTATATTGTTTCCACTAAAACACATGTTTCTTCTATGTTACACAATACTAACATGTTTCATTTATCAAATGTTAACTTGATGTTAGCCATTTAATGCATGGAGGACTCATTAGTATCTGAGATGATAAACTATCAATACTACTGTACCCTTATTCCTCAGTTCCAAAAGGAAACGGTCACAGGGACTATACTATAGATTAAGGGACATAATATCCAGTTCCAACTATGCCCAATATGATCTCTAACAGTGACAACACAAAAAAATCAGATAATAAAAATTCCTTATAAAATGTGGAAGAACAAGAAAGCTCATGCATTTTTTTGTAGGAGCATAAGACCCAATAGTCTATTTGGAGAGCAACTGAATAAGATTTAGAGAATTTAAGTATTCATATACCTAAAGTAACTATACAACTTACTGCTAAAACTGAAACACTTTCAGAGGGAAAAGTAAATATAATACAAAACAATAGTTGTTATAAATGGAATGTTTGTGTCCCTACTAAATAAAGCCTTAATCCGTGGTGGGGGTTGGAGATGGGGCCTCTAAGAAAGTAACTAAACTTAAATGAGATCATAAGGATAGGGTCCTGATATGATAGGATTAGTATCCTTATGAGAAGAGAAACAGAGAGCCCCCCACTTTCTATGCATGCACACTGAGGTCATGGGAGCACAGAAGACAGATACGTGCTACCCAAGGCAGGAGCATTCACCAGACACTAATTCTGCCAGCACCCTGATCTTGAATTTGCAGTCTCCAGAATTATGGAAAAATAAATTTCTTCTGTTCAGACCACCCAATCTATGCTATTTTGTTTATGGCAGCCTCAGCAGACTAAGAGTGAAAAATAGGAGTGGATATAACTCCCCCACCCCTACCGCCATATACATATAATCATGACCCTGATGTATATTTCTGGCAAGTTTTTGCTCTAATCCATTAGAAGACATGTGATTGATTATTCTTTGCAGCATTGTTTGGGGTAAGCTACCAGAAATTTTGAGTTAAATTTACTTATAGAAACATGAATAGATCTGCAAAACAAAATGAGCAAAAAAACAAACAATGATATCATTTTTATAAACTAAAATCATATAGCCAGAAAGTCACTAGGAACGTAATTATCTATTTTTCCATTTATCTATTTACTCATGCACACACATACACAATGTTATATTATAGGAAGGGATGAGGACAATAGATGAAAAATAATGAAATTATTTCCAAGAGTCTCACGTTAGTGTGACGTGAACAATGACTCCCCCAATTCTATGTATAAAACTAATATTTGTGTGTGTGTGTGTGCAAAGTGTTAAGTGATATTTGACACATTAATTCTGATGAAAAGAATAGCTTTTACTAAAATTTGTCGATTTATTGCTGAGGTACCTAAAGCACCCTCATTAATGCATTCCAGAAAAATTCCCATTACAGTTCATTTCTGCAAACATTTTATGAAACATTTGAGTAACAAGCAGGATAGGTATTTGTAAAAAGTATTCATTAAACCACGATAGCGAGGTCTCAAAACATATGTAAAATAGGTTTTGAAATCGTCACAATTAATGAGTAATAGAGTGAATACGTAAGTGAATACATAAGCCATAATTATAGGCAATTTGTTAATTTGAAAGGGTGCATCTAAATTGGTAAGCTCCCTTATTCACACCTATGCCTCTAAATGACATCTTGATGATCATCACCAAAATCAAAGCCTCTATTGTCGAATGATTGTAAAAATGCCCCGATTCTCCCACCCTCTGTATCCATGCCCTTTGAAATATGATTTTGCAGTTTCTTTCTTGCAGAGGTGCATTTTTCTTTTTTTTTTTTTTTTTAAAGATTTTATTTATTCATTTAACAGAGAGAGAACACAAGCAGGCAGAGAGGCAGGCAGAGGCAGAGAGAGGAGCAGGCTCCCTGCGGAGCAAGGAGCCCGATGCGGGACTCGATCCCAAGATGCCGGGATCATGACCTGAGCCAAAGGCAGTTGCTTAACCAACTGAGCCACCCAGGCGTCCCGAGGTGCATTTTTCTAACCATTGAGAAGAAGGGGTGACTTTATGATGTCTTTAATAAACCAATGGAAAGCAGTGGAAGTGGCAATAGGCCAGTTTCAGACCTAGATTTTAAGAGGCATTGCTTTCTCTCTTGTCATCCTGCCACTGTAACTTGAACAAGCTCAGGCTAGTTTGCTGAAAAATCTAGGACTACATGTGAACAAGCAAGCCATCCCAGTTGAAGTTATGCTAAGCCAGTCAAACCCCCATTTCCATAAGATTTAAAGATTCTTTTGATGGTAGAGCACCTGGGTGGCTCAGTCGGGTAAGCAGCTGGATTCAGATTAAGCCATGGTACCAGGGTCCTGGGATTGAGCCCCACATCTGGCTCCCTCTCCCTCTGAGGGCCACCTTTCCCCCCACTCATGCTCTCTTTCTCTCTCTCTCAAATAAATTCTTTTGAGGGTAGGACACAACACAGTGACACTTAGGTAGCTAGAAGGCAGAATTGTTACTTATAGCTCCAAACAAGGGAAGGCGGTCAGGCAGCACCGAAGGATTATACCTGGGGATGGGGTAAGCAACAGTAGGGAGCCATGGGAAAGTTTATGTAAGGCAAGTGGGGTGGGGCTCGCGAGCTGTCACAGACTCCCTGTGGATTGGCTAATTTGAATTATTTCCTGGGCTCCAGTCGCCTGCAGCCCAGGAAGGGAAGTAGTGAGATGTGGACTGACAAGCCTCTAGCCAGGGAACACGACAGCATTGATTTAAAAAACCAAAAGACAAACCTGTATTACAGCTCTAGCCAATCCAGACTCTGACCACCACAAGACCAAACCAAGACTAGAATAACTGGCCAACTGAGCCCAGATGAAATTGCTGACTCACAGAATCATAATTTAAATCAATGGCTATGGTTTTAAATCATTAACCTTTGGGATGACCTGTAATGGAAGAAAAGCAAATGATACATCCACCCTCAGAGGATGGACGTTTGTTACTACCAGGAATATTCATAAAAATATGTCACGGGTTACAAAATATCTGGAACGAAGTCAAAACCTGACTTTGACATAAATAGAGAAAAGGCACAGTCTCTCAGAAGGAATGCTTGAAAGGGGTCACAGTTGTAGAAACAGTTGTGTAAAAATTGCAAGTACAGTACTTTTGAGTCTTGATTTATATCTGCATTAATTTACTAAAGTATTTAGAAAAAAAATATCGTGGTGCCCTGGCTCAATTTACAATTTGGGACCAATTTAGGGGAAAAAAAAGGCTGAAGAAAGGCAATAACATCAATGAATTCAAGAAGGTTTAGTGTAGTGTATTGCCAACTATATACCTATTTCAGTTCCCATCAAAAACTTTACTAAAGGATATCTAACCAGTAAAAGCCTACTTTTACTTAAAGGGATAAGGGAGTACATAGATAAAACCAAGTAATTGCTATAAAAAAATCTGTTTGGACTAGTTCTATATATCACCAAAGGATCACTGATGTGGTGAAAGAAAATCGAGCCCAATATCAGAATAAATTGCTTCAGCTTTAAGATCCATAAATTGTGTGATAATCAACTAACCACTTCCTCACTAGAACTGCTTCTTTATCTGTAACTCAAAGGACCCAGAATGATGGTTCCCTAAAATTCTTTCCAAATCAAAGATTCTAGAAATCTGTGATTAGTATGCTTTCTGAATTGTTATGAGAATTTTTTAACATTTAATGTATCTTCTGAGAGCAATATCAGCAACAATATATATAGTACTATATATATATATGTGTAATATATATGTATAGTAGTATATTTATGTTATTTAATATATATGTATGCATATAAGTGTATATTACATGTATATAAAGATATATTCATACATTTGTAAATATATTTCAAATACATATAAAATATTAATTTGCTGTATTTCCTCAATTTTAAGATACACAATTTTTCTGTATTTTAACATCTCTGAAACTTAAATATGCAACAACAGCAACTCACAATCACTGTTAGTAAGGCGGTGGTCATACCACAGATCTCACTGCGTGTACATTTGTAAACTTGATCACAGCTGTTCACGAAGACAGCAGTTGGACGGAATTGTAGATATTGTTTCCAAGAAAAGCCTCATTCCTGAGAAGGGAATCCATAGCATGGATCCCTTTCTTCCATCTTACACTAACATCCTCAGATTCTGCTCCTTGCTAGGTCCCAAGACAAAGACATGGTTTCGGTACGTTTAGGTATGTGTTATGACTGACACCCACTTCTATGTATCAATTTCTGTTCCACTTCTCTTTTGAAAAGGCCTTTTTTTTCCACTTTAAAATCAGTTTAATTTATAAGATTAACAAAGGAATGTAACATCTAGCAGAACAAGCCCTGAATCGTTTAGAATAGTTTGTATTTTCATAGCATTTTATAAATTTTTTTTTTCTTGTAGGCTAATATCCAATTTACTTTAAGATATTTAAACTTTGAGTGAGTTGATGGAGACTAATACTGGCTTTGGAACCCTTATGGTCTGGATACTTTTTGGGGGGGGGGAATATACCTAAATTAGCAGATAAAAAGGATATATTTCACTATTTCCTATTAAACTGCCTTTAGTTCAGAAATAACTTAGCTAAATTGCATCTGTGTAGGAAGAACATTTCCCTCCTTATTTTCTTTACTTTCCCTGAAATTTGTCACAGAATTTCTTTTTAAATACACTTTAGAAAAGGAAATAAGGTATTCTTTCTTCTGTGATGAATAATTTATAAAAACCATCTCAATGACATTTGGTCAATTGAAAAGAGTTTTTAAGATTTTTTTTCTAACATAATAGATAAATAACAGTCTGGCTGACCAAATAAGCATAAACTGTGAGATAACTTACCTACTAAATTCCATGGCTCTTTTGATAATACATGCCCCAAGTGTCTAGCAGGGTGGGAATATGCCAAGTGGTCATTAAAATAATTCCTGTCACTCATTTCTGTTGATATTCAGTCTATGAAGAGCACTAGGAATTTCACGCTGATACTTGAAATTAGTTATTTTCTTTTTAAATCATTAACTTTTTAGTATCAGTCAGAACAGATGGCTTTCTATAAATTAATCTAGGGATGTAACACAGACACACACACAAACTTAAGCATGAAGATAAAATCAGATGGTATTGACCTTCACAGCCATGAATATGGTCTGAAATAAGAAAGCTAGAATGAGTCAAACAAATGCACATGTAGCTACAGTCTGTGGGTTTCTTTTTGTTTGTTGTCTATCTAACAATTTAGACTGAACTGTCATCTGAATTAATTAATAAGGAACAGATGATTTTAAAGAGCTGAGCCATACTGAAGCTCTGTTGATTTTTAATGATTTAATGACTTCTGGGAGTATAGTGGGTTTTTTCCAGTGTAATAAAAGGGAATTTTATACTGGGTTTAGAGTCCACACATCAAAGAATATGGAACTCCATACTTAACACTTAAAGCTAGAGCTCTCTTTCTATACATGTGAGTGGATAGGACATGTAAGTGTATTGTGAAAAGAAGATGTCACTCAATTCCATCAGAGGCTTTGTTGTGAAAAGTGAGGACTGAACTCTAGGAAGTTTGGTCATGAGAAGGTAGTTTTACTGTGAGCCATGGGAATTCCTTTGGCATTCAGGATAGCTTCAGCCTTGGCCCCAGCCTTTCAATCTATCTAACCTTTTACAGAGACCATAATTATACTCTAAAACCAATCTGCTCTTGATTTACAAATCGCTAAGTCCATTCATTTGGGAGCCAGTGATGGAACTGGCTAACCTCTTGGATCAACAACAAAGGAGATGAAATAGGCCACAAACTTTTTTTAGTTCCTTGCAATACATGAAGGTCAGATCTGTGGGGGAAAAGGGTTGATATATATAACCTGTGTATCAGTAAGGTCACATATGAAGTACAAAGGTATGGGTTGCACAGGTGTAGGCAAACCGGGAAGTACAGGAACCCAGGGCCAGCAGCAACAGAGCTGTTACAGGTATAGGCTTAAATGGACAAGAAAAGGGAATAATCATCAAAACCAAGAAGGAAAGGTGATAGAGTTGGCCACCCTGAGGGAAAGGCAGTTCCACAAGGATAGAACCAACAGCCAAATTCCCTGAACTAACTCTTCCCTCCCTCTACTTTTCTGTCAGGCTCCTCAACTAGGAGTGAGAAACACAGGACATTATTGCCATCATTTACACGACTCATCTTCTTGTGGGAAAAAGCAGAGTGGAGGAGTGATCTAGAGGAATTAAAATATCTCTCTGACATAAATGCTATCTGGCATTCTATCATCCTACACTCTTCATCAAGGCTCTCGAAGAGCCTTCCCATCACCTCTGGCAGCCACATTATCAACCTTTTCTCAATTCCTTTCCCTATTGTCCTTATCTCCATTTTTCTTTTTACTTTCAACTCTGCTTTATACTAGGAGATGATAATTTTAAAAAGTACTCCTTAGCCAGACATGTAAGTAAATCTATTAAAGTGTTATCTAATTTGGTTAAAATGTATATTACCAAACATTCTAAAGGTTAATGGGTTTATTGGTTGCTATTTTCATGGTAGGCCACAGCTCTCAAAATAGGTTATCGTATATTTATGAATTGATACAATGACCGTAGAGTATCTATGGATATTATTATATTGTGAGAGGCACAATGGAAATTAAAACACAGTTATCACATTCAAATATCCTGTAGCTTATCCATGAAAACAAGAAAGTAAACAAAATGTTCAGTTTGGTGTAACAGGGATGTGGATAACATGGAGGTAAGTCACAAGATTCCGAAAAGTAGGAACTTACTTCTCACTGAGTGATGAACGCAGTAAGCTCACTTTAAGTCTCCAGCTACAGTGCCCTTGGGATCTGCCTCAGTCTGCCCTCTCTCTGAAGCCACTACACTCTTTCAAGGCTACCACCAGGCAAATACTGAGCATGGATATGGTGGGCGGTGGGAATGGGGACATTTCTTTTCAACATGAAACTCTTCTAATGTTTGCTTGAGGCCACTCCCCGGTGTTGGTGAGGATTTGATCAGATGTTCACTGTCTGAGACTCTCCCTGCCCCTTTTTCTGTTCTCTCCTCTTTTATTTCCACACTTTAGAGATTTTCATTGCTGGCTAATAGTTTGATCTGTTAAATTCTGCTTCCTTCTCCTTGATCTTTACTTTATTCCCTGATAAACCTTTTGCATTCCTAACTCCATTTCAGTATCTGCTTTTGAGAAGAACTGATCACTACAGTTAGGAGTAAGTATAGCATGTTATGAGAATATGAAGTAATAGTCACAAGAATCTCATATACTTGAAATGCTAGACTTGGTCACATGAATAAATTTCAATTGTTTCATTAGAATCATAGCATCTCAAACCTAGGAAAGGTCCTATGATTGTGCCTACCATATGTCTGATGCTTTAATTCCCTTGCCCTTCGAAGAAGAAGTCATATAGGATGTGTTCCTGGGATGTGTTCCTTTCACCATGAGATAATTTAAGTAATATAAATTCAATGTTCTATTGTTTGCTTGCTTGTGGTTTTAATGCTTCATGCCTAATTATTGCTCCTAGGATGGAAAGGAGTAAGTATTTCACATGACTTCTCCTACAGTCGTTGGAAGGCATTTATTATGTCCCCTCGTGGGGAGCTTCCAGGCTCTTTGCTTTTTCAACAGTATTTCTCATGTGATAGTCTTGAGCACAGTTCCTGAATATTATTATCACATAATTAATGAATTGATAATTGGAATTGAATTCCTTCAATATCATAGTCTCTCCCTTAGGTATCTCAAATTTATCTTAAGACTTTTTCAACTGTGAATTTTGGAACTAAATGAAAAACCTTGATACATCTAAGCCGTGTGTGGAAAAGGAGTTTTAAGACCTCTCTTTTCTCAACAATATGCATATATTGGTGTTACAAAGGATTAATAGCTACCATTTATTGCACACTTATAATGTGCTTACACCATGCTAATTACATTACATATTACCTCATTTCATCGTCACCCTGATATGGAAGGTATATATTTATTTCACAGTTGGAGAAACTGAGGCCACAAAAGCAATACATGTGCTTAAGGTCACACAGCTAATGGGAGCACCAAGATTTGAAACTGAGTTTGTTTAATCTCAAAGCTCATGCTTTTGACCATTATATTATCCCTGTAGATCTTTGGCAACCTCATTAGAATACTGGCACATGTTGAGTTGCTGTCGGTTATGTTTGTCTACTTCACAAGTGTTGTACACTGCCTCTTTTCTTTATGTAAGTATTTTGTTTTGTTACAGTTTAACTGGCATGATGCCAAGAAAATGGATTGAACCTGTTTACTGCCACTTCACTTGTTTGGACAATTTGATTTACAGAATATGGCTTGCTTACCTTGTCTCTTCATCTAAAAACTGAGAATAATAGAATCAATACTCATCTCTAGGTCTGTGCAAGGCCAAGATAAATACCTGTTTTGTTTACTGATGTATCATAAGCACAAAGGAAAGAGATTGGTCCATAGCAAATCTCAATAAATAATTGTTGAGTGGATTGCTGTAATTAAAGATGTGTTATGTGCATCCTTAGCATAAGACCTGGGGTTAGCACAGTATTTACTCTCAATAAATGGTCGGTACTATTAACTTCAACTTTGAAAATGTAAAAGACAACACATGTCATTTTTAGATCATTCCTGTAATTCAGCTTATTGAGATATTGTGATTTTTTATTCTTCCCTGCAACATATTTATCATTGCTTCTATTTCTGTGTTACCTGAACATGCCTCTTAACCAGACAGGTCTTAGAAATTTCTGTAATTCTGTAAATTACGGAAATTTGTAATAGATAGAAACTCTCCTCCAGGCTAGAAGTAGTCTCTGAATATATGCTTCTATCTTGAGGGCTGTTTATTCTTTTAGACTCCTGGAGATTTATAACTGACAAGGACCTGTTAAATCATCAATATTTTAAACCATAAAGCCAGACAACTTTTAGAAAGTGATTACCCTTTCCTCACTGTCTCCCTCCTGACCATTCTCACCAGGCCCCTGAGTGTCAAAGAGCATCTGGTAGAAGACTGAAGATGTGTCTCCTGAGGTGTCTCTTGACCTCATTTGCCATTTGCAGTAAAGATTTATCAGCTCCAAATTGAAAGAAATAAGAATTGATTGTGAAGGCAAACGTCAGGTTTTCATTCGAAAAGAAAAGCCAAACCGCCCTAACTCCAAGAGAAAATTTTGTCCAAATGTTACAAAACACAAAGAAAAAGACCCAGATTATCTTACTATGTTGCTCATTCCAAATAACTGATAAAAATTCTTTTCTTTTCCTCTTTAGTTGATATTAGTGATGCCTGTGCTATCACAAAATCGAAGTCTTTTATTTTATCTTACTTTTCTATTATCCCATTATACAAATTGTTCAAAACTTAGGAAATGGCATTAGAATATCATTTTAAAAAGCCAATACAGAAACAATGTTAAATAAGATAGACTGGCTCCATGAATTTATCTTCTCAACCTTACTAAAATGGCAAAGAATGAAGGAAATTACACAGGATAAAAGCAATGGGAGATGAGATAGGTGCATTGGAAGGCTTTGAATAATTTTCAGAAGACAAATAATAGGGGATTAGTTGTAAGAAGTCAGAGACAAGAAAAAGTTAAAGGCTAAGAATTTGTCAAGAATTTCTAGTGGAAATCAAGTTATCAGAATCCCTGAGAAAAGAGGTGAATAAAAGTGCTGGAAAAATAGAAACGGTTGAAAATTCACATACAAAAAGGTGAGACATTCAGATCCCCACCTGCATTCTTAGGAGCCAGGCAATTATGACCATCCTATCCCTAGAACAGAATAAAATTCGATTCTTTATAGAAATTGAAACACTATGTCTCTTGATACTGGAAAATGAAGTTTAGTGGAATCCTGGTATGAAAGGCTGGATCGTGAACCAGAGAATTTAGGAGTGACGTTACCTCAGATCAGGTTGCACGATAACTTCATGGCTCGTTGTAAAGTATCCAGTTTCCACTAAGTCCCAGAAGAAGCCAAAACTTCTTTTCAAAACGAGTGTACTTAGCCATAGGGAGTGGCAGGGATTGGCTCCAAAGGCCTGAGTCCTCCCTATGACCCATTTACAGGGCCTACCAACGTCTCCAAACAACATCTCTCTGTGCCACTAACACTTCAAGCACTGTTCAATCTGCTGGATCACTTAGTGAAGTGGTAGAGCCTCCCCTTGCCTTGGGCCCCACTCAAAGCTAGCAACTTTTTGGGTCACTTGGTAATGGGCCAGAGTAAGACACTCATTGAGGAATAAGTTACCTCCAAAATCATCCTTTCCTTTCATCACTTTCTCCAGTGCAGTGAAGAACAGCTAGTCAATTTCATTATACTGGTTAGTTGGGAAAAATTGTTCTAAGGTAGCAAACACATGGCCAATAAAAACCTCACCTTTTATAAATATTTGATTATGAGTATTCAATGGCAATATTCTTTGAATATCTATTGTCACACCATGGAGTACCAGTACCTTCTTTATCACTGGAAATGGAATTATTAGTGTCTTTAAATATAATCAGATTGGAGAAGCAATTCCAGAAAATGCATAACCAATTCAGACAATGCCCAGGTAGATGATAGAGAACACACACACACACACACACATCCTGAGAGAGAGTAAGATATAGAAGGAAATTTATTGCAAAGAAGTGACTTAAAAGTGGGCCTGGCAAGTCAGACATTTGTAGAGCAGGCCACCAGTCTGGAAACTCCTGCAAAGCAGCAAAAGCTATAACCACAGGTAGAATTTCTTCTTCCTGAGGGAAACCCTAGTTTTGCTCTTTGGTCTTTTAATTGAGCAGTTGAATCTCACCCAGATTATGGAGGATAAACCCCTTAATTTAAGGTAACTAATTCAAGATGTTATTTACTCTACAAAACACCTTCACAGCAATACTTAGTATTTGATTAAACCAGTGGGTAATAGAGACTAGGCTAGATGACACACAAAACTAATCATCGCAAGAAGAAAAATGCATGACAGTATTACAGAAAAGATGAAAGAGTGGCAAATGGAGCTAAAGTATTCAAACATCCTAATGTTTATTTGGATGTAGTAAAGCAAAATCAACATTTAGAATGGAATGACTTGGGGATTCTTAAATTCTTGTAATCTACAGTAACCGTTAACAAAATAGTAAAAGAAGTTGTAAGTAGTATGCTAATAGAGAGGGGTTACAGAATAATAAAATAATTGATTTACCTAAATTAAAGAAAACCTAGAAAAAAGAATGTAAAATAGGTAACTCAATGGGCAAATAGTAAGATGGCAGAAATAATTCTAAATATATCAGTAAATATAAAAGATTAGATTCTCAAAAGAGTATCAACCTGGATAAAAATAAAACCATATAACTCCTATAAGAGACATCTTAAGAACGGTGAAAAGTATTAGATGGGAAAGGGTACATCATATGAATTCAAACCAAAAGAAAGTTGGTATAGTTGTATCAATCAGCCCAATCAGACTTTGAAGCAAGAAACATTAATAAAAATTAAGAATATATAATGGAAGTCTCTTCAATAAATGGTGTTGGGAAAACTGGACAGCTACATGCAAAAGAATGAAACTGGACCAGTTTCTTATACCATGTATAAAATAAAATTAAAGACCTAAATGCAAGACCTGAAACTATAAAATTCCTAGAAGAAAACACGTGCAGCATTCTTTGACATCAGCTGTAAAAACATTGTTTTTAGATATGTCTCCTCTGGCAAGGGACACAAAAGCAAAATTAAGCTACAGTGACTACATCAAAACAAAAAGCTTCTGCACATGAAGGCAACCATCAACAAAACAAAAAGGCAACCTACTGAATGGGAGAAAATTTTTGCAAATGACATATGCAATCAGGAGTTGTAATCCCAAATATATAAAGAACTGATAAAACTCAACACCAAAACCCCCCTATATAATCCAATTAAAACATGGACAGAGGACCTGAATGAACACTTTTCCAAATTAGACATACAAATGGCCAACAGACACATGAAAAGATGCCCAGCATCACTCATCATCAGGGAAAGGCAAATCAATATCACAATGAGTATATCACTTTACATCTCTCAGAATAGCTATTATTAAAAACACAAGAGATAACAAGTGTCATTGAGGATGTAGAGAAAAAGGAACACTTGTGCCCTGTTGGTGAGAATGCAAACTGGTGCAGTCACTGTAGAAACTAGGGAAGCATAAGGAAAATATACTGTTTCTAAAGATGTGTATGTACCCAATAGTACAACTTCAAAATACATAAAACATGACTGCACCAAAGAGAAATAAACCCACATGAGAGTAGTATATGATAACATAACTTGTTCAAATTAGCTGGTTAAAAAGAGGATCAGAGGGATGCCTGGATAGCTTAGTTGGCTAAGCATCTGACTCTCGATTTTGGCTCAGGTCATGATCTCGGCATTGTGAGATTGAGCCCTATTTTGGGCTCCATGCTGGGTTTGGGGCCTGCTTAAGATTCTCTCTCACCTCTCCCTCTGCCCTCCACCCCTCTCTCCCTAACAAAACAAAACGAAACAAAAAAGAGGATAAGAAATAAGCATATAGAAAATCTAGAAAGCACAATTTTAATACCTGGCCTATTTGATCTTAAAATACTGCCCCCAACAAGTAGAGAATACACTTACCAAAATTAATCAAATGCTTGGTCACAAAGCAAGCCTCAATAAATTCCAAAGAATATAAATGGAACACAATGGAATTAAGGTGAAGATGAGTAATAATAAAAAGTCCTGGAGGGATTTTACTTTTAACTTGACATCTAAGTCATCATTCCAATAAGAAAAAGCTGAAAAACAATCATTTTACCATCAGAGAATAGAGGTCACAGGGGAAAGTGCTACCTTGAAATCTAGAGAGACAGGTGAATGCAGAATCCTAGCTGATACCTGCTTACCTGGAACAGAAGCCACTAGAGCTGTACACTAGTAACAAATAATAATTTTGACGAACTGCTGAAGCCCGAGTGTTGGTGAGTATGAGAGGAAGGGACACAGAGGAGACAAACTTTTGTTGGTTTTACCTCCAGCAGCCCCACCAGTTTCTCACAGTGAAGATCTGAGAAAAATTCCCCTTTGGTTCTGGCAGGAAGAGGGAAAGAATAGAGATCACTGTAAAACAGACCTCAAGTGTTATGCATGACAGAATCCTACTATTTGGGATTAAAGTCCTTACCAGACATATATACCACCCAGGTGAAAGGATTTTCTCCTGCTTTCAGTGCCCTCAAGCCTTACTGTATTTATAATGAATAGGGAAGCTATATTTCTGGAGAAACACTTTATGAGGTCCCAGCCTAGAGATAGAGACTCACTAAAAAAGCTGAGATTTAATCATCAGATAATAGAGAGTTTCCTCTGGCCCATACTTTTTCATTACACCAGCAAGGATCTGATCTAACAATGAGAGCTACAACAGAAAGAGCCATAAGACACATAAGTCTCTGAGGAGCATACTTAGATGATAATCAAAGTCAAGACAGGAGGAAAAAAACAATGATACTAGAGGAATTTGAAACCTCTGGCACCTACAATTAGAACAGATATTAAACACAACCTAGTTCCTAGCAGGTTAATGCAAGTCCTTGCAATAAAGGCCTATTTACCTTAACCTTCATTACCTAATGCATCATATCTAGCTTTCAACAAAAATTACAAGACATGCCAAAATGTAAGAAGAAAAAAAAAGACCGAAGAGACAAATCAAGCATCAGAAACAGACTCGGACATGACACAGATTTTGGACAGGGAACTTAAAATAACTATGATTAATATGTTAAGGGCTCTAGTGAAAAGTAGTTTATCATACAATAACAGATGGTTAATGTAAGCAGAGATATAGAAACTATGGAAGAACCAAAAGAAAATGAGTCAAATAAAAAACATAGCAATAGAAATAAATAATGCCTTAAAAGAGCTCACCAGTACACTGGACATGGCTAAGGAAAGAATCTGTGAGCTTTAAGGGAGATCAGTAGAAACTACCCAAACTAAAATGCAGCAAGAAAAAAAAAATGAAGACAAAAAACACACAGAAAGACTGTTGAAGATATGCAAGGCAACTTCAAAAGGTTTAACATATACAGAATCAGAGTACCAGAAGGAGAGCAAGGAAAGTATAGAACAGAGGACATTTTTGAATTATACTGGCTGAGAACTTTCCAAAGTTTATGCAGACACCAAATCATAGACCTAGGGAAGTCAAACACCTATCAGGATAAATGAAAGAAGGAAGGAAAGAAGGGAGGAAGGAAGGGAGGAAGGGAGGAAGGAAGGAAGGAAAGAAGGAAGGATATATATAGGCATATATATATGCCTAGATAAATATATCTAGGCATATCATATTCAAACTGCAGAAAATCAAAGACAAAAAGAAGCAAAACAAACAAAACTCTTAATTTAGAGAAGCAAAGATAAGAACACAGCAGACTTCTCACCAGGAGCCACACAAGGAACATCTTGTTCCTTCTAACTGGAACACCTACCCCTTATTCACATCCCCTGTGCTTACTCTCTATTCTGTGGGGTTTTGCTCTAATATCTTAGCATTAGGAATCTTTCCAATGACAACTCTACTTAAAAGCACAACACTTCATCCCTCATGGTCCCAAGTCCAAGCACTCCATGGAGTTCCCATTCCAACCTTTATTTTTTCATTTGATTTTGTCTCCATTTATTGCGTCATATATATTTATATAACATGTTGTTTATCATCTTCCCATGGAATGGAAACTCTATAAGGACACGGATTTTTGTGTCTTGTTCACTGCTATATCCTACAATGCTGCCTGACCTATAGTAGGTACTTAAATAATTTATTAAATCATTCATTTAATTACCTGGAACAATCAGAAATAAAAGAGTCACAACACTGATAATGATAACTGTAATAGAAGTTATTTAACACTTACTTAGTGCCAGGTCCATGGACTAAGCACTTTTTCATATATTTTATCATTTAATTTTGAAAGTAACACAGTGAGGTATGGTGCATGGGTCATGCGGTGACCCATAACACAGTGAGGGCGGGTTTCATCAGTGCCATAGGTCACATAAATTTCACGGCACATGACATGGGTTGGGGAACAGCTGGTATGAGAGGAAGCTTGGTTCAAATAACCAAAGGTCAGCAGACAGAGATCATACGGTTCCCCAATTTTCCCCTCTCATGCCACAACCAAGAAATTTGTTGTAGGTTCTGATTGGGAGAATCCCCTCCTCCCACATCGAATGTCCTCCTCCCCAAAGTAGGAGGAAGTGGCCTCATCCGTGGGGAAATACAGAGTATTCAGTATTTGAAAGTCTGGATTCGGGCTGTCAGTTCTTTTAAGGAGTTTTCTCGGAAAGACAGGTACCCTCCTGCTGGGGACTTTAAGACCACTAGAGACTTTGCTGGTTATAAACAGTCTCAGATCTCCCTGGCAGGGGAGAAAGCCTGGAGAAGCTGAATTCCAGTGCCATTCTTCAAGCTGGGAAAGAATATCCATGACTCACTCCTCTGTGCAGATTTATTGAGACACCATCTCGGGAATAGAGGGAGAAATCAAATTGTGACACAGTTGCAACCGGGCCCTCACAACATCTATGGCAAGCTCTGAAGCTGGGACATCCCTTCAGAGATGTCTCAAATTGAGACTGGATGTGAGCTTTTCACCTTCCAGTGAAAGCAGCCATTCATTGGATGCACCTCACTTCAAGAATAGGCATAGACTTGGATAAGGAAGCTCTCTTGGTAGAAAAAAATTCTCCAAGAGGGGCTGGTTTGAGATTTGTCAACAGCCTAATTTGTAGCTAGAGAAATAAATATCTCAATGACAAAGTCAGAGGATTTGGTCAATGTACTACAGTATACACAATAGTCTCTGTTGTTCTTCTTAATCAAAATGTGTCACTAGGATTTATGATCCTAACAACTCATGGCTGATTCTCTAATCCCTTGGTGCAGTGAGTATTTAAAATACTGAGCAATCAGAAAGGCAATTACACAGGAAAAGAAATCAACACTGTAAAAGGTCTTTGTTGAATAATAAACAATAAAGTCATTTGGGAACATTTTTATAATACAATGCTCCCAGTAAGTCAAAACACACAAAATTTTAGTGAGAATTATAAATATTTGGAACCAAAAAGCAATACTGAAAACTGAAAAGCAATATGCAAATAGCAATTTATTCATTGCTTAAGGTAGAGTGAATTGTTATAATCTATTGTATTAAAGTGATTTGTCATTACAAAGAAATTAGTAAGGAAATTGCTATTAAACAATCTCTTCAGTTACACAAACTAAATTATTGTGGGGTGATAAATTTGTGCAGGCAAGAATTTTAAGCAGAACTCTGTGGGAATTGAACCATTGAATTATGTATCAAAATGACTGAATTGTTACAGTAAAAAAGCATGTGAATTTGGTTTATTATTACTATCATGATACTAATTCATGGAACACCAGATTATGCTTGGAAGCTATTTGATTTAGTGACACAAGGCAAGTGACTTCATTCTCCTCGTCACTTCCTTTTTTTCATTTATACTGCTGAGATGATAATACCAATGTCTCTTTTCCTACTGGACAAGCAAAATGAGAACCTAAATGTAAAGACTTTGAAAACTGGATAGCAATAAAGATGTGTAAAATGTGGAGGAGGGGGCAAGATGTCAGAGAAGTAGGAGATCCTCTTGCAATCTGTCCCCAAAAGTGAGCTGGATATCTACCAGAACACGCTGAACACCCATGAAATCAGCCAGAGGAGCAAGATTTTTCACTTCTGCATCTTTACGGGAGCAGAAGACAGCAGTGGAGAGGTAAAGCAAAGTGGGAACACTCGAACTGATATCAGAGGATAAACAAAAGGGGGAGGGAGCCAACAGAAGCGATCCAAGGACAGTAATACCCCAAAAGAAAGTGCCCGGTGGCGGGGGGCCAGCATTAACGTAGAATCCAGTTAAAGACACTTAAAAAGAGCAAAAGGTTCTGAGGAGCAACTAGTGGAAGGGGGTGGTCATGGGCACTGGCCTGGGCCCATGCTCCCAGGAAGGACACGACTCGCCTCAAAGAGACACTGGTGGGGGGGTCCAGTGTGTGGTTCACGGACCTGCAGCTTTCCACTCCTTGCACCATTTTGTGGGCGGGGCGCACATGCTCCTGTAAGCCCCTTAGAGTCTGGTGTGGTCCAGGAGCCAGCAGCTTTTCGCTGCGTGTCCCACCCTCTGGACTGAGTGCAACCTGGACTGAAAAGTCATTTGCAGCCTGTGGCAGGGTCTGGGTGCTCCCAGCAGGCCCTGGAGAGAACCTGGGTGGGCCCCCTAATCTGGGCACAGGCCTGGAGCCCGGAGAGCCTGGAGCACTTGCAGAGTCACTGAACTGTGGCAGGGAGTGCACACCACCTGTGGTAGGCTGTGCTGTGAGCAGAATTTTGCAGAGGGGAGACTGAGGCTTCTCTGTGACTCAGAGGTCTGGGTACATACAGGCAGATTCCTTGCTTGGTCTCTCCAAAAAGGTGAAAAAGCTACAGAAGTCCAAAAACCTTCAGAGAGCCAAAGACAGAAACCGGTTTCCACAGAGCTCAGCCCCTTGATCGGGGGGCAGGGTGATTCAACCCAAGCAAGATTGACTGGAAAACAATGCAGCAGGCCCCTCACCCAGAAGACAAGTCAAAAAACGCAAGGACTATAACCACAGGGTCCCCATAAAATTTTAAAACCCCAACATCAGGGGAAATCAATATATTAAGTGCCTGATAATAACCTCAAACCTGTATGTTTCATAGATACAAGATTTTTTCTTTCTTACTTCCCTTATATTTTTTTTATTCACTCGTTTTAACATTTCTTGGTTTTTAAGTTTTTTAAAACTACTTAACATTAAAACTAGAGGCTTAATACAACGATAAACCAAGGAAGATCTGAAAAAACTTTCCTCACCCGCAAGGAGTTGTAACCACCCTCCCATCTTACCCTTCTGTCAGTATTTCTATGTATTTGCTTTTGTTCTGGTATTATATAAATCTTATTCCTGGGGTTCATTCTGACTAGGTTCTTTTATTTCTTGTCATTTACTTTTGTTGGTCTATATGTTCATTCGTGTTGGTTTACATATCTTATAAATCATATTTTGGGGGCCCATTCTGGCTGGGATTTCTTCTTTTTCTCTCTCTTTTTTTATCCTTATTTTTTTCTTTTTGGTGGTGAATCCCAATTGCTCCTAAACCCAGAGTTCACCCAGCCTGGATCGTGGGTGATATATCCAGCTATACATCCTCTCATCTACTTCTCATCAAAATGACTAGGAGGAGGAACACCCAAGAGAGGAAAAATGCAGAGACTGCTCCTTCTCCCCCAGAACTATTACACATGGGCATAAACAGTATGTCAGAAAGGGAATTCAGGGTGACAATTATCCAGGCAATGGCTAGGATGGAGAAAAACATTAATAACTACATAGAATCTCTAAGGGAAAAAATGAGAACCAGTATAAGCTGATATAAAAAACGCTATCAGTGAGATCCAATACAATCTAAATAGTCTAACAGCTAGAGTTATGGAGACAGAGGATAGAATTAGTGATCTAGAGGATAAAATGGTTGAGAAGAAAGGCCAGGAGGAGAGCTGGAGCAAACTGCTCAGGAATCATGAGTAGAGACTTAGGGAAATAAATGATGCCATGAAACATTCTAACTTCAGAATTATTGTAACCCCAGAGGGGGTAGAGAAAGACAGAAGACTAGAAGATATAGCTGACCAAATTCTGAATGAAAATTTCCCCAATCTGGGGAATGGAACAAGTGTTCGTGTCCTGGAAGAGGAAAAAATACCTGCCAAGATCAATGAGTCTAGAAAGACACACAGACACATAATTGTAAAATTTGCAAATTAGAACTTCAGATAGGAGGTCCTGAGGGTAGCTAGGGGGAAGAGTGTCCTTAGATACGGAGAAAGGCCCATCAGGATAATGTCAGACCTGTCCATAGAAACCTGGCAAGCCAAAAAGGGCTGGCATGATATATCAGGGCACTAAACAAGAACATGCAGCCAAGAATACTTTATCCAGAAAGGTTGACATTCAAAATGGATGGAGAAATAAAGAGCTTCCAAGACCAGCAAGGATTAAAAGAGTATGTGATCACCAAGCTGGCACTCCAGGAAATATTAAAGGGGGTTCTATAAAAGTAGAAAGAACACACACAAAAAAGTAGAAAGAACTCTTGAGTGACTTAGAACAGAAATTTACAATCTATAGAAACAAGGTAACATGTAACATGTAACAGGTAACATGATGTCAATAAACACTTATCTTTCAATAATCACTCTCAAAGTGAACGGCCTAAACACTCCCATAAAATGACACAGGGTTGCAGAATGGATAAAACAACATGACTCGTCCATATGCTATCTATAAGAGACACATTTGGAACCAAAAGATACATCCAGACTGAAAGTGAAAGAATGAAGAGCCATCTTTCATGCCAATGGGCTTCAAAAGAAAGTTGGGGTAGCAATTCTCATATCAGATAAATTAGATTTTAAGTTAAAGACTATAGTCAGAGATACAGAAGGACACTACATCATTCTTAAAGCACCCATCTTCCAAGAAGATTTAACAATTGTAAACATTTATGCCCCCAATACAGGAGCAGCCAACTACTTAAGCCAACGGTTAATCAAAATAAAGAGTCATATTGATATGAATACATTAATAGTAGGAGATCTTAACACATCACTCTCAGTAACAGACAGATCATCTAAACAGAAAATCAATAAAGAAACAAGAGCTTTGAATGACACATTGAACCAGATAGACCTCATCGATATATATAGAACATTCCACCCTAAAACAACAGAATACTCATTCTTCTCAAGTGCACATGGAACTTTCTCCAGAATAGACCACATGCTGGATCACAAATCAGTACTCAACCAATATCAAAAGACTGAGATGATTCCCTGCATTTTCTCAGACCACAATGCTTTGAAACTGGAACTCAACCACAAGAAAAAGTTTGGAAGAAATTCAAACACTTGGAGGCTAAAGACCAACATGCTCAAGAATGCTGGGATCAACCATAAAATCAAAGATGAACTTAAACAATTCATGGAGACCAATGAGAACAGTCACACATCGATGCAAAACCTATGGGACATGGCAAAGGCAGTCCTAAGGGCGAAATACATAGCCATTCAAGCCTCACTCAAACAAATTGAAAAATCTCAAATACACCAGCTCTCTTTACACCTTAAAGAACTGGAAAATCAACAACAAATTAAGCCAACCCCACACACAAGAAGGGAAATAATCAAGATTAGCGCAGAGATCAATGAGTTAGAAACTAGAGAAACAGTAGAACGGATCAATGAATCCAGAAGTTGGTTTTTTGAAAGAATCAATAAGATCGATAAGCCACTGGCCAAACTCATCCAAAAGAAAAGAGAGTGGGCCCTTATTAACAAAGTCATGAATGAAAGGGGAGAGAGCACGACTAATCCAAAGGAAATAGAAACAATCATCAAAAATTATGATCAACAGCTATATGCCAATAAGCTAAACACCTAGAAGAAATGGATGCATTCCTGGAAAGCCATAATCTTCCAAGACTGAAACAGGAAGAAATTGACAACCTAAATAGACCAGTATCTAGTAATGAGATTGAAGTGATCACAAACCTCCCAAAAAACAAGAGTCCAGGGCCTGACAGATTCCCTGGGGAATTCTACCAAACATTCAAGGAAGAACTAATACCTGAAACTTTCAAAAAATTGAAACAAGGAAAACTTCCAAACTCTATGAAGCCAGCATTACCCTGATCCCCAAACCAGGCAAAGACCCCATCAAAAAGGAGAATTTCAGACCAATATTCCTGATAAATATGAATGCCAAGATTCTCAACAAGATCCTAGCTAATAGGAACCAACAGCACATTAAAAAGTTATTCATCATGGGGCGCATGGGTGGCTCAGTGGTTTATTCATCATGGGGCGCATGGGTGGCTCAGTGGTTTGAGCTTCTACTTTCAGCTCAGATCATGATCTCAGGATCCTGGGATTGAGCAGGAAGCCTGCTTCCTCCTCTTTCTCAGCCCGCCTCTCTGCCTACTTGTGATCTCTGTCAAGTAAATAAATAAATTCTTTAAAAAAAAGAAAAAAGAAAAGATTATTCATCATGACCAGGTGGGATTTATCCCTGGGATGCAATGGTGGTTCAACATTTGCAAATCAATCCATGTGATAGAACAAATCAATAAGAGAAGAGAGAAGAACCACATGGTCCTCTCAATTGATGCAGAAAAAGCATTTGACAAAATTCAGCATCCATTCCTGATTAAAACTCTTCAAAGTATAGGGATAGAAGGAACACTCCTCAACATCATAAAGTCTATCTATGAAAAACCCACAGCAAATATCATTCTCAATGGGGATAAGCTGGCAGCCTTCCCTTTGAGATCAGGAACACAATAAGGATGCCTGCTTTCGCCACTCTTGTTCAACATAGTACTAGAAGTCCTAGCCTCAGCAATAAGACAACAAAAAGAAATAAAAGGCATCCAAATTGACAAAGAAGAAGTCAAACTCTCACTCTTGCAGATGATATGATACTTTATGTGGAAAACCCAAAAGACTCCACGCCAAGTCTGCTAGAACTCATACAGGAATTCAGTAATGTGTCTGGATATAAAATCAATGCACAGAAATCAGCTGTATTTCTATACATCAATAGCAAGACAGAAGAAAGAGAACTTAAGGAGTCGATTCCATTTACAATTGCACCCAAAACCATAAGATACTTAGGAATAAACCTAACCAAAGAGGCAAAGAATCTGTACTCAGAAAACTATAAAGTGCTCATGAAAGAAATTGAAGAAGACACAAAAAAATGGAAAAACGTTCCATGCTCATGGATTAGAAGAACAAATATTGTAAAAATGTCTATGTTACCTAAAGCAATCTACACATTTAATGCAATCCCTATCAAAATACCATCAATTTATTTCAAAGAAATGGAAAAATAATTCTAAAATTTATATGGAACCAGAAAAGACCATGAATAGCCAGAGGAATGTTGAAAAAGAAAACCAAAGTTGGTGGCATCACAATTCCAGACTTCAAGCTCTATTACAAAGTGGTCATCATCATGACAGTGTGGTACTGGCACAAAAACAGACACATAGATCAATGGAATAGCATAGAGAGCCCAGAAAGGGACCTCCAACTCTATGGTCAACTAATCTTCAACAAGGCAGGAAAGAATATCCAATGGAAAAAAACAGTCTCTTCAAAAAATGGTGTTGGAAAACTGGACAACCACATACAGAAGAATGAAACTGGACCATTTCCTTACACCACACACAAAAATAGACTCAAAATGGATCAAAGACCTCAATGTGAGACAGAACTTAGGAGAACACAGGCAACAACCTCTTCGACCTCAGCCGCAGCAACTTCCTCCTAGAAACATCACCAAACTCAATGGAAGCAAAGGCAAAAATGAGCTATTGGGACTTCATCAAGATCAAAAGCTTTTTCACAGCAAAGGAAACAGTCAACAAAACCAAAAGACAACTGACCGAATGGGAGAAGATTTTTGCAAATAGCATACGAGATAAAGGGCTAGTATCCAAAATCCATAAAGAACTTCTCAAACTCAACACCTAAAGAACAAATAAAACGACCAAGAAATAGGCAGAAGATATGAATAGACATTACTGCAAAGAGGACATGCAAATGGCCCACAGACACATCAACATCACTGGGCATCAGAGTAATACAAATCAAAACCACAGTGAGATACTACCTCACACCAGTCAGAATGGCTAAAATTAGCAAGTCAGGAAATGACAGATGTTGGTGAGAATGCGGAGAAAGAGGAACCCTCCTACGCTGTTGGTGGGAATGCAAGCTGTTATAGGCACTCTGGAAAACTGTATGGAGCTTCCTCAAAATGTTGAAAATAGAGCTGCCCTACGACCCAGCAATCGCACTACTGGGTATTTACCCTAAAGATACAAATGTAGTGATCCGAAGTGGCACGTGCACCTGAATGTTTATAGCAGCAATGTTCACAATAGACAAACTATGGAAAGAACCTAGATGTCCATCAACAGATGAATGGATAAAGAAGATGTGGTATACATATACAATGGAATACTATCAAGAGAAACAAACTCTTGCCATTTGCAACGATGTGGATAGAACTACAGAGTATTATGCTAAGCAAAATAAGTCAGTCAGAAAAAGCCAATTATCATATGATCTCTCTGATATGAAGAATTTGAGAGGCATGGCGGGCGGTCGTGGGGAGGTAGGGGAGGGAAATGAACAAGATGGGATCAGGAAGGAGATAAACCATAAGAGACTCCTAAACTCACGAAACAAACTGAGGGTGGTTAGGGGGTAGGGGGGATAGGGATAGGGATGGCTGGGTAATGGACATTGGGAAGGGTATGTGCTATGGTAAGTGCTGTGAAATGTGTAAGCCTGATGATTCACAGACATGTACCCTGGGGCAAATACTACAAAGAAAAGAAATAGAAATGTTAAAAAAAAATAGATGTCAAAATAGGGAAAATGGGGTGAAACTGAAGATAGGCAAAAAAAAAAAAGGGTTAATTTTCATAATGGCTGTCCCAGAAAAAGAAAAACAAAAGAAAGGAAAAGAACTAATATGCACAATTATAAATGAAGACACATCTCCAAAAGAAAAGAAGACCTGTATCTACATGCTGCAAGGGTATGCCTGGTATCTGGAAAAGTGAACTGAGAAAGATCAACACCAGGAGAAACACTAGTGAGATTGTCAGGCTTCAAAGATAAAGAAAAAATATGCCAAGTTTTCTAAGCCAAAACCAAAACAAAACCAAATAAAAAACAAAACAAAACAAAAAAACCCAAATAATTTACAAAAGCTAAAGGCAACAATAGAAGATCTTTCAAAAAACTACTCAATGGAAGAAAACGTGATTCAAGGCAAGGATATTACATCTGGGCAAGCTATCCCTTAAGTACCAAGGCTATAGAAAACATTATTAAACATACAAAGACTTGAGAAATTTTGTATCTAATTGCCTTTCTTGAAGAATCTATTAGAGGATGAGCTTAATAGTTGACTCAAAGAACTTCAATACATGAACTAATGATGAAAATTTAATATGTATAAATGGAAAACCAAGAATTAAGCAGCATAGGAACAAATGTGGAAGACTGATGTGTAAATGTGTCTGCTGTGACAGTAGAAATAACACAAGTGAAATGAAAAGAGAGGCCGGGGGGACAAAGGGAGTCTAGAGCTTATTGCCATAGAGCCAAGAGGCAGAGGTTAAAGGACACTGTTAAATGCTGACAAATAAGTAACTAAATATTAAATAAGAAATCAGGGTATTAAAAGGATTTTTTAAAGTATAAGTTCAAAGCCATTTACTGGAACAATATTACTAATCTGCTCAAATACTACAACATATAATTAATTGAATAAAGTACAAGGAATATGCATTGTGCAGAAAAAAATGATGACAAAGAGAGCATAATGTATATATTTGGAAAATAATATGATACTTGAGACCAAACATTATCAGTCATTAAGATATGCATGAGCTTAAATCACCTATTAAAGAAAATTTTTAATTTAGTTTACAAAGCAGAACCCAAATCTTTGCTCTGAAAAAGAGATACCCTAAAACAAATGAGTCCTGAAGACTACTCTAAGGAGATGAGCAAAGTCATGACAGTCAAATAAAAACAAGAAGAAATCGAGGGTCGTGATCCTGATATCAGGTAAATTATAATTTAGTAAGATGTGTCAAATAGTACAAATAAATACATTCCTAAGCTTAAAGCCATAATTCAAATTATAACAATATAAATATCTACTTATAAAAGCACAAACACCTCCATCAAAGAAAAAGTGTGTAAAACATAAAGAGATAATAGAAGAGCACTAATTTTCGAGATAAAGCAGATGGCCAAACAAAGAGAAAATATAATCAGAAATCGCAAAGACAGACATATATCAGATTTATTGGAATCATGGAGAATTTAACATCTTCTCAATTCCTCAGGGAATATGTTCAAAAATTAATTTAATGTATGATTCCAAAGAAAGCATCAGTAACTTCCACATGATAGCAATACTGCAAATATTGTGACCCCTCAGATCACTATTCAACAAGGCTATAAATTACTTTAAAATAGCAACAAAAAACACATTTTCATCTGAAAATTTTAAAATTCCTATTGAATTAAGGGTAAGCACAAACTCAAAGAAAGTTTCCAAATGAACAAAATACAAAATGAAAAAGGAAAAATTACTTCAAAGTAGTAATTTGAAAAATAATAAAGTATTATAAATAACCATATACTATATTCGGAAGCCTAGTGAAACTAGATACACTTACTAAATATATAAAATGATACTATTCCCACATAATTTTCACAATACTAGAGAAAATCTTAATAACATTTAATGTATATATGATTAAAATGTCTATTATCAAACTACAATTAGACTTAACTTCCTTGCAAGTTCACTTGTGCAACAAAAATCTGTAGCAAATAATACCTTCAGTGAGGAAATTTTAGAAATATTCGCTTTAATTTTTGGAATCAGATGAAAATCTACCCTATCATTAATAATAGAGCTTCTGTCCAATGTTGTAAGGAAAGAAAAACAAAGAAATATAAGGATAAGAACAAAGGAGAAGAAACTGTTATTTATAATTACTATAATCACCTCCTCCAAAAGCTACAAAAATAATAAACATTCTTAGAACTCACAAAAGAGGTAAGTTTACAGGGTACGAAATCAATTTACAAAAATCAATATTATTTCTCTATTTTCACAATAATCATCTAGATAATAAACATACACCATTTATAATACCAATGAAACTATAACATATCTAAGAATGTATTTAGGAAAAATGACTTCAGCCTTCTATAACAAAAATATTAAAATTCTAGTAATGGAAAAAGAATGTCTCAATACACTGATAGAAATTACATATTGGGATGGGAACAATTGAATAAATAAAATGTTGGACCTCCCCCAAATTAATCTAAAATGAAATGTAATCCCAAACAGAAATATGTCTGGACGTTTTTTAGCAGTTTGTCAAACTCATGCTAACATTTATACAGAAGAGAGATTCCTGGGAACCTAAACTCTGAAAAAGAACAGCAGATATAATTTGCTGGCAGATATAATTTCATATTACAAAGTCACAATAATATAAAACTTTATGATACTTGGGAAAAACTACACAAATTTTCCAATTAAACACAAGAGAGTCGACAAAAAAAAAGGTGAATCTAATACATAAAAAGTATAGTATCTGAATTAGCAGGGAAAGCAGTAATTTTGAATAAAGTTGCTGGAATATGGACTCCCTCTATTAAAAAAAAATCCTAACTACACCACATAGAAAAGTGGATTCCGGATAAAGATCCAAATGTCTTAAATAGAGGAATAACTTTCAACATAGAGCTCCTAAATAAAACCCCAAAAGTACAAACCATAAAATAAAAATCATAAAAGCAAAGAATTTCTTTTCAATGAAGGATACAATGGGCAATATTTTTTAAGTGACAGATTAGAAAAGATATTCACCACATGTAAAACAAACAGAAGATAATATTTACAATGTGGAAGAAATTTCTAGAAATCAACAAGTAAAGACAAGAACCCCTGGTAGAAAATAGGATAATTATATCAGTAGGCGGTTCATGAAGGTTGATCCCTAAAAGGTTATCCATAGGAGTAACTCACTAGTTTAAACTCACTAGTAATTAGAAAAATGTAAACTAAAACAATAATGACTTATGAGTTTGCACCCATCAAATTGGAAAAAAGAAGTAGAACATTTTATACGACCAAATATTGACAAGTCAAAATGAAACTATATATATTCTCTATGACCCAGCTTTTCACTTCCGAATATATATACTTGGGAAATTCTCATACCACCCATAAGGAATAATATGAGGGTTATTTGTGGTAGTAAGAAATTAGAGGCAATTTTGCTAACATCACTAGTGAATGAAGAGAAGTAAACTTTAGTGGATACACATTGTGGAATATTGGGTAGGTCTTAGAAGTAATGACAAAATATACCACATGAATAGATATTCAAATATATTCCTGAGTTAGCAAGTAAGAAAAGGAGTGAGTTCTACAGCACAATCATATTTACATCAATTAAAGTAGATTCACATAGAAGTTCAATGCAAGTTTTACAGTAATTCGTGGAAATGATACACATCAAATATACTGAAATGGTTCCTTATGGAAGGTAAAAAAGAAAATGGGCTTGGGAAATGGGGATAAAAAGGAATACAAGCATTCATGCATGCTTCTATGCATATACACATGCATGCATATATACATACAAACCCATATGCAAGTATACACGCAAAAACTCCCAAAATGAGAAAGAGAGAAGCTACATGGACTAGTGATGATAGTGTGCTATCAAATGAAGAGTTAATACACAGCACTCTATAATGAGTGTAAAAATTAACAAATAAATCACCCAATTCCAAAATAATATAAAACATAAAAAGGAAAAGAACAATCTAAAATGTTTCACATTTGCTCTACACTCAGATAAAATTTACTTTTGATCATTTTTTGAATGATCCAAATAAAATATTGGCATCTGCCTTTAATCTAGATAATGTGCCAAACCATCTTGCTGTTTCTTGGCAAAGCTAATAGTCCTAGTAAGGCGAATTTCTTTTTATTTTAAGAGAAAGATATTCTGGAACTCAAAGCACTGGAAGAATATTTACACCACAGGCAAGTCTTCACCAGAAGACTTAAATAATCTATATCTCATAAACACATCAATAACCATTAATCTTTTTTTTTTGCTAAATTTTAGATATGACAATGGGGCTACATCATAACGTGTGATTATTGTGTGTGAATGAGCAGGTTTTCTTCAATGTCATATTCAGTCACTTTTTGTTATTTTATCATGTCAGAACAACATCGACTTAAATTTAAAGAGATACATTTATGTATATTTGGATATACTATAGGATAAATATTTTCTTTAGTAATTATATAAACATAGACATATCACATGACACTATTTATGGTAAGATTCAGATCTTGTTAAAGAAAAAAAAAAAAAGCAGGGGCGCCTGGGTGGCTCAGTGGGTTAAAGCCTCTGCCTTCGGCTGGGGTCATGATCTCAGGGTCCTGAGATGGAGCCCCTCATCGGGCTCTCTGCTCAGCAGGGAGCCTGCTTCCCCCTCTCTCTCTGCCTGCCTCTCTGCTTACTTGTGATCTCTGTCAAATAAATAAATAAAATCTTAAAAAACAAAACAAAACCAAAAAACCAAAAAACAGTCCCAGAGAGATCTGCTACTTGGTCTTCATTTCTCTCCCTGGTTCTAGTTCAGGTCTCAGCTCCAAAGTCATATCCTATGGGAGCCCTTCCCTGACCACCAAATCTAAAATAAAACCCATTATCTCAATCTTAATCATGTTAACATGTATTTGAAATTTTCTTTTCCTTCTTTCTCCCTGCTTTTTTTTTTTCCTTCTTGATTATTGTCTCTAGAGGATAAGCCCTATTGGAACCTCACCCATCTTGTTTTTGCTATATCCTCAGCTCCTACACGATAAGCATTCAAATAGCATTTGTTGTATGAATGGTGGAACAGTGAAGTAAAAACTAAATGAATTAGCTTTAACACGATTTTAAAAATTGATCCCTTTGGTGCTGTTCTCAAATAATATATATGCTTTTTTGCACTAGTATATATGGGTCAACCTTTTATCTTATCTACTGCTTTTCTCCTGAGATTGAAGGATCGAGATCACACAGTGTATTACACCTTTACTCTATGAACCCCACTTCTAACTAGTAAAATGCCACCACAAGTACCACTTCCATCACCAGTGACCTCTGCAATTTCAAAAACAATTCTTAAACCTAAATATTTTTCCCATTAACTATAAACATCTCTGATCAGCTTATCTTCCTTCCTTGTCTTCCAACCCATCAGCTCTACAATTACTTTAATTCAGCATTGTTGATAATAACTGCATTTTGTGATTTAGCCATAGGTAGATTCTAAGAATAAAAACAACAGTGTTTATATTTTTATGATATGTTGTTACCACAGAGTCAAGCCACATACAAACATTGTAACCTTTTCTATAGTTCCCATGTCATATGATGTCAAGTTGAAAAACAATCACATGTTTTTTAATTCTCCAAGTAATGTCAATACTTCCTCATGTTTTCAATCATTTTGCATATGCTAGCAGCTGCTTTTCTTTGTTGAATACTTGCCAGCAAGAGGACGAGAGGAGTCCACTTTCCAGCCCAGGCCTAAACTGGGTACTCTGGGCTCTCCTGCACACTGTCTTATGTAGGCAGGTGCTAACTACTCTCTCTGTTCACCTATTGTATTTTTGGATCCCATGACTGTACTCTCTCCTGATTTATTCCTTCTTTTAGAGAGTTTATTCCCAATTAAACCACTAAAGAAATGTTAATGGGATGGATTTATTTTAGGTTCAGTTTAGATTTAGCTTTTCCATGACTGAAATGCCATTTTCTGCCTCACATTTGACGGTAGTTTGTCTGGGTATAACCTCTATATCCAGTTGAATTTTTTTTCTTCTCAGAACTCAGAAAGCTTATTACATTGCCCTTGGCTATCTTGACATAGATAATGGCAAGTCACACACCAGTCTGATTCTTGATCCTTTGTAAGACAACTGTTCACTTCTTTTTAGAAGTTTTTAGACACTTTTTACTTTTTTTTTTTTCTGGGGGAACTCATCAGTTCCACTTATTCATAATCCTCCCCTTATTTTCTCTGATCCTTCTTTACTAGTGTAGTATAGGACCTCCTAATTTTCTGCCCTGCTACTGAGTTGTTTATTTTGCAAGCCCACTTTTGTTTTTGTTTTAAAGGATTTTTTAAAAAATTTATTTCACAGAGACACGGCGAGACAGGGAACACAAGCAGGGGGAGTGGGAAAGGGGGAGCTGAGCAGGGAGCCCGATGTGGGGTTCCCAGGATCCCTTGATCAGGACCTGAGCAGAAGGCAGACGCTTAACAACTGAGCCACCCAGGTGCCCCTCAAACCCACTTTTGGTTTTCAGTGATCTTATTTTTAATTTGTTCTTTTTCATAACATTGTGTTGTTAAGAAAGCAATAGATTCTTGAATCTAAGGGTATATTTTAGTGATTTGTTTCCTGAATTAAATCTTTCTTTGGTGCCCTGCCCATTTTGTCCCCTGCTAATTTTTGTTTGTCTTTCCCATTTTTTGCTTTCTGTAAATATCTGGAGATCTTGGCTGCATATTTATATTTAAGAAATCTGCTTTTCCAAGTTCTCAGTGGCTGAGCGGGGCTTGCTTTATGCTGAATGGATGAAAAGCCAATCAAAGCCAAAATTGAGGTCTAACCTCTGGAGTGCATTGGATCATGACAACTGCTATAGTTATAGATTGAGGTCACTTTAAGAATGTGTTTCCACTCTTGGAAACCTGTAGTTATTCTTATTTGTCATATTTTTTACTGACCTAGCTAAGCAATCATTTTTAAAAATTCTCTACTTATTTTCACCTACTGTCTATTAAACTCACAATAGAGATACATAAATTATGTACCCACATTGAGCATCCCAGTTAAATATTGTTCTGGGCACAATTAAATGCTACTCTTGGAAAAGTAGAGCAAAAGAAAACATCAAAGCAAAGATTTAATTTCACATTGGTAGACTGTTATACATCAACATGTTATGTAACGACAAATGCAGTATTACCAATTTGTCCTTCAAAAACAGGACCATTTTAAACTTCTAAGAATAGTAGGTAAACATGCCTATATCCCCCACTCTGTTCAACCTTGTGTATAACAAACTTTTAATATTTGCATTATGTCAATCATATGTTATATGCTTCTTAGTCAATTTTATTCATTCAACAAATGGTTGCTTCCTTTCCATTTTGGTCTTGTTCTTGGAATTTCTTGTTGATTTGTAAGAGCTTTTTTACAGATTAGGAAAATTCTGATTGTGTTGCAAATATCTTCCTGCTTTATAATTTATCTTCTGACTTTATAACATTTTTTTAAAGATTTTTTTTTATTCATTTATTAGAGAGAGAGAGACTGAGAATGAGAGGGGAGAAGGTCAGAGGGAGAAGCAGACTTCCCGCAGAGCCGGGAGTCCCATACGGGACTCGATCCCGGGACTCTGGGATCATGACCTGAGCCGAAGGCAGTGGCTTAACCAACTGAGCCACCCAGGTGCCCCTATAACATTTTTAACTGTAGAGAAATTTTCACTGCTTTTACCCAAAATAATCAAACTAGTTATTGGACATTCTCTATTCTAAGATTGACCTTTGAGAAAATCTCTTTCTCAGGACTTCAATGATACTTATAGTACTCAGCATGCCTCCTTGTCTCTGTCAAGGTTTTGTTGTATTTCACAGGCATTTGCTATAGTTTAAATTTGGAGGTAATAGCAATTTACTTATTTCACTAAATTGGAATTTTTTGGCCTGTTCCTTTTCTTTCACTCAATTTTGTTATCTTTTGTTTAAGGGGAGTGAGGAAGGTAAAAAAAAAAAAAAAAATATCTGAGTATAGTAGAAAATAAAAGGAAGAGTTTGCATATTTTTTCCCCACTGTCTCCTCTGGAGGAAAAAGGAAAAAGAATAAAAACCCTTGTAGTTTTTTGCTTATATTCACATTAAATATGTTTTTTAAAGCATGTTTTTTTTTAATCTAGGATAAAAATAAGATTATCACATTCTATCTTTTCCAGGAACAAACTTTTATCTTTACATTCATTCAAGGCATCATCTAGGTTTAGCAGTGGAATTTGAAACTATGTATCTCCTAGTCCCATGTCTTTGTATACTTTCAACAACATTGACACATCTTGGATTTGTATTCTCCTCCTTGTTTATTTCTCTGAATTCTAGACTCATAAATCCAACTGTCGACAGCATCTCTATTTGGGTAATATATGGGTATCTCAAACTTCTCAAACATAGTAATTCACCCCCTCCAGAGCTGCTACTCCTCTAGCCTCCCCAACTCTGTAATACCACTCTCTGAACTCGGTTACTTTGACCATAAATCTGGAACTACTGGTTGATTCTTAAGTTTCTCTTAAACATATAGTTTAGTCATGCAAGTTTTATCTTTAACATACATCCAAAAACCTGTTTTTTCTCATTAACTCACTCTTTTCACTCAAGACCAAGCTTCTTTTTCACCTGGATAATTGCAAGAGACTCCGCATTGGTATGGCTATATTCTTGTCATGGTATGGTCTATGAGCTTCACAGATGCTATAACAAGCTATTTAAAACTTAAGATAGGTTGGGTGCCTGGGTGGCTTGGTCAGTTAAGCATTTGCCTTCTGCTCAGGTCATGATCCCAGGGTCCTGGGACTGAGCCTGGAGTAGGGCTCCTTGCTCAGTGGGGAGTCTGCTTCTCCCTGTCCCTCTGCTCCTCCCCCAACTTGTGCTCTCTCTCACGTTCTCTCTCAAATAAATAAATAAAATCTTTAAAAATAAGACTGTGCATTGCTTTTTTTTGTATATTCCAGCAGCTGGAACAATGCCTGACACATATTTAATATTTAATGTATATTTAATGTTTTGATTAATTGATTAATCTCGGGGCACACAGAACACCAAAAAGTTGGGAGAGATATTCTTACAGTCTTCCAATACCTACCAAGATTTTTAAACAAAGCTAATAACAGGTTATAATTAGAAGAAAATCTTTGTGTTCTAAAAAATAAAAAAAGAATAAGTAGTTATACAGGTGTTCTTTTAATTTTTCAGATGAAATTATGTTCATGATCTGAATTGATTGCATAAGTAAGCCATTTTTCTATTTCATCAGTTATCCAAAAACTTATTATTTAAAATTAGGAAACATGAAGTGATAAAATTATGCAAGCACCAACATTAATAAATGTAATTTGAAACAAAAATGACAAAGAGTAGTTGCTGGTGACTGTGGTAAAACAAAGAGAGGCTAAGTAAGAACACTATGGGATTTTTATGATCCCAGGAAGCTCGATGATTTATGAGAATTATTAGGTAACTAATTCTCCTTAAATTAGTTCACAGGATGAATCTGATGTGGTCACTGTTCTGGTGTACATGAGGATAGAGAGGGAAAATAAAGAATAATTGTATTCATTATTTATGGTGAATAATGAATTATTCTACTTGTTTATAACTCATGAATCACAGAACAGAATGAAAAGAGAGCTAGATGAGAACAGTTTAAATAATTCCATTTCTCTACTTCCAAAAAATGTTACTTAATGCTCATTTTTCTGAAACTTCCTCTTTGTCAAGTTTGGTAATTTCATTCTCTTATGACTTCAAAAGCATGGCAAAATAACCTCTCCAGCAACGGGCTCACACTTTGAAAGGAGAAAAAAGATTAGAAAGTTTGAGTGAAATGAATGTTATAAAGGTTCTAATGAGACTATCTGCTTTCACATAGGTATTTACCCTATACTGACTTTCTTCCTTCTTATTTTGTAATGTCCCTGTCTTTGCTATACAAAACTGTTTTTCCTTTCTTCCTCTCCCAGGTTCCCAGAACAATGAGACTTGTGCTGATTAGCTCCTTGAGCAGAAATGCAGCCACAAGATGTGGTGCAGAAAGGTCAGCCTTGAATTTCTTTGAAATATTTTGTTACATTAGGAACAGCAAAGGTCAGTTGGGCCCTGAATGGGGTTTTGCATTTATTTTTCTGTCAGCCTCAAGATAGTTCATGTTTATAGAATTCTATATTTAAAATGGTCTGACTTCAATTTTAAGTATTGTGTGTATTAAACACCTAGACACAAAAGACATGAGATTACTAAGTAGTCACTAGTAAATACCAATGCTGTTTAGTCTATAATGGTAAGGTTCAGTGAGGACATAAGTAGTAGTTACATCCTCTAATATTCTTATGTAAATATTTTGTGAAATTATATGATACTAAAAATTGGACAAAATGGACTCACAATAAAGAACACAGTTTAAGTACTCAGTGGCCACTAAGCTTAATTTCTTTACATCATTGATGAAATAATCTTTCCATTGACGTCAAGCAACTCTACTGAGGCCACTTCCTCCTTGTCTACAAAAGTAGCAGTACCTCATTTAGTACATTAGAAGTAAACCTCCTGCTCTTTAAAAGGTCATTCCTTGACCACATTTACTGTTTATGATAGAAGCTATAGAAAGTCTCTTTGCCTCAGGGTGTTTAACCCATCACCTCTTCTCTATAATATTTAAAAGTCCTGCTTGCTTAGAACTGTAACAAAGATGGAATAACACAGCCTGAATTTATCCTCCTTCATGAAAACAAACCAGAGAGACAGCAGAAGGGGGAGAGACAAATATACAAATCACTATTTTTCAAGATAATGAGCATTAGGCAACAAAGGCAGTGGACTCTGGGAGATGGGAAAGAAAGGGAGTGAGTTCACCAGTTGCTAGTGCTTAATGCCTTGAGAGAGTTTGCAGAACTTGGTAAAATGAGGAAAAACCCAGGCAGAGCTTGGAAGATTCCTCAATTTAAGGAGATGAAACTAACATTGCCATGGGTAAAGACACCTATGATGAACCAACAGTGATGAAGGGAGGAGACCTGTACAAAGAGGTAACTCTGGAGATCTTAAGAAGGTACTTCTTTGTATTCAGGAAGGTACTGATTGGCCCATGTATATGTGAAAACAAATTGAGGTTTGTAAAAAACCATCTAAGAGAATTAGAGGAAGAAATGCCCAGGACCCATGCAGGACCTAGAATAGTACCTAAATCCCACCAGGCAGGTAGGAAAACCTCATAGTTGACAAGGTAGATGATTCATAAAGACCTTCTCTTAGCTAGAGAGAAAAATTAGCCCTAAACTAGCTACTGTGCATCAGACTAACAAATTTTAAAAGCAAGACATAAAGTGCTTTCTAATTAATTAAACTATATCAGAAAAGCTTAAGAATATTTAGAGAAATGCAAAAATATCCAAACAAAGTTATATCATGAGCTGTGGGAAAACTTAGAGTGGCTTAATAGGTGTGTAATTTGATTATGCATAGGAGAGAAGCAAATAAAGAAACAAAAAGTTTGACATAAAGAAGGACCAAATAATTTTTACCAAGGTGGGTCATAATATAGGCCAGAAAATAAGTCTATTAAATTTTGAAGGATTCAAGTCATACATTGTATTTTCTCTGACGACGGTGAAATTAAATTAAAAGTAAGTAATAGAAAGGTCCTTGGAAAATCTCCATTTGGAAAATAAGTAAAATATTTTAAATTTCCCAATTGATTTTTTTCTTTCACACATGGGTTATTTTAATTTGAATGAAAACGAATAGCACTTTATGAAAATCTGTGGAATGAGACTAAAGTCCAGATTAGAAAGAAATTAACAGAATTAGTAATCTCTCTTAGAGAAAAAAGAAAGATCTTTACACATAGACGTTAGCTCCTGTCTTAATAAATTAGAAAAAGAAAAAAAGTTAAATCCACACTAAACATAAACCTATAGGAGCTAGAAAAAGAAGAACAAAACCCAAATCCAAAAAGAGTCAGGAAATAATAAAGATTAGAGCAGAAACAAATGATATAGAAACTAAAAAAACAATAGAACAAATCAATGAAATCATGAGCTGGCTCTTTGAAAAGATCAAAAAAACCGATAAACCTCTAGCAAGACTCATTTAGAAAAAGAGAGAGAGAGGATCCAAATAAATGATGTATCTGATAAAGGGTTAGTATCCAAAATATATAAAGAACTTATAAAACTCAACACTCAAAAAATGAATAATCTAAAAAAAATTTTAAAAAAATGAATAATCTAGTTAAATAATGGGCAGAAGACATGAATAGACATTTTTCCAAAGGAGACATCCAGATGGCTAACAGACACATGAAAAGGCTCAATATCACCATCATCAGGGAAATACAAATCAAAACTATAATGAGGTATCACCTCATACCTGCCAAAATGGCTAAAGTCACTAATACAAGAAACAATAGGTGTTGGTGAGCATGTGGAGAAAATGGAACCCTTTTGCACTGTTGGTGGGAATGCAAACTGGTGTAGGTACTCTGGTTCCACAAAAAATTAAAAGAAGAACTACCTATGATCCAGCAATTGCACTACTGGGTATTTACCCAAAGAATACAAAAGTACTAATTCAAGGGGATACATGCACCCCTACGTATATAGCAATATTTTTACAATAGCCAAATTATAGAAGCAGCCCATGTGTCCATGTGATGTCCAGCCCGTGTGTCCATTGATTGAGGAATGAATAAAGAAGATATGGTATATGTATGGATACATATACATATGTACATATACATATATGTATGACCTATATATATATGTATATATGACCTAATACATACCTATGTATTCAGATCTCTACCTGATAAAGCACATTTACAAAAATCCTACTGCTAAATCACACTTAATAGTGAAAGCCTTATTACTTCCTCCCCTAAGATAATCAGGAAGAGTTCAAGGATTCCAATCTTACATCTTATTCATCATTATATTGATAGTGCTAGCCAGTGCAATAAGGCAATAAAATAAAATTAGAAGAAATGGAAAGGAGAATATCAAATTGTATTTTATTCATAGACAATAGAATTTCTTATAGAAAATCCAACTGATTTTTTTAAAGATATTAGCACTAATAACTAATTTTAGCAAATCACAGGCTACAAGCTAAATATGAAAAATCAATCATATTTTATACACTAACAATTAGAAGTTAAAAATTTTAAATCCCATTTATAGTAGTATAAAAATAATTTTCTTGATACACTAAAAATACCAAGCATGAAGTATTTAGAAATATGACTAAATCTCACAAAAAGAATGTGCAGACCTGCACAATGAAACCTATAAAATATTGTTGAAAAACATTAAAGAAGATCTAAAGAATGGAAAAATATATATTGTTTACAGGTCAGAAGATTCAATATTGTTAACATTCTTGATAGTTACAATAAAATGAACATAGTTATAAATCCAACAAAATATTTATATATGCTGAATGTTATAAGTATACTATGGTTAAGAATACTTATGTTAGGGACGCCTGAGTGACTCAGTTAAATGTCTTCCTTCAGCTTCCTTCAGATCAGGTCATGATCCCAGGGTCCTTAGATTGAACCCCACATCAGCCTCCCTGCTTAGTGGGGAGTCTGCTTCTCCCTGTGCCTGGTGCTCACCCTGCTTGTGCTTTCTCTCTGACAAATAAATAAATAATATCTTAAAAAGAAAGAAGAATACTTATACTACATTTACTAAATGCAAGAAAATAAAACCTGCATGGATTGGAAATTCAACATAGGAAAAACATAAATTCTCCCCAATCTGTAGATTAAATGTAATGCTTATCAAAATCACAGGATAAAATATCCAGAAGAACTCTGAAAAAGCACAATGATGGAGAGCTAACACTATCTAGTGTCAAGACTCATTATAAGGAGGGGGGGCAAGATGGCGGAGAAGTAAGAGATCCTGCGGCAACCGATCCCCAAAAGTGAGCTGGATATCTACCAGAACACGCTGAACACCCATGAAATCACCCTGAGGAGCAAGATTTCTCACTCCTGGATCTCTATGAGAGCAGAAGACAGCAGTGGAGAGGTAAAAACAAAGTGGGAACACTCGAACCGATATCGGAGGATAAACAAAAGGGGGAGGGAGCCACCAGAAGCGATCCAAGGACAGTAATACCCCAAAGGAAAGTGCCCAGTGGTGGGGGACCAGCATTAACGTAGAATCCTGTTAAAGACACTTAAAAAAAGCAAAAGGTTCTGAGGAGCAACTAGTGAAAGGGTGTGGTCGTGGGCACTGGACTGGGCCCATGCTCCCAGGAAGGACACGACTCGCCTCAAAGAAAGACTGGTGGGGGGGTCCAGTCTGTGGTTCACGGACCTGCAGCTTTCCGCTCTCTGCAACATTCTGTGGGCCAGGCACACACCTGCAAGCACCTTTAGAGAGTCTACTGTGGTCCAGGAGTGGCAGCTTTTCTCTGTGTGCGCCCACGACCAGGACATTCGCAGCCCGCAGGGTCTAAGCGATCCCAGCCAGCCCAGAAAGAACATGGGCAGGTGGCCTATCTCCCGGGTCTGCACTTGCAGAGCCACAGAAAGGCAGCTGCAGTTGCACCCCACCTCGGACAGTCTACAGGCAGATTCCTTGCTTGGACTCTCTGAAAAGGTGAAAAAGCTACAAAAGGCCAAAAACTTTCAGAGTGCGAAAGACTGAGAAGCCAGTTTCCACAGAGCTTAGCCCCTTGACTGGGGGGCAAGATGACTCCACCCAGGCAAGACTGACTGGAAAACAATGCGGCAGGCCCCTCCCCTAGAAGACTAGCCAAAAAACAAAAGGACTATAACCACAGGGTCCCCATAAAATTTTAAACACCAACATCAGGGGAAATCAATATATTAAGTTCCTGGTAATATCCTCGAAACTGTATATTTCAAAGATACAAGGTTTTTTTTTCTTTCTTATTCTCTCTCTTTTTTTATTATTCACTTGCTTTCCCATTTCTTGTTTTTTTTTTTTTTCCCTAACTACTTAACATTACAACCAGAGGCTTAATACAAGCCCATGAGGACCTGAAATAACCTTCCTTGCCTGTGGGGAGTTATAACCACCCTCACATCTTACACTTCTGTCAGTGTTTCTATGTATTTGCTTTTGTTGTGGTATTATATAAATCTTATTCTTGGGGTTCATTCTGACTAGGTTCTTTTATTTCTTGTCATTTATTTTTATTTGTCTAAATGTTTATTCGTGTTTGTTTACATACCTTATAAATCTTATTTTGGGGGCCCATTCTGGCTGGGATTTCCTCTTTTTCTCTTTCTCTCTCTATCTTTTTTTATCCTTATTTTTTCTTTTTAGTGGTGAATCCCAATTGCTCCAAAACCTTCCAGGGTGCACCCGGCCTGGATCGTGGGCGATATACCCATCTATACATCCTCTCATCTACTTCTCATCAAAATGACTAGGAGGAGGAACACCCAACAGAGGAAAAACCCAGAGACTCTCCCTCAGAACTACTGGACATGGACATAAACAGTATGTCAGCAAGGGTATTCAGGGTGACAATTATCCAGGCAATGGCTAGGATGGAGAAAAATATTAATGACAATATAGAATCTCTAAGGGCAAAAATGAGATCCAGTGTAGCTGATGTAAGAAGCGCTATTAATGAGATCCAATCCAATCTAAATAGTCTAACAGCTAGAGTTACAGAGACAGAGGATAGAATTAGTGATCTAGAGGATAAAATGGTTGAGAAGAAAGTTTAGGAGGAGAGCTGGAACAAACTGCTCAGGAATCATGAGGAGAGACTTAGGGAAATAAATGACGCCATGAAACGCTGCAATGTCAGAATCATTGGAATCCCAGAGGGGGTAGAGAAAGACAGAAGACTAGAAGATATAGCTGACCAGATTCTGAATGAAAATTTCCCCAATCTGGGAAATGGAACGAGTGTTCGTGTCCTAGAAGCAGAAAGAACACCTGCCAGGATCAATGAGTCTAGAAAAACACCCAGACACATAATCTTAAAATATGCAAATTACAATTTTAGACAGAAGGTCCTGAGGGCAGCTAGGGGAAAGAGATTCCTTACATACGGAGGAAGGCCCATCAGAATAACGTCAGACCTGTCCATAGAAACCTGGCAAGCCAAAAAGGGCTGGCATGATATATGCAGGGCACTAAATGAGAAGAACATGCAGCTAAGAATACTTTACCCAGCAAGGCTGACATTCAAAATGGATAGAGAGATAAAGAGCTTCCAAGACCGGCAAAGACAAAAAGAGTATGTGACCACCAAGTCGACACTCCAGGAAATACTGAAGGGGGTTCTATAAAAGTAGAAAGAACACATGAGTAACTTAGAACAGAAATGCCATCTATAGAAACAAGGACTTCAGAGGCAATGTGATGTCAATAAACACTTATCTTTCAATAATCACTCTCAATGTGAATAGCCTAAACACGCCCATAAAATGGCACAGGGTTGCAGAATGGATAAAACGTCAGGACCCGTCCATATGCTGTCTATAAGAGACACATTTGGAACCAAAAGATACATCCAGACTGAAAGTGAAAGGATGGAAAACCATCTTTCATGCCAACGGACCTCAAAAGAAAGCTGGGGTAGCGATTCTCAAATCAGATAAATTATATTTTAAGCTAAAGACTATAGTCAGAGATATAGAAGGATACTACATCATTCTTAAAGGGTCTATCCTCCAAGAAGATCTAACAATTGTAAACATTTATGCCCCCAATATAGGAGCAGCCAACTACATAAGCCAACTGTTAATCAAAATAAAGAGTCATATTGATATAAATACATTAGTAGTAGGAGATCTTAACATGCCACTCTCAGTAACTGACAGATCATCTAAATAGAAAATCAATAAAAACAAGAGCTTTGAATGACATATTGGACCAGATGGACCTCATAGATATATACAGAACATTCAACCCTAAAACAACAGAATACTCATTCTTCTCGAGCACACATGGAACTTTCTCCAGAATAGACCACATACTGGGCCACAAATCAGGTCTCTAACGATACCAAAAGATTGAGATGATTCCCTGCATTTTCTCAGACCACCATGTTCTAAAACTGGAACTCAACCACAAGAAAAAGTTTGGAAGAAATTAAAACACTTGGAAGCTAAAGACCAACATGCTCAAGAATGCTGGGATCAACCAGAAAATCAAAGATGTTCGAACTCAAACAATTCATGGAGACCAATGAGAATGAAGACGTATTGATGCAAAACCTATGGGACATGGCAAAGGCACTCCTAAGGGCGAAATACATAGCCATCCAAGCCTCACTCAAAAAAAGTTGAAAAATCTCAAATACACAAGCTCTCTTTACACCTTAAAGAACTGCAAAATCAACAACAAATCAATCCAACTCCACGCACAAAAGGGAAATAATCAAGATTAAAGCAGAGATCAATGAGTTAGAAACTAAAGAAACAGAATGCATCAATGATTCTAGAAGTTGGTTTTTGAAAGAATCAATAAGATCGATAAGCCACTGGCCAAACTCATCCAGAAGAAAAGAGAGAGGACTCTAATTAATAAAATTATGAATGATAGGGGAGAGATCATGACTAATCCAAAGGAAATAGAAACAATCATCAAAGATTATTATCGACAGCTATATGCCAATAAGCTAAACAACCTAGAATTGATGCATTCCTGGAAAGCCATAATCTTCCAAGACTGAAACAGGAAGAAATTGACAACTTGAATAGACCAATATCTAGTAATGAGATTGAAGCAGTGATCAAAAACCTCCCAAAAAACAAGAGTCCAGGACCTGATGGATTCCCTGGGGAATTCTACCAAACATTTAAGGAAGAAATAATACCTATTCTCCTGAAACTGTTTCAAAAAATTGAAACAGAAGGAAAACTTCCAGACTCTTTCTATGAAGCCAGCATTACCCTGATTCCCAAACCAGGCAAAGACCTGATCAAAAAGGAGAATTTCAGACCAATATTCCTGATAAATATGAATGCCAAGATTCTCAACAAGATCCTAGCTAATAGGAACCAACAGCACATTAAAAAGTTACTCATCATGGGGCGCATGGGTGGCTCAGTGGTTTATTCATCATGGGGCGCATGGGTGGCTCAGTGGTTTGAGCTTCTACTTTCAGCTCAGGTCATGATCTCAGGATCCTGGGATTGAGCAGGAAGCCTGCTTCCTCCTCTCTCTCAGCCC
>CM052808.1:34094014-34114410 GCA_028533885.1 Nasua narica | reverse complement strand
TGTGGAGAAAGGGGAACACTCCTCCACTGTTGGTGGGGATGCAAGTTGGTGCAGCCACTTTGGAAAACAGTGTGGAGATTCCTCAAGAAATTAAAACTAGAGCTACCCTATGACCCTGCAATTGCACTACTGGGTATTTACCCCAAAGAAGCAGATGCAGTACAAAGAAGGGCCACATGTACCCCAATGTTCATAGCAGCAATGGCCACAATCGCCAAACTGTGGAAAGAACCAAAATGCCCTTCAACAGATGAATGGCTAAGGAAGATGTGCTACATCTATACAATGGAATTATGCCTCCATCAGAAAGGATGAATATCCAACTTTTGTATCAACATGGACGGTACTAGAAGAGATTATGCGGAGTGAAATAAGTCAAGTGGAGAGAGTCAATTATCTTATCGTCTCACTTATGTGTGGAGCATAAAGAAAATCATGGAGGGCATTGTGAGACGGAAGGGAAGGGTGAATGGGGGGAAATCGGAGGGGGCCATGAACGAGGAGAGACTGTGGACTCTGAGCAACAAACTGAGGGTATTGGAGGGGCGGGGGTGGTGGTTGGGCAAGCCTGGTGGTGGGTATTGAGGAGGGCATGTATTGCATGGAGCACTGGGTGTGGTGCATGAACAATCAATCTTGTAACACTGAAAAAATAAAATAAACATATTTGGGAGAGAAAAAAAAAGACCCATTATAAAGCTAAATTCATTAAGAGAGTGTGGTAGTGAAGCATGAACAACATAAACAGCTGATTTCTGATAAAGGTACAAGTAAGGCAATTCAATGAAGAGAATATAACATCTTCAACAAATACTTCTGGAACAACTGGAATTTTAATCCATACTGTTAAGTATAAATAGGAATTAACATAATATGAGTCATTTAGTAAATGTAAACCCTGAAAATATATAATTTCTGTAAGAAAACATAGGAGAAAATCTGTGACTTTGGTGTTAGACTTAAATTTCTTACATATGACATTAAAGACATGATTCATTAAAGGAAACCATAATATATCAGACTTTGTCAAAATTTAAAACTTTCTCTCTTCAAAAGACACAAAGAAGAATGAAAAGGCAAGTCACCAACTGGTAGAATATATTTGCCACGTGTATATCCAATAAAGGACTTTTATAAAAACTATATTAAGAACACTCAAAATAATAAAAAAACCCCACAAATATATGGACGAAAATTTCAGTTGACACTTGAACAAATGAGGTATACAAATATTTAAGAAACATAAAAATCTGCTCATTATTTACTTAGAAAAGACAAATTTTAAAAAGTATAATGAATGGAACACTACTTAGCAGTGTTCTAGCAGCACTAGTAGCAGTGCTAGTTCTACTAGCAGAATGAGCAGTAGTTCACAAAAAATAGTGAACTACTAATATGCACAAAACTTGGGTGAATCTCAAAGAATGTTGATGAAAGAAGCTAATCTCTAAGGGTTATATGTACTGTATAATACTATTTATTTGCTAATCTCAAAAACACACAATTGTAGCAACAGAAAATGATTCATAGTTGCCAGGGGTTTTGAGTGGCAGGAGGTTGCCCCTCTAAAGGCAAAGCACAAGGGAGTTTTTAGGGTGATAGAACTATTCTGTATCCTGATTATGATGGTGGTTACGTGAGCTTTAGACATGCGTTCAAGGTGATAGAATTATATACAAATTTTAAGTCATATTATTGCATGATAATTTTTTTTAATTTATTTTAGTTTTTTTAAAAAAATGAGATACCATGACACACTATTAGAATAGCTAGTTTAAAAGGCTGACTATACCAAGTGTTGGTAAGGATTATCCTGGAGGACCCGGAATTCTTACATTTTGCTAATGAAGATTTCAAGTGTTCTAGAAAACACTTTGGCAGTTTCTTAAAAACTTAACTACTCTAATCCTAGGTATTCACCCCTAAGAAGAGAAGCACGTGTCCCTAAAAATGATGTATAAGCAAGTATTCTTATCAGCTTTATGTGCAGTAGCTAAAAACTGGAAAGAACCTAAATGCCCATTAACAGGTAAATAAAGAAGTTTTGGTACACTTACTCAATAGAACACTACTTAGCAATAAAAAGGAATAACCATTGATATACACAACAACATGGACAAATCTTATAATCATGCTGAATGAATGTCAAGAAAGAGTACAAACTGTATGATTCTATTTATATAGAATTCTGGGAAATGCAAACAAAAGTATAATGCCAAAAAGCCTATCAGAAAGCAGTGTTTGCCTGGGGATGGGGAGGAGATGCAGGAGATGGGGAGACAGCAGAGAGGGATTGACAAGCACCAGGAGACTTTAGGGAGCGATACATTGTTCATTTTCTTGGTTGTGGCGTGGGTTTCACATGTATATACAGATGTCATAACTTATCAAATTGAACACTTACACCCCATGCAGTTATACCTCAAAAAATATTGTATAAAATATATTTATTTTTTTAAACTTTTTTAAAAGATTTTATTTATTTATTTGACAGAGAGGAGAGAGATCACAAGTAGGCAGAGAGGCAGGCAGAGAGAGAGGGGCAAGCAGGCTCCCTGCTGAGCAGGGAGCCCGATGTGGGGCTCGATCCCAAGACCCTGAGATCATGACCTGAGCCGAAGGCAGAGGCTTTAACCCACTGAGCCACCCAGGCGCCCCTGTTTAAAATGAATTATAAATAGTGATCTCTTATTTGAATTCAAAGTAAACAGTAACATTGTATATTTCAGAGAATTAATTATATCTACACATTCTTTTCCTTAAAGATTTTAGGTAGATTAAGTTCCAGCTTTTATAGTAGGATATTATCTGTTACTAACATAAGAATAGAAGTAATTAAAATTTTGAAAAATGTCAGTTAGTAAACTCACAGTGGTATTCCATTGTTTTATGACTTCATTGGGTATAACTGACACACGAACTCCACATATTTAAGGTATATAATTTGATAAAAGGTGAGCATATTTTTCTTATATGATCTCATTGAAATTTCACAACAACCTTAGAACGTTTCCTACTATTTCCATTTTTCTGATAAGCAAACTGGGAACAGTGGGATTAAGTAATTTCCCCAGACTCACAGCTAACAAGCAGCAGACTAGCATTTTGTGTTTGTTGGTTGTCTTTTGCAAGTTGAAATCTTTGTGGTTTTATTGTATACTGACTGGTTCAGAATTATATTCTGGCAAATTTTAATATTCTGTTATGAAATTCTACATCTACATCTAACTTAATTAATTCTACATCTAGCTTAAATTCTATGGAAAATGTTGTTATTTTTTATTCCATGGCAACTGATTTGGATTTAGGCTGCAAGATCCAACATGGTTTCTGTGGGCTCTGATTCCAACATCAATTCAGTTTTCAAAGTCTGTAGGGTTTTTGGGATCCATCCCTTTAGAGCAGCCCACTCACTGGTCAGTTGGCACACAGTGGCCAACTAAAACTAAACCCTTTAGTTTAGTTTTCATTAGTTTTTTGGTGCTAATCAGCCTCAGATCCATGCATATATAGCTCCAGGTTGAGTTTTAAAGTTGGTAAATACCTCTATAAAGTTACTTTCCTGAGCTTCTCCTTTTCTGTAATCTCTCCATTACTTTCTGTTCCTTGGGATATCCTTTTTCTATCCTGCAGTCAGAATTTTGTGGCTCTAGTTATCCCCCTCTACTGAACATTTCCAAGATTTCCTGGGATCTAGGACATTAGAGAATGGAGAAGAGAAGGAATAAAATGGGAGATTTCTACACTCTGCATGTTAGGGGTTTCCTTTTTGGTTCCTTAAGCCAGAGTTAGAAGGCTTCTGGAACCCTCTGTCTACACCACAGTACTTACTCTTTGGGAATTACTGGAGAAAAATAAAATGGTAAATTTGCTGACAATTCAATGGTACTTCAAACTCTGGTATTGTTCCCCAATCTGTTTGCTGGTTTTGGCTTCTCAGCCTCTTCCAATAGAGATCAATATATTTTGCAGATGTGTAGCTATTATCAATGGGTAAGAGAAGGTAAAACATCCATCTTACTCCATCTTATCTGGAACTGGAACATAATATTCTATTTTCATTGTTCAGATCAGCAGTTTTGTTTGTTAATTGTGTAATGAAATACTCAACCAACGCTCATAAGAGTGCAAGGAAATTGGCACACTGCTATGTATAGCTTAGAGAGGAAATTGGCAAACAACTCTGAAATTATTTTTTAGTATGAATTGTGAGTCTTAAAGATGTTTGTTTATATGGTTGTTGTTCATTGTTAAAAACAATTCGAGTGAGTAAATTTAAAGATCAAATTGGTTTTATTCAACAATTCATGAGTTGGGCAGCATCTATCCAACGAACAAGAGCTCTGTGGTGCTGCAGAAAAGGAAAGGCTTTTAAAGGCAGAGAGGGAGTGAAAAAAAGGAAATTAGTAAAGAATGTATTATTTAAGGCAAGGTTGCCCTTTTAAGGGGAACTCAAGAAGTCTGTCTTATAGTGCTGATTGGGAAATCGCAGGCTCACTGGTTAAAGGTCACAAGGCTGGAGAGGTTGAAACTATAGTGAGATTAGGTATATAGTCTTGGTTGGCTGATGTGGGGTTAACATAAGTGACTTCATTTTGGGCCTGTGGTTTTATTTTTTAACACCTCCTGTATTACCCCTTATATTACTTCTATTATAATTGACATAAAGCATATCCCTACGTCCTTTCTCTTTTCCTCCTACCATGACTTTTATATAAAGCTTAATAAGTTAGAAAGGTGTTATTTGCCTCTTTTCCATGTAAAGATTAATTAAACTAACATTTACTTTCTGGTAGCCTTTATGTCAAGGTTATGATTACAAGACAAGCTTGGCCACTGGTGCTATTCATTGCATCTGGGGATGAATAACATGCAAAATTACCAATTAGCTGTGCTTTCTCAAAGACTGTCTCCATGATTCCAGGTTACAAGGTTTGACCAAAATATGAAATTTTCACCACCTAGCCTTGAAAATATATTTATTTCAGTAAGTCACACGAGTTTTTATTATCATGGACAGATTGTTAATTAAATAACACTTTAAGATAATTGGGCTTTTCTTCTACATATGTTCAAATAGAGAAAAAAGGGTTGATATTCTGATTTTATTCTTAGTTGCAATAGCTGAAAATTAAAAAGAAATCTACATAGAAATCTAGTTATGTTTTACATAGAATGACAGGATGGCTTTTGTCTATTAGCACAGACAGCAGTCATATGTACCTGTATTTGTTGTAGGTACTAACAATGCAGACAAGAAAATAAAAACAAAGAGAAATTCTAGCACTATGGTGGAAAAAAAATAGGAGTTTTCTTGATTATCCATGTGCCATTCCTTAGTATTAGAGTAAGGAATATTCGAGTGTAGGGTAATTCGGTTTTTTGTTGCTTTTGTGTGTTTTTTTAAGTAACACAATAAATAAGTATTTCTAAACTTAAATGAGTACGGATAAAACTAAAGTCAAACTATACATTTAAAAGGAATTAATTCATATTTTAATTATAATTTCAAATGTTTCTAATAAAAATTGAGGATCATTTCCATAGAAAAAGACTGTACAATATTATGAAACTAATCTAAATAAAAAATACAGAGATGGCAGTAGACCCTTGGAGAATATTGCATTTTCAGGACACAGGTCTTTGTGGCCATCTACTACTCACAAGTTTGTTGTTCATATCAGAAGGGATGGGTAAAATAGTTTCAAGTTTTTTCTATAGCACGAATCATGGTTCTGTGGGCCTTAGAGCCTTGTCCATCTTATCGACCCTCCCTTATCAGTATATATGTATCAACAAAAGTATACAAGTTGCAAAGCAATTTTATCCCTTTTTTCTATATGTAAAAAGTATTTATACATTCTATTTAATGATTTGTTTCTAGAGCAGAGGTACTTCTTAGTTCCCCAAGTTAAGAAATGAACACATAGGACTAGGTAGTAATCACTGCTAATTATCTCAGTCATAAAAAAAAAAAAAAAAAAACCAAAACCAAAAAACAAGTATCATCATCTTGCCCATAGAAAGCAGCGACCAAATTTGACGACAGTAAACTTTTTTTTTTGTTCACCTTTCCTATTTAGTTGAATGGTCTCTATTAAACAGACTTCTAAAACAAAGGAACTGCATTTGTAGCAGTTGAAAAAGCAATGAGGGAATATTGGAATATTAAAGAATGTTATTACAAAGACAGCAACCTCAGAAGACTGATTTAGACTGATTTCTATCTATTGAATTTGAAATGTTAATTCACTGCCTTATAATTAATTACCTAAGGCCTACATAGTGAATAAAGGGTATTTCCTCCCTTATCCCTGGCCATCATGTCCTAACATACCAAATAAACTGAAATAGAAATATGAATTAAATAGAATATGTTAAAGATATAAAATCTATCAAATATGTAAAAGCCCCTCAGTCTTGCACCCTCCATTTCTTTTTAAAAATGCCTTAAGAAGAAGCCATAAACCTCCATGGTCATGCATTTAGGAAACTGATATATCTCAAGTTCACGTAAAAATTGGCCTCTACTTTTCAACTATGTTTAAAAGGCTGAAAGACAGGAAAATATCCCATTTAAAAATTTCACTGAAGCAATTATCTTCAAAAGCTGGGGTTTAATAAGAAAATTACATTCTTACATAATTACTAATCATTCTAAAAGGATTTTAACAGATTTGACATTTAAGTAGATTCTACAGTTTTAGTGAAATGAATGACTTTGGCCACAGAACCTTCTACTAGTTGACAGAAAAAGAAGGAAAAGAGAATCATGGATTTTCTGCAGATAAATATACTGCTTGCACTTTTATGACTTTGCTGTTTCTCTGAGTAAGATTAAGTATGATAAATTAGTCTAGAGTGGGAAAGGCCTCACGAACATATTCAAGTTCTTATACAATATGAAACCATTTGCCCAACATATTATTGCTAAGTGCTGTTCTTTGTCCACCTAGGTGTTAATAAACCAAAGCACTAAGAGTCACAGAGCTGGTGGCAGTTACAACACCATAGTAGAAAAGGAAGATTCCCCAATCCCTGGCAGCCTGACGGGTCCAGGACTCCACCACTCTTAGCTCAGTATCAGCAGAAAAAAAGCTTCCAACACACAATTGGGATTGCTAAAGTTTTTGGACACTTGAAAGATAAGTAAAAAAAAAAAAAAATAGGGGCGCCTGGGTGGTTCATTAAGTTAAGCATCTGACTCTTGATTTAAGTTCAGGTCATGATCTCAGGATCGTGAAATTGAGCCCCATGACTGGCTCTGTGCTGAGCATGGAGCCTGTTTCAGATTCTCTCCCTCTCCCTCTGCCCCATCCCCTTCATGCATGCTCTCTCCCTCCCTCTCTCTTTCCTCTCAAAAAAAAAAAAAGGTTTAGAACTTCTGTTCAAAATAAGAAACTGGAGCTAAATTAAGCAGGAACCAATGGCTCACTTTAGTCTTAGAAATAAGCATTATTTAGACTGATAAACTCATGAAATTTATTTATAGAAAGCTAGCCGTGGGTGCTTGTGTTATCCTCAGTAATTTGTCTTGTATAGTTCTGGCCTCTTCGCCTATGAAATAAAAGTCAGATGCTTGTTGGCAGTTTGGTTCTAGATAGTCATTAATTCTCCATTCAGGTTAGCATATCTCATAGTCTTCTACGGTACTGAAGTTCCCATTAAAATTCCTTCTCCTTTGTCTCCTCCACTGTTGTTTGGCTTTCACGTAAGTCTGTATAACTACTCTTTCTTCATTACTATGGAGAGCAGCAGAAGGTAGAATATTTAAGAATAAAAATTAAAGAGAAAATATTTTAACATATACGTGGGTTCAATGAAAGTGTTTGTGATCAAATGAATTTCAGTTGACCTAAATGCTTTAGATTTAGAAAATCGTATGACTGGGCTATTTATTCTGTGTCTCATATTTGCAAAAATTATTCACGTATTTGCTCTTTCTTGATTGTGTCTTGTATTTTGAAACCTAAATCTCCTGTGGGCAGTATAACATGGATTTGCTCCTTAACAAACTCAAGAAGCAAATGTCTAAAGTTTTAAAAAATATTTCCAATTGTTGACTCAAGCTGTCCCCTCCCTCATTAACCAGGATGTTTCCAGTACTCTCTTTAGTTAATCCCACAGTTTTAGGAACTAAGGCATGCTCTCAACATGGCTCTCATCTGCCTCCCTGTTCCCACTTGGAAAAAAAAAAAACAAACACAGGTCAGAAGCTTTTCAATGTTTCACTCACCCTCCTGAAAAGGATGTTATCCTTTACCAAGGCTATAATTCTTTGATCTAAATCTTGAAATAAATGACTATATGTGTCTCTATAAAAGTAAAACCACATTCTGTGTGTGCTGACTTTGGCCACGGGCCCTATGCCTGGATTCCAGGCCTTATATACGGCCATCTCAAAGGGTGGCCTTCTAATAGTTTACCAGGCAGGGCTGGTCTCAGATAATTCCCTTTCAACTCATATACTACAAAGGGCTAGGAACATTTTCTTTTTAAATCTTCAAATACTCAGAATCTGATTACTTCCTCCTCACTAGGAAGATGAGGCTTCCAAATAACCCTCTGAAAAAAACAACCCAATATGTCTCTAGAAAAGGTTGTTTTCATTACTCAGGAAGATTCCAATATGATTTCTTAGCATAATTCATTCTAGAAAAGTGATAAAGAAAATATTTGCCAGGGCATCATACATTTTGAAGAAATTATTATAACTGCATTGATTGCAGATCTAATAATTTGTTAAGTTCCACTGTGAAATAATCCAAGCAAAATATTTTACTGTGATCAATATAAGAGCCCTAATCATTAAAGTGGCATTAAATATATTGATTTAACTTACAATTTATATTAACTTATTAATATATATTAAAGTCTAGTTATAATATGTATCTAATATTCTGAAATTAGATGCCTATTACTTGATATAGGTGCTCTGCAGACATTTATTGCATATTGACATATTATATATTCATGTTGAATTTTATATATTGGATATTTTGATATGATGTGATATATTTTTAAAAATATTTCATTAGAGTGTTTACTCGGTGCCAGGCATTTAAGGAACGGTAAAATAATTCTTGTTTAAGTGTCTAGATGTTAGCGATACTACAAGGAACTAAAACAAAAATCCATGCCCTCATGGAGCTTATAGTCATTTATACTTTTTCTTGAATGGTGTGTTTTTAAAATATATTCCGTGATCTCTTATATGACCCTGAGTAACTCTTAATTCTCTATTCATAAATGATGAGACTGTACTCCTCACTATATAAGAGCATATTCTAAAGTGTAAGTCATCAGTAATTTCCCATGGAAAGAATTTGAGATTTGATATCTTACTTAAATTTCAGAACATCAGTTACAGAGGAACAGCACTATTGTGCAAAAACACTCATTTCCAACTATTTCATTAGTTATTTTGATGTTGTTCCACATCTGACAGGAGAAGACAGTTTCATCCTCGTCTGAGGAAAGCTGAGGTGACTAAAATATGGAAATACCATCAAGTAGGTAACTAAAAGTGTCAAAGACACAGTGAATACCATTTGCCACGATTTTGAAACATTCTCATTAAGGTATGATAAAATCTCATAAACGTTAACATTTTTCACAAGTAGCTTTTAGCAATTTCTTTAAAGTTTTTTGATAGACAAATATACTGGTGAATGAATGAAGTGAAGGGGATCTTGGGTTTCAAAAGTACATACTCCAATTAAAGCAACTCACTCCCTTTTCTTCAGTCCACTGAGACATAGTAAGGTAATTTTTATTTAAAGGAAATTTAGCTACTTCCACCTTATTCCTTATGCTGTTAGAGATCTATCTTCAGCCTTCTGACTAAATAAAAATGCAGAAGAAATAATTTATTTTAACAAGTTCCTAAACACATTTTGCTCGAGCTGTGATTCTTATAACAGCATTAAGACCCAAAGAAATAAAACTTAGGTCTGTGGCCTTTCAATATTATTTGTTTCCAGAATGATGGATATTTATATTTGAAAGGTTCTGTACTAGAGATAAATCAGCATATTTATATAATCTTCAAAAAGGGTAACTGGGGTCAAAGTTAAGGAGCTTTAAAAATCACTGTGAGAAAAAAATATCTGGAACTTGAAAACAGGAAACGATTACTGGGTATTCTCTCAGTGCTGGGCTTGTACTTTTAGTCGGCTTCACAATGGCTAGGATATCTCATAACTCCATTGGAGCAACGGTTAATTTTTGTCTGGTAGAGATGCAAATAATTTCACGATGGTAGAAGAGATAAATCCCCAAATTATAGTTTGCTGTAACTAGTTTTCTGTCAAACTCATCTTATTTTAACATTTCATTGCTAATCTGTCTATGAACACTCACCTTCTCAAAGCTTTTTTAGGCCAGTTTTACCATCTTCTGCTTGTTCATTAATGTAGTGGGTTTAACACAATCTTGGACATATAACCATGGTATAGTTGTTAAAAATCATGATTTTTAACCTTTTAAAAAAGTATCCTTTAACAACAGTTAGACCCCGAGGTGCCTGGGTGGTTCAGTTTGTTAAGCAGGTTACACCTCTGCCTTCCGCTCTTGTCATGATCCTAGCATCCTGGGATCGAGCCCCGAGTCAGGCTCTCTGTTCAACAGGGAACCTACTTCTCCCTCTCTCTGCTTCTCACTCCCCCTGTTCTGCCCGTGCTCTCTCTGTCAAATAAATAGATAAATAATCTTAAAAAAATAGTTAGACCCTTTTTACTGACTGCCTTTCTCTTTATTTTAATGATTCTTATAACCCCCTTTTTAAGGGGTTCTAAATGGATAGAATGGCAAAATTTAATGAATTCCTAGTCCTGCCACTGACTACTCATGTAACCCTGAGTAACTCATAATCCCTGATCCATAAATGGTGAGACTGTACAAGTTAGTTTGTAAGTGTGAATTCTAAAGTGTAAGTAATGAGTAGTTTTGTATGGGTACAACTTGAGACTTAATTCTTAAATTTCAGAACATCAGTTGCAGAGGACCATTCATTGGATAGTAAGGCTTTATTTCCTCAGCAGTATATATATGGAGCAATTCAAAATATATTGGCATGAGCCCTCTACAAATAATTTGCACACAGAGCATACTGTGATTTCTCCACAGTACTACACATACACAGTACTACACATACACAGTACTACACATACACAGTACTACACATACACAGTACTACATATACAGTTTTCCACATACTACAATTTCTCCACATACTGCGCATACTGTGATGCCTCGAGTTTGAAGCATCTCCTCTCTGCGTAACTATAATTGTACTTTACATATCTTTACAGATATCTTTAATATATACCTATATATCTTTATATATTACATATAACTTATATATTTGTTTTTTCGTGGGTTTACCCCCAGCTACTCAATTACAGATAGGAAGCAGTGGCACCATGCAGTTTTAACACGACTGTACTTCTCAGAGAGAGTGAACTTGGGGTTTTCTATTATCTCTCTACCTCTTTGTATAAATTAATATAGACACTGGGAAGATGCAAAGCAATAGCAACAATGACTATCTTTCTGGGATATAATGAATATAAGTTGCTTTCATAATCATTAGAAAAGAGAACATTTTTTGAGTTGGACTAAAACAAAACTTCAAAGGTCACCCTTTTGACACAAGGTAAATCCTGAGCTTCTTAGAGGTCACAAAATGCTAATCGCCATCTGGCTCCAACTACGTGTTTAGATTCTACTCTCATCATTTTTTCCCAATAAATTCTATTCTACAGCTGCACTGGAATTTTGTGGTTTCCTGAGCATGTCATATACTTTCATACCTTTGGGACTTGAATCATACTGTCCTCTTAGCCTGAAACTTTTCTCACCATCTTTACTTGAAAAAAAAAAAAATCACCATTATAGTGTACATGATCACATACTTTTCTTCCGTCTTCATGGTTTCACCCTTGTTCAGTCATTCACAGTTTTCTACCAAATCATTCTGTTTTCTAGTTAGTACTCGGGTTCTTTTACAACAATTCTGTTTCTCTGAGGTCTTACACAATTTTCCACTTCCCTCTATCCTCAGAATAATCTTCCTCTGTAGGACTTCCTTTCCCAGATGCCTTTTGCCTGATTGTGGAATGCATAGTATCCTGGGCATAAGAGCTCTTCAAGAGCTGATTTAGTTAGTACTTTCCTCCCACCCAATTTCCCAGTCACGTATATTTAATTTCTTAAACTTCCTTCTGTGTAAGAGCAATGATTCTCAATGGCCAAGGGAGCTAATCTTACTCACTACCTCCCAAATACAATCCTTATTCTGAGACATATTTTTCCCCCTCTCCTGGGAAAAACAACTATTAGAATTCTAGCAACTATCAGAAAATTAATATGAAAGGAGGTGCAGTACTTGGGGAAGAAATAAATGCCTCTTTAGGATAACAGAAAGAAGAAACAAATATGTGAATTAAAACTGGATGGGGCTACTTACCAGGCACAGAAAGGTTGAGATCAGGTCTACAGATTTTTTGGATTACAGTTAGTGAATATTGAAGCCAAGTTACAATTATTAGGGTTAAAGGTAAGGAAATAGGGGCACATGCACCCGAATGTTTATAGCAGCAATGTCCACAATAGCCAAACTATGGAAAGAACCTAGATGTCCATCAACAGATGAATGGATAAAGATGTGGTATATATATACAATGGAATACTATGCTGCCATCAAGAGAAAAAAATCTTGCCATTTGAAACGATGTGGATTGAACTAGAGGGTATTATACTAAGCGAAATACGTCAGTCAGAAAAAGACAATTATCATGTGATCTCTCTGATATGAAGAATTTGAGAGGCAGGGTGGGGGATCATGGGGGAGGTGGGGGAGAGAAATGAAACAAGATGGAATGGGGAAGGAGACAAACCATAAGAGACTCCTAAACTCACAAAACAAACTAAGGGTGGCTGGGAGGTAGGGGGGGTAGGGTTATGGACATTGGGGAGGGTATGTGCTATGGTAAATGCTGTGAAATGTGTAAGGCTGATGATTCACAGACATGTACCCTGGGGCAAATAATACGTTATATGTGAACAAAAATAAATAAATAAACAAACAAACAAATAAATAAATAAAAGATACAAACTCCTCAAATACATAATTAAAAATGTAAAAAAAAAAAAAGGTAAGGAAATAGGAATAGGGAAAACACTAAGAATCTTTGCTTTCCTAATGTTAAAAGTAATAAATAGAGTTAATAAAGCATCTGCTATTTAAAATGAGTTTTATATACATTATAGTTTCTTATTACAACTAGCAAGGAAGGTATGATTTTTACTGTACAGATAAGTAAACTGACCTTTAAGAAAGGTAAGTCTCCAAGGTCACAGAGAGAGGAAAACACAGCTCGATGATGCAGACCTATGTCTATTTCTGCTCTTCTTCTTTCACTGTGTTTTGCATAGCACAGCTAAATTCATGCTATGATTGATGTTGTCCCTAACCTCTAGATATGATGAGTTTAGTCTGGGTCATAGACATAACAAGAAAAGGAAGTGGACTCTGTGTATTTAGACTGTGCTTCTAATAAAGTTGCCTCAAACATTTTGGTGAGAATGAGTGATTAATTAGCCAAAATTAACTGACGAGTTTTAGAAGAAATACTGAAGTCAGATGACTAATTTAAGGCCATAATCACAGACATCTCTGACTATTTCCAAGGCTGACAATATTTCATATGCATAGCCACTGATGAATTTCCTAGGCTTGCTACTTGGCTTACTTTAAAGTGTTTTGAAGATTATTGCCAATGATTCTTCCCATACATGAATAGCTAACACTTATTGAATTTTGCCTTTGGTCAGGGACTGAGCCTGGGCTTACATGGATTATCTCATTTAAGGCTCATAAAAGACTTATAAGTTGGATAATATTATTATCCCTACCTTGTTTATTCTAGGAAGGAAGCTCAGAGGCAGTGACTTGTCTAAGGCTTTACAGACAAAACTATATTGAGGGCACACTACTGATTCCCAGCACCAGTGGGTTAAGCCATACACATTTCAAACATCAGGATAATGTCATCTCATTTGAAAAGAAATGTCATTTATAAAGCAAATGCATGAAACCACCATCCTATGAACAAAATTAGAACATAATAGAGAATAGTTCAGCAGAAATTATACGCTTAGAAGTTTGCTTTTGGTGGAATTTTTTTATACCACTAAGAAAGCTAAAATTAGTAGAAACCTCTAGTTAAGTATAGGCATATTTACATTAAACCAAATTATATATATGAAAATAGTATAATTTACAAAACATTGTATATGCACTGATCAGTTACACAACTGATCAGTCTCTGTGTGATTGGGCCAATTTTACAGTTCCTGGCAAGGACAGGGGCTGTATCCATGGCAACGGGTTCTACAAATGCGAAGCATTGTTATGAGTTCTCCAGGTTTAGAGATTTCATTCATCCAGGGTAACAAAAACAGACTTCCTCACATTTAAACAAATAAATAAGCATAAGCCTTTATATTAATATGAAGAGTGGTTCAATATCTTTAGTTTGTTTTTTGTTTGCTTGTTTTATATGTAAAAAAAGATATATATATATAAAATATTTTTAGGATTTTTGAGTAAAAGTATTTTTCCTTTATACTCAAATTCACCTCATTTTACCTCAAATTTAGTTGGTTAATTTCAGATATGCATGATTGTGTTTGACTTTTGAAATAATAAAAAGGATTCAATTTCTGACATCAACTATTTTCACTGGTTTCTTGTGTAGATTAAAAGTACACCACAAAAAAGTAATTTAAGTGCTCATGCCAATTAGCCTTTGCACTCACTTATAAACCCAAATTAGAATACTTTTTTCAATTTTAATAGTCTTGTTTTGAAAATCACACTTCTCAAATAATAATTTATTGAAAAGTTATCCATTATGATGCCAGTAATACATGTTGGTTTCTCCTTTCTACTTTTTAGATGGCATCCACTTATGAGCAGGTAAACAGGGATACATTAGGACTTGGGACCCTTGAATATGCTGGGTTCCTCCCCCACGCCTCATGGGAGAAAAACGTACCAGCTTATCAGCCATATACTTGAGAATTCTATGATGTCAGAAATCCCTTTGCAACACCTCCAAGAATTCTTGTACTGTGCTAACTGCCTGTCTTATCTCTCTCTAGCCATTATTTTTCTTTCTAACATTCTGGATAGGAAAGGGGATGAAGGAAAGATTGAAGACAGAAAGGGGAAAACATGTCTTTACATTTATGTAATTACTATTTCTATGCAAGGGCAAAATAGCATTTAAAAATTTTACCTGTAAAGCCATAGGATGTACAGGTTTTTAAAACTATCCTTCTCATTTTATTTATATTTTCATTTACTATGATAGGAAATTCCTTAATATCACTCTATGACTTTTTTTAGATGAGAATTTCAGAGGAAGGAATGCAGAAATGAGGGAGAAAGGCAGGGAGAGAAGGAGAATGGAAAGTCTAGAGCAATAACAAAACTTTACTGCACACATCCCATGTTCAAGCCTCCCAAACCAGGGAAAGAGGGAAAGTTCTACAAATTAGCAGAGGCAGGGAGGCCTTGTAAAGACAGTAGTCATAGGCCAGTTTCCTTGTTATCTTGTGGCCATCATAGACCTAAGGCCATCAGAAAGTATGGGAATCTGGGTGACAGCAAATGGTTTCAGCAGTGAATCAAGGAGGCCGGCACTGAAGAGAAAATTCTCAATCTGGCTAAGACTTCCTTTGCTAATAATTTGCATTTTTTTTTCTATCATTCGACAATAATTCCTTTTCCATTTGGCAAGGGTCATGGTCATTCTGGTTTTAAGTATGGGTTGATGGGTGGGAAATGATGAATTAGAGAATAGCTGTATTAGTTAACAAACTGCAGGTTAACTAAAAAGCTTGAGAAAAATAGGATTGAAACAAAGCTGGGGGGGGGAGGTGTAGGGTGCAGAAGGGATGGGCAGAGACACCCTCAGGGAGATGGATCTGCACCTGAAGCTCCACCCTGGGTGAGGGTTTGACAGGTGAGACTGAGGGGCCAGGTTCCAGTTGACGGTTTGTATGTCCAATTCTACCCACCCCCAAAGTGCCCTAGGACCAGAGCGGTGCAGCCCCCAAACAGCGCATTCCACGAATTTTATGAGATCCTGACTGCTAAGTGCTTTCAATGTTCTAAGGAGGTCTTACCAGACTCCTCAACATCTTAATCTGTACAACAACCTTGCAAGTTACACACTACTGAGCACATTTAATCAGAGAAGAAACTGGGGTCCCACGGAAGTCCAGTATGAGCCATGACTGATACAAGTCCACGGTGGACACTTCACCCATCCTGTGTCGCCTCTGAACAATACTGTTGGTGCATCTAAAGTTGGAGGCAAGGACTCATTGATGCATTCTTATCTTAAAGAGGAATTCACTTTCAATGAAAAAGACATTCTATGAACCTATTTATTCACCTTACGTCAATTCTATAAAACACATATATACTACTGATTTTTAAAAAAATACAAGCTAAGGGTGCCTGGGTGGCTCGGTGGGTTAGGCCTCTGCCTTCAGTTCGGGTCATGGTCTCAGGGTTCTGGGATCGAGCCTATTCAGCAGGGAGCCTGCTTCCTCCTCTCTCTCTGCCTCCCTCTCTGACTACTTGTGATCTCTCTCTCTCTCTCTGTCAAATAAATAAATAAAATCTTAAAAAAAAAATACAAGCTACTTATCCCCACACACGCTACTTTTTTCATTACATCTGTTGATGTAACTATACATAAACATACATAATTAAATTAAAAAGTTGCAAATTCATGCCAGGTACAAGTTAATACTAAATGTCAAGGAGAAGATACATATTGGCATAAATATAATCATATATGCTATCTTGAGATAATAATTTTTTACATTGAAAGAGGGTTGTGTGTGTGTGTGTGTGCGCATAAGTAAAATTGCAGCAGATAATAGGGCATGAGAAAATCTCATGGATAATTGAGAAAAAACTTAAAACTAGGTAACTGCATCTATAGTGTCCAAAATATGATAAAATGATCACATTTTGTACTTTAAACATCTTATAAAGTTGTCAATTATACTTCAATAAAGCTGAAAACTATAGTAAAATTAAACAGTGATATAAACTTGAAGAAAATGGGTGTTAGCAAAGTAAAAAATAGTCAAGGGATGCCAAAGACTTACACTTTGTAGTAGGCTGTTATTTGCCTGTTTGTTTTAGCAGTAGAGAGCTCATGAGAGTTAAAAATGAAATAGTTTATTTTGTATTTTGTGCCTGTCTCCCCCCACCTTTACCCCTAGCACAGTGACTGACATAGAAGACACACAATCCGTGCTTAATGAGTAAGTAACTGATTGCTGTGAACTAAATGATTTAGATTTATCAACCTAAAGTTGAAGGTAGGTTCTGTCAGACTTCTATTAACTCCAAATACATGGCCAGAGAAAATAGATGGCTGTCAGAGAGAAGAGAAATATCATTAGTTGGTGCTTTATCAACATATTCAATGATGCCCAGGACATATTTGAAGTTTTAGAACATCTGAAATATCAGAGACTGGAGGAGAATACTTATATGTAAATAGGTATGTTTGCAGAAGGCAAAGAAGGCAAGGAAGTTTTCATACCATTAAGTATTTAAACTAGTTGAAACAGTATGTTTAATGAGGAAATGATTAAGATTAATGATTAATTAGGAGGAAGACTTCAGTCAAGATTAGTGTGAAGAAAAATGGTTAATAGCATTTTTAACTTTTTTGAACCAAACATGAAAAAAAGCAGAATTATCATTTTTTCCACAGAGTAATTATTTTAAAGCTAAAAAGTAGTTTCAGATTCTATCAGCATTGTCATCTTGTTCCCTTGCCAAACTGAGAGCTGTTACCTGGGCAAATTCTTATTGGCCTCAGGGGCCTCTCTCAAACATAGATGCTAATCCCCCATCTTCAGATGACATTAGCTTTCAGCCAAGTCTTTATTTCCGATGGAATGGTTCTCTCACTGTTGTGGAAAGAGAAACATACCCACCAATAAAAGCTGCTGAGGGCATTGCATGGGTTGTTGCTCTCTGGTGTTTTCTTAATCCACTAATGTCTGATGCTTTCCTTTCCTTCCCTTTTTTAAAAAATAAATTATTTATTTATTTATTTATTTATTTGAGAGAGAGAGAGAGAACGCAAGAGAGAGAGAGAGAGTATAAATGGGGGAGGAGCAGAGGCAGAGGGAGAAGCAGACTCCTGGCTGAGCAGGGCACCCAATGCAGGGCTGGATCCCAAGACCCTGAGATCATAACCTAAAAGCAAATGCTTAACCAACTGAATTACCCAGGTGCCCCTGATGCTTTCCTTTTCATGGAAAAACAATGTCAGTGAGAAAGAAAACCCACAAATTGTCTAGTTTTTTGTTTTTTTACAACATTTGGGATTTCCAAGTAAACAGTGTCTGGGAAGCAAGCAACACTGTGTTCCTTATCTATAGATCTGCAGGACCCTGATGGTCTAAAGGGCTCAAGCATTCCTTTACCTGTAGCCCCACAGAGCAGTCAATCTATCCAATGTAACACTTCTTTGCAATCCTAGGGAGAGTATTGGGCTTTTCTAGTGAAAGTAACAATTTCTTTCACTGAGTACAGGTGGGGCGAGGCACTTAAAGCTTCACTCTAATTTTCACAAATGAAGGAACAGTAGAACGCAAAGAGGGAACTCCTGGTTCTAGTCACTAATCTCATCACAGGTGGCAGCCTGCTTTCTTGAGAGTGTGCCAGTTTGGAGGTGGCCGTTGGCAGGAAGAAAGTGATGAATAAAGTTACTTTCATCCCCATCATGCAGAAAGTTTTTCTCCACCTGATGAAAACAATAAGAGCAATGCCAACTCCTGCCAGATGTAGCAGGCATCTTGAAACAATGAGATAAAGCAGTGCACTCCTTAATACCTAGCTCTGTCATTGTCCCAAGGCCAGCTCCTCAGCTACACATTTCCAAGAGTCAGGAGGGTGGAGGCACCTGAGAGAGGCATTAGACACTAAGCTGGAGGAGGCAATCAGGCAATCTCATATGTTACTCTTACTAGTATGGCCCATACACAAGCGGCATAGTTCCTAACGGAGTGCCTGTTAGACATGCAGAATGGCGGCCCCCCCGCCCTGCACAGGTCTTATGGAAACATAATTTGCATTTTAACACACATAATTCCCTCCCATGTGACCTGTATGCATACTATAGTACGAGATGCACTAACTCATGGTATTCAAAGGACTGGGCAAGCTCAGGCATGGCTTAAGGGGGTTACCTTGGAGAAATGTGAGATCTAGGAGGCAAAATGCAGCAAGGGAAGAGGCATAAAGGGCATTGAGATGGCCATTTGATTCCACAGCTACATTGCCTGGTAACAGTAGGAAGCCCACATCCTGAGGACTGGTGGGGTGAGAGTTGGAGTAGGGTTGACTGGAAAGGGGAGGCTAAGAAGGGCACGAGTCAGCCATATTCTCTCAGTAGGTGGTCAAGTTCTTGGCAGAAGGATGGGGGTTCTCACGAAGGCTGGACTTCAAGTTAAAGTTCTATTACTAAGCAAGGAATCAGAATGCTAGTTAGAAGAAACGCAGCTTTGTTGCAAACCTGTTGATTTGAAGACTTGGGCTTGAGAGGATTTTGAATCTGACAATCTTGAAACTCAGGGTCTATTCAAACACCTCAAATAGCACATCTTTGTTGTCACATCTGACCTTTTCGCAGCAACTCCTTCTGCTACTGATCAAAGGTATCGCTGAATCTCCTGATTCACTTTTTGCTCTAATTAGAATTGCTTCTCCAATTTGAAGACAGGGGCCATCAATAGGGCTCACAAAATTTGTGGAGGAAAAGGCAAAGAGAAGCAAGGAGGACAAGAGATAATAAATGCTTTCCATTACCCCTTAATCCTTCTAGATGGATTCCATTTCTCCTGGAATGTACTTTTATCTATTACTACAAGTCCTGGGTTATGAGATCTTCTTTGTCATGTTCTTATTTTCTGACAAAGAATATTCTGAAGGAACATTTAATTTTTTTTTAAGATTTTATTTATTTGTTTATTTATTTGACACAGAGAAAGCAATCAGAAGTAGGCAGAGAGGCAGGCAGAGGGAGAGGGGGAAGCAGGCTCCTTGCTGAGCAGAGAGCCCAATGCGGGGCGCAATTACAGGACCGTGAGATCATGACCTGAGCCAAAGGCAGAGAATTAACCCACTGAGCCACCCAGGCACCCCAGAACATTTAAATTTAATTCTATGATAGCATTCCAGGAGAAAGGGAGAGTGAACTCAGAGAAAAGTGAGGGAAAAAATCCAAGTCCATTTAATTTTTTACTACTTAGTTTTCTATTTATTGTCACAAATCTATATACACAAT
>CM052808.1:34071958-34093514 GCA_028533885.1 Nasua narica | reverse complement strand
CACCAACTTGCATTCCCACCAACAGTGGAGGAGGGTTCCCCTTTCTCCACATCCTCTCCAGCATTTGTTGTTGACTGTCTTGTTGATTTTGGCCATTCTAACTAGTGTAAGGTGGTATCTCATTGTGGTTTTGATTTGAATCTCTCTGATGGCTAAAGATGATGAACATTTTTTCATGTGTCTGTTAGCCATTTGTATGTCTTCTTTGGAGAAGTGTCTGTTCATGTCTTCTGCCCATTTTTTGACGTGATTATCTGTTTTGTGAGTGTTGAGTTTGAGGAGTTCTTTATAGATCTTAGATATCAGACCATTGTCTGTAGTGAGGCAGGAATCTATCAAAACCCTAGAGGAGAACATAGGCAGTAACCTCTAGGACATTAGCCACAGCAACTTCTTTCAGGACATGTCTCCAAAGGCAAAGGAAACAAAAGCAAAAATGAACATTTGGGACTTCATCAAGATAAAAAGCTTCTGCACAGTGAAGGAAACAGTCAACAAAACAACAGGCAACCCACAGAATGGGAGAAGATATTCGCAAATGACACTACGAACAAAGGTCATGAATGTAAATTTTAAAAATAATTTAGGAGATTGAGAAATCACATGATAGAAGATAGAATGTGAGGAAAGAATTTAACTTTTTTAAAATATATGAAACAACCTAACTGATAGGTTTGAGGGAAAGGGTGCTGACCTATATAAATTTGAAACTGAGCTGGGGCTGTAAGTATAAGCCAAAAGAAATTATACCCTACGTGATAAAAATGCTTCCTATGGAAATATGGATTACAATTTAGGTATGGCTTTACATATATACTGGAATTGAATAGTAAATGGAAGACAGATGATGGTAGCTAGGTTTCTTGATGGAATTTAGTTGGAATTTAGAAATAAGCAATGGTGGGAAGGCTTGAATGACAAGTCTAGAATAATGTGGTACGTGGTAATGGCTTATAGTTTTACATGTCAGTATGAACTCATGTTAGCTTAATATAGATATACAGATGGCTGTATATGGTAATATTTTGCAGATATGTGTATACACACAGGTTAGTATACATATGTTAACTTGCTCTAATCTGTGGAGGGGGTCTAGAAGCAATAATATCTCAGTTACAGTGAGAACATCCAATGCCCAGATCCTGGTTTCTAATACGATCATCCCAAATTAAAGGAACCAGGGTTTCTTGGAAAAATGAATGATTTTATGATCAGGGCAGGAAATATAAATGATAAGCCTAAATCACCTTACAGTACCAAAAATATAGGAAAATGCTTCAAAAGATTCATAATAATGGAATATATCAAAGGGACCCACATGTCAACTGAAAGACCTTCGAATGGCCAACACTGGAAAAATTTCAGCAGCAAAATTAAGTAGTATTGGATTATGACCCAAAGTATAAAATAAAATATTCATGAATCCATAGTGCTATAAATAAAGGATTGAATGAATGAATGAATGAATGAATAAGTAAATAAATAAATAAATAAATGGAGGTAAAGAAACAAATCTCCAGAAGAATTTCAAATTATGCAAATACTTTGCCCTCAAGCATAAGTCCTCATCTGTTAAGTGTGGGGGACACATAGCATTTCCTTCTAAGAGTACAGAATGGAAAGGGGTGGGGGAGAGTAAAAGAGTTACTTTAAAGTGGAGAAATTGGACAAACACTATCAATCTGTTGATCAAGATTAACATCCACAGCAATGTCATGTTGATAAGTATGTACACTTGATATGATACACTGAAAAGGGGACTTCAACTCTGTGGTCTTCCTCACAAACACTAATGACTCTATTATAATCATAAGAAAAACATTAGACAATTCCATATTAGGCACAGCCTAAAAAATATCTGACCAGTACTCTTCAAAACTCTCAAGGTCATCTAAAACTGGGAAACTGTCACATTAAAAAAAAACTAGGGAGACATGACAACTAAATATAATGAGGTATCCTGGAAAGGACATTACATAAAAAACTAAGAAAGTCTTCATGAAGTCTGTACTTTAGTTAATAATAATGTATTGATATTGGTTTAAATATTAAATTTACCATACTCGTGTAAAATGTTAATAACTGGATATGGGATAAATGAGAATTATCTTGAATCTGTGAATTATCTTGTAATTTTTCTGGAAATCTAAAAATGTGCTAAAATAGGCCCTGAGATTTGGAGTAGTTAATATTTTGCCAACAATTTTCTGACTTTAGAAAGCAAAATACTGAAAGCAATAAGGCAGAACAAATCACAATACCAAGTATAGCTATGATAAACAATGATGAAGAAAACAGCCAATAGCATGAATAGAGAGGCTAATAGATGAACTGCAAGAGCTCAGAGCATACAGTGAAAGAACAAGGATGACTTTATTCAATCTTAATGCCATACTGCCATAAAACATATAAATCACATGGTAAAAGAGAAATTCCCCAAACATGAAAAGGGCAAAAATGAAGTCCTAAAATTGCTGCAAAGATAAAAGGAATAGATCCCAGGTCACCTGTTTTTAAGTTTTAACCATGCTGCTCCCAATTTATAGAAGTAACAGATTGGTAGGAATTCAGACAGACCTAAGGTTAAATCCTGAATTACTACTTATATGACTTTTGCATAGTTACACAAAGACAAGTTTCAGTTTCTTAATCTACAGTTGAATATAATTTCTTCTTTGGAGAATTATTATTTAAAGATTAAAAAAGTGAATGTAAGTCAAGTGCCTGAAATGAGTCCTGTGAAATAGCAATCCTTCTGTTTCATATTTATGAAGCAAAAATTATTCTAAAATACATTCTTATGTATTCCAGAAACAAAGAATGAAGCTCATCTAAAAGGAACAGACGCCAACTTGAAAGAGATCCCAGTGGCAAAAGCTAGAACAATTTGAGCAATACATTATTTTAATGTATTGGCTCTCATCCCAAATTATAATATAAATTTACTTTAGTTGACATTGATATTAATAAAAGATGATTAAATAAATAAAATGATTAAATAAATGAATGGGAGAGAAGGGACATTTATCATTATAGAAAAATTTCAAATATTATGTAGATACTACCCTCTTCAGGAAGTGATGCTTAAGTCTTTCTCCTTAAAGGTGGCCTAGACTAGTGACTCGTTTCCAAAGAATAAAGATTCCAACTATATGGCATTCCAGAAAAGGGAAAATTATGGAGACAGAGAAAAGAGCAGTGGTTGCCAGGGGCTGGGAGTGGGGGGTGGGAGGAAGCAGGGATGAACAGGCAGAGCAGAGGATTTTAAGGCAGTGACAATACTCTGTATGATACTATAATGGTAGATACATATCATTATATGTTTGTGCAAACCCATAGAACATACACCACCAAAATTGAACCCTAATATAAAGTATGTACTCTAACTGATAATACTGAAAAAATATAGATTCCCTATCGATTGTAACAAATATACCATGGTGATGGATGTTGATAATAAGGGAGGCTGTGCCTGTGTGAGAGTTTATGGGAAAATCTCTGTACCTTTTGCTCAATTCTGGCTGTGAATTTAAAACTATTCTAAAAATTAAAGTCCACATAAAAATGGATAAAGTACGGAAATGAAAAAAGAGTTTAACGTGTAGTGAAGAAACCTGGCAGACACGATCTAAACTAAGTGATCGAGATAAACATTACTGATGTTTGTGAATCTCATGCAGCCCCTGATATGCTGAGATGAGGAGGCACTTCATCTCCACAGTGCTCTCTACAGAAGCTATCAAGCCAGTCTATCATGGGGAAATATCAGTCAAACCCAAATTAAGGAATGTTCTACCAAACACCTGACTAGTATTCCTGAAAATGGTCAATGTTTTAAAAAACAGAGTCTGCAAACTCGTCATAGATTGGAAGAGATGAAGGAGACGTGAAAACTAAATACAATGTGATATCCTCCATTAGGTTCTTTCTTTCTTTCTTTCTTTCTTTCTTTCTTTCTTTCTTTCTTTCTTTCTTTCTTTCTTTTATTTGAGACAGAGAGAGAGAGAGCATGAGAAGGGAGAGGTCAGAGGGAGAAGTAGGCTCCCGGCAGAGCTGGGAGCCCGATGTGGGACTCGATCCTGGGACTCCAGGATCATGACCTGAGCCGAAGGCAGTTGCTCAACCAACTGAGCCACCCAGGCACCCCTTCCATTAGATTCTAAAACAGAAAAAGACATTAGTGGAAAACTTCGTATAATTCAAATAAAGTCCACAATTTAATCAATATGATTTACCAGTTAGTTTTGACAAATGTACCATGTTATGTAAGAGTCCATCATTAAGTAAGTTCCTCCATTAGATGAAGCAAAGTAAAGGGACTATGGGAATTCTCTGTACTGTTTTTGCAAATGTTTTGTAAATCAATAATTATTTCAAAAGTGAATTTATTTTTTAAAAAATAAAAAACAAAATTCTGGTGAGATAAAGGATTAAAAATTTAAAAGAAAGGCATTAAATTAAAATTAAAATCTATGAGATGAAACATTAAAAGACATGTTGAGGAACTAAGAATTTTTTTTTTTTTAAGGAACTAAGAATTTTTAAAAGCTAATGTATGTATATATTTATGTATACATTTGTAATGTATATCTGTATTTATATACACATGTGTGTATATAAATTCACTTTGGAGCTACATGAAAAAGATTAGAAGAAAAATTTTATTTATTTATTTTTTTAAGATGTATTTATTTAAGAAGGGGGTAGTTGAAGGGAGAGGCAGAAAGAAAGGAAGAGAGAATCCCAAGCAGACTGCCCGCTGAGCATGGAGCCCAATGTAGGGCTCCACCTCACAACCCTGAGATCATGACCTGAGCAGAAATCAAGACTCAGATGGATAACCGACCAAGCCATGCAAGTGCCCCTAAAGGAAATATTTTAAAGGATTACTTTGTGTCTGGAGATGAGAGAGAATTGAGTGAATAAACACTATGAAAGAACCACTCAAAAGTAAAATTCATCAATAAGGTGCTTAATATTTGGAAGAAAACTTCAAGAACCTCTAGTGGGTTTTTAAAAAATATTTTACAGAATAAACCACACATAGATCACTAACATCATTAAATTCTGAATCATTTTTTAATTTCAAATTATGGGAGGATTAGTATTCTAGTTTAAAAGAGAGTCATACCAGCTGTTCTTAACACAACTATCCTAAACCTTTGCCCCAAATATAAAAATTTAAATAAGGTAAAGTAATATCAAGAATCAGCATTTTGACTAGATAAATAAACAAAGGAAGGAAAGAAGGATTACTTGTAATGCAAATGACACAGATTTGAAACTTCTACCTTTTTCCTATTTGGCTACTGAACTGATGAGGCAGCCCACTAAGTAGGTTTTTAATCTATTCCCCCAGCCTGTCCTAGGGTCAACAAACAGAAATGAATGCTGATTCTTTTTCCTGGGTGTGGGAGCTGCTCTAAGTTGCCTCCTCTATGCCCTTTGTTCTTGTTAGAAAGCAGGACTTCAGGATGGGAATTATCATGGGAATTAAATGGGAATTATAATTATGGAATTATATGGGAATTATCAGTTTTTGCAGTGGTGATTTAGGAGATGGTGGTGGAGGTGGTAGTGGAGGAAGTGGTTGTGGTAGTAGCACATTAAATTCTGGGAACTATCACCCCTCCAAAGCAAGTATCCTCAGAGGAGGTAGGGGACAGTTAAAAAGTAAAAACGCTATAATCAAGAGATTTGGGGGTTGTAATTTTTTCATATTTTTTCTGTTCAAAATATCAAAAAGACATGAAGTAGAAACTAGGAGATAATTCCAGATATGCATTATCTGGAATGTTCTGGAATGTTCTAGTAGTTGAATACATCAAGTTCTGATTCAGTTCTCAATGTGGAAAGAATCACAGTATAGAAACCAACTGAATGAAAAATGTGTCTAAAGCAATTCATGTAGCTTATCCATGTGAAAACACTTGACTTCTTTTTTTTTTTTTTAAGATTTCATTTATTCATTTGACAGAGAGAGATCACAAGTAGGCAGAGAGGCAGGGAGAGAGATGGGGAAGCAGGGTCCCCGCCGAGCAGAGCCCGATGCAGGGGTCAATCCCAGGAGTGAAAACACTTGACAATTAAAAAACGGGAAAAAACTAATTAAGTTTGATAAATACACTGAACATAAAAAGAAATAAGCATCATTTAAGATCCAGAAGAAAGAACACATTTCTGAGATTGATCCCCTAGTTTTGACATAAGAAATTCTTAGAAAATATATACTTTAAAAGCCAAAAAAATAAAAAGTAAGAAATTTAGTGCAATAAAGAAATAGAATGAGGGTTGTTATTGTTGTTGTTGTTGTTGTTTTAAGCAGTTTAGTATCCCCAGACCCAATTCTGATGTGAGGGTGGGTTCCAAGCAATTCTGGGACACCAGTACAGTATCCAAGAATTCAACTCAATTTTATCTACCCAGAGATAGCAGGTTAAGGGTTTAGTCCTACAAGATTGTGTCACCCTCTACTTCAGAGGCCAATTTGCAAGCCTCAGGTCATGTGCTTCTGACCAACCAGCTACAGATTGGCGGTTCCAACAACACTCTCCTGAGGTTTGATTAATTTGCTAGAGCAGCTCACAGAACTCAAGGAAACACTTAAGCTTACTAATTTATTAAAGGACATGATAAAAGATAAGAATCCATCTTTCTCTCTCTGTGTTAAATAAATAAAAATATTAAAAAAAAAGATAAGAATCCACAGCTAGATAGAGATGCATAGGGCCACTCTTCCCACACATCCATGTGTTCATTGACCAAGTTCTTCAAACCCAATCTTTCTGGGTTTTCATGGAGGCTTCATTATATAGGCAAAGTTGATTAAATCACTGATCACTGGCCTATTCAGCCTCCAGACCTTCTCCCTTCCTCCAGATGTGGGACTGAAAGTCCCAATCTTCTGATCACATGGTTGGTTCTCCTGGCAACCAGCCACACCTTTGGGTGGTAGTCCAAAAGTTACCTTTCTTAACATAACAAAAGATCCTTTATCACCCTTATCACTGGATATTCCAAGGATCATAAGAGCTGTGAGCTAGGAATGTTGAACAAAACCCAAATACCCGTGTGAAATAGATTTTGGTCAACTGAATAACCACATACATATGTCTTATAAATCACAGCATCAATTGTTTCACTTGCTCAGTCTTACTTCCCTTTCTCTCTGATAACAAAAGCTTTTTTTTTTTTGTAACCTGAAAATGCTCTTCTCCCACATAGTAAGACTGTCAACCACATGCTGGCTTCCTTGCCTTGTAAAACCAACAGGGAGGTGTCACGGGATAGCCCCATAACCCTGAGATGCATTGATAGGTCCAGGCGTGGTCAAGATCCCAGAGCAAAAGTCCTATTTTCAGGCATAATATAGAATCTTGGAGAGATGGAATCTTTCTTTCTGAGATCAGGGGTTGCAGGGAATCACATGAGCCAGTCAGGCAGTGATTATATGCTCATAATTTATCTCACAATCACAATGACAAGTGAACTCCAGGTCACGGATGAGAAGACTGAGACTCAAGGAGATTAACCCATCTTCAAGTTCACTCAGAAATTAAGCAGAACTTTGGGAGCTCTCCAAAGGTATCATTAGCTTTTAGTATTAAGAAAATGAAACAAAATTCTTTATTTTCATTCGTTTGACCTACTGCTCAACCTTTGAAAAACTTATACTATACAATAAACTATCACAGAAAAGATCAAGAGTTAACTATTCCCCCAAGTCATTTAATCTTTCTCAGACTCACTGCTACACCTAGAAAAAAAAATCTAGTGAGAAAAGCATGAAATAATACCCTCTTATATATAAGCTCAAGAATGTGTATGCCTTAGATTTAAACAGTGCCTCTCTATCAACCACATTGTCTCACACTTTCTGAAAGAAACAGATGTCTTCCTTTCAAGCGCATCAGAGATCTTGCTTGCACAGTGTTGTTACTACTGTCACAGTGTATGTCAGCCACTGAGTGGTAGTTACCTAAGCAATACCTGCCCTTGGATGAGAGCAGCAATATTGGAAAAATCTCTCAACTGCTTTTATCTTGATTTACTCTGTCAATTTATTCTGTGTTCACTTTCCAGGCGGGGATGGTATAGGAAGATATAGCCTCTGACCATACCTTAAGCAATCCACGTCCATGGTATGCCACCCCCCAATAAGCTGAATTCAGAGAATTCAGATTCTGTGCCCAAGCTGACATTATTAGCCATGAAAACAAAGCTGTCTTCAGCAGCCCACCTGGTATTAAAATGTATGTGAGAGACTCTTACTGATTTGCCACCTGTCAATGAATCATTTGGCAGGGAATTTTCTCCAATGTTATAATTTAATTTTCACATACACCCACAACACCTAGCCTAAAAGCAAAACAAAGATCTGTATTAAGAACTGATATATTCCAGAAATATTCATTAAAATGACTCTTATCAATTTCCTTCTTTTCAAATAAGAAACTATTCAGAGGCAGTAAGTTGATCCCAGGTCACAAAATAGCAAGGGACAGAACTGGGAATCAAGCCCAAGCCTGATAAACCCAGTGGAAAACTTTCTCTGTACTCCAACTACTTCTTAGAAATATACGACATATATCCTAATGCACCTTTTTTTTGTTGTTAATGTACAAAAGAAGCTAAAAAATATACAACCTCTGTAAGGCTATGAAAATTTACAGGCTCTCAAAACATATTAGACCTTAGAGCTCAGCCTTTTCCCCTGCATCTCGGGGGAATAAACTCTGTGATGACCTGGCAGGTGATTGCTCAATCTTTGAACATCCTAGGGGTGCACTGACAAAGAACACACTGTGTTATAAAATAGCCCATTCGATGTTTGGAAATTCCCAAACATAAGAAAGCTTTTTATTCACATTGAACAAAAATTTCCCTCTGTTAAATGTCTATGTTTTCTAGTCTCGGGTCACACTGTATTAATATAGTACTTAGCTCACATAATGATCCTTGCAATATGGAAAGACAGCGATAATGTTTCCCAAAGTGTGCTGACTTCAGGTGGGATTAACACTCCATCTCTCAATGGCTCTCCAAGATATGCTTCCAGTCACACTTCTCTGGCACCCGTAAAGGAACATAATATACCAGCTGTAGACTGACTAATATAACAGTGTGTGTGGGGCGGTAATTTCTCACAAATTGTTCTAGATGCTATATTTCTGTTTATATAGGCTAAAATTAGGTTCTCAGTTTTTCTATATGTCAATCATGCCACATTGTTGACTCGTTTATAATAAGTTTGGACTCAATTAAAACCCCTGATCTCATATATAGAGCTAAGAAGTCAGAGCAGTGTGTGAGAGTTAATATTTAAATTAAGACTTGGGAGTTAATGATTATCCTGTTTAGATTATATATTGTTAGTTTTAGTACCAGCTGAGTATTTTTCCAAGATTATGGTTCTTTAAAGTCATAATCCTTAATAATAACTAAGAGATACATTGTAATGAGTCTACAATTTCTCAGGCATTATAAGTCTTATCTAATAAATGCTCACAAAAACCCTACAAATTAGGTATTATTCCCTTTTTACATATAAGGAAAGCTAGAGTCAATTAGATTAAGGTCCCACAAAGCAAGTACATATCGCAGCGGGATTTAAATCCAATGTGTCTCATTCTAAAATCTTAGTTCCTTTCAGTATTGTAGTCTTTTACAGCTTTATGTCACTCCACAATTTGACTCATTTGTCTTCTATAACTTTATTCATTAATGATAAAATTTGAAACAAAAAAATCAGAATAAAGCACAAGTAAAGGCTCCCTACAAGGCTGAAAAAATGTAGAAACCAAAATCTTCTCAGGGTGGATAATTGAATCAGCTATGAATCCACTTAGCATTATTATTTTGTTCAATTTTATCTATCTTACTTTCAAGGATATAATAGTAGTCTTGGCTAAATGCCTTACAGGATCTCAACTCACTTTACTTATTTTGTAGCTCTATAAAACTATTAACTTTATTTAAAAAGTAAAAGTGACCACATGTTATTCTGATTTATTTTAATGGTCATGTTGTATTTTATTTTATTTTTTTAAAGTTTTTATTTATTTATTTGAGAGAGAGGGAGAGCAATCTAGAGAGAGAGAGGAAGAGAGAGAGAGAACAAGAGCACGAGCAGGAGAGGGGGACAGATGGAGAGAAAGAAGCATACTTCCCACTGAATAGGGAGCCTGACAGATTCCATCCCAGAATCCCAGGATCATGACCTGAGCTGAAGGCAGATGCTTAATCGACCGAGCCACCCAGGCGCCCCACTCATGTTGTATTTTACTTATTATTATTCCCATTTTTAAATATTTAGAAGCATGCATTTAATAACCTGCTCTAAAACTTTGCTATATTCAATATTAAAGACATTCAGCTCACTCATTTGTTTCATTGTTCCTTCCTTCTCTCCACACATAAAAAGCACATTAAATACTTATTGTATTCTGGGCAATATGTTTGGTGCTAAAAAAACATATACACAAACAAATTAGGGATTAACAGATGAGTATAAGAGAGACATGTTAACAAGTAAGTATAGCAATTTAGCATACATTGTAAACAAATATGTACAAAGTGTTATGAGACTTTAAAAAAGAAATGCATAATCTAGTATGCATGCTAGAAATGCATGACTCCAAATACATAATGGGGGTCATGAAGTTTATATTTGAGCAATGACTTTGAAAATTAGGAGATACTTTCTGGGTAGACACAGGGGTAAAATTACAGAAGTGGAGATCTGTGAACCATCAGCTAAAGATAAGAAATGATAGCCAGTGGTATATTTTGGAGCATCTTGTAATCCATACTAAATATTGGGTATTTGGGGGCTGCCTGGGTGGCTCAGTCAGTTAAGCATCTGAATCTTGGTTTCAGCTCAGATCATGATCCCAGGGTCTTGGGATAGGGCTGAATGGGGCTCCGTGCTCAGCTGGGAGTCTGCTTGAGATTCCCTTCTTCACCCTCTGCTCTTCCCCCAGTTATGTGCACTCTCTTTCTCTGAAATAAATAAATATTTAATATACATACGTGTGTGTGTATCTGGTATTTGTCATGGGTCATGGGAAGCCATCAAAAGATTTTAATGAGATCACATTTATCTTCTTGAAAGATAACTCTGTCAGCCATATGGAGAATAGATTTGAAGGAGGTGAAACTAGAGTTGAGACAACCAATTAGAAGGTTATTGAACTAGATCAGATAAGAAATAATGAAAATCTAGTCTATGAAATTGGCAGAGAGAGACTTGTGAACCATAGTATGCCATGGGTGTCATCCTTAACAGCATGGGCCCAGTAGTTGTACATCCAATCTTGGATAAACTAATGTTTTTCTGTCTCATGTGCTCCTCTGAAATGGGAGCTAAAAGTGATAATGTATATTAATAATTTAGGATAGTCTTCAAGAGATCTTAGTCATGAATATATTAACACTATAATTAAGAAGAAGAATCAAGGAGTGCCTGGGTGGCTCAGTGGGTTAAGGCCTCTGCCTTTGGCTCAGGTCATGATCTCAGGGTACTGGGATCGAGCCCTGCATCGGGCTCTCTGCTCAGCAGCGAGCCTGTTTCCCCCTCTCTCTCTGCCTGTTTCTCTGCCTACTTGTGATCTTTCTTTCTGTCAAATAAATAAATAAAATCTTTTTTTAAAAAGAAGAAGAATCAGTTTTAAGTCTCAGATGCAAGATAATAAGTTTACAAAGTGGATTTGAAAAGTTTACAGAATACTCACTGGAGTGCTCTACAATGCTGGATACATTTAAGTCTCAAGAAGGTACAGAGTTTTCTGTCTGTGACTCTCAATGCCATCAAGGTAGAAAAGAAAATCCAGTAAAGATTAAGAGGAGAATGAAGTTAAGATCGGCCCTTGGAGGAACACTTGCAGATGCAAGAAGAACCTGCACAGAAGACTTACACAGAGAAGCGGGAGAAGAAATTTGGACAAGCACACTGTAGATCCAAGGGAATAGAAAGGTTGAAGCATAAAGAATAGCTCAATGATACCAAAGGTGAGAAAGGGGATAGATGAAATGAACACTGACATGGATGGTGGGATAGGATAGTGTTGGCAGAATGCAAAATATATTGGGTTTAGGAATCAATGGGCTGAAGGAACTGAAAAAAGTAGACATGGATGATGCTTTTAGGAAGCATGGGTATGGGGGCACCTGGGTGGCTCAGTGGGTTAAAGCCTCTGCCTTCGGCTCGGGTCATGATCTCAGGGTCCTGGGATTGAGCCCCGCATTGGGCTCTCTGCTCAGCGGGGAGCCTGCTTCCCTCTCTCTCTCTGTCTGCCTCTCTATCTACTTATGATCTCGCTCTCTGTCAAATAAATAAATAAAATCTTAAAAAAAAAAAAAAAAGGAAGCATGGCTATGAAAACAGTGGTGGCTAGAGGTAGTTTTTTTTTTTTTTTTTTAGGAGGCTCCACACCCAGAATGGAGCCCAACTCAGGGCCTGAACTCATGACCCTCAGATCAAGAGCCGAGCTGAGATCAAGAGTTGGACAGGAGAATACTCCTAAAATAGAAAAATGGGAAGAAGACAGTGTAGAAGAAGCTAATGCCTTAGGAAAGAGACCATTTAAAGTTGTGTAGGAGCTTAAAGGACTGAGGATATAAGACACAAGAAGAAGAAAGGCAAATGTTTCCACTGAAAAGGAAGGAAATGACATAAAGACAAATAATACTGCAATTTGGTAATGTGGATGGACCCTTTACTTTCTCCATGAAGAAGAAGCATAATCACCTCCTGAGGGAAGAACAGTAGGGATAGTTTGGGGACCATACAAAGGATTGTTATACATCAGGGTTTGCCTATGTGGGAGAAACAGAACAAGAGAAATAGAAATCTACAAATGATTGTCATGTTGCACTCAGGACCAGAATGAGCTTAAAAACCACAAATTTGTACATATTATCTATACTATGATATGATTTTCTCTGGTAACAGTTGGTTACCAGAGTACAGCAACATGTGCTATGCATTTGATTTCTCTCCTGAGGTGCCTAGAAATGTGTTCAGTATGTATTTGTTCACTTTATTTAAGTTGTGGTCTTAAATAGATGACTCTACAGCCTTCATGGTTGGATACCTAATTTCAAAAAGAAACTAGTGGGATTTGTTTCTCTAAATCCTGTCTCTTAGATATGCCTTAAATGCCCCATGAGAGAATAATAATGGCATATGAAAATGAAAGTGAAATCTCAAATTCCTTAAATGTTACTCTTACAGTTAAAGTGATCATTGAAATGTATTCTCTCATAGATTTCCTGTGCCATCTGGGAATGGCTTCTAGCATTTGAATTTAAACTCTTGTTCCCAGGTCACAGAGGTTTCAGCCAACTAGAGATAAGGCCATCCATAAATTAGCAGTTGCCTTTTTTTGTGTGTGTTACTTCTACCCAGTATTTGCTGTCATGTCATTAGCATGTAGAGATCCTATTTTTTTAATAAATAGATTTTTTATATTCATTTTTTGTATAGTTGTAAATATTTTTGCTACCGCCTAAAAAAACAAAATTTCTACTTCTAATAATGTACTTATTATAACTAGCTTTGCTGGGTCTGTTCTTCGCTCTGTTTATACATGTAGTTAAGAGTCTAAATGTAATTGAGAGCCACGAATTTTTCTCATTCTGGATATCTTACTCTTTTTTTTCCACCAGAGATAAGAAATTGACTATTTTTGTCTCCTAAGGGAGGAAATTTTGGCCAAGTCAATTTTTAGAATGAGTGTTTTTTTTTTTTCATCTTTTAAGGCTGTAAAATTCATCCTGCAATCTTTCTATGACTTAAACTCAGTAAGACTGTTTATACTTGGAGAGAATGGGGAAGATAAGCTGTAATGAGTGTTTCCTTCATGGTAGGTGCTCAATACATTCGAATGATTGCTTTATTTGTATAAGAGACTTGTAGAATTTTCTAGCTTTTAAAGCTCTATATGTGTAACTCTGATAAAAAGTATCAGATAAGTATCTTAGAAAAAATCGACAGCTATATCATGTGTATACATATATCAATGAAATCTGTAAGAGGAGTGGCTAAAAGGAGGAAATATACATTTAACTTAGTAAATGCCCACACACATATAATAACTCATGAGTTTTGTGAACTTTCAGAGAATAGTGATCTGGTTTCATGGTTAAAACTCTCATTACAAAACAATATGCAATTATCAAAAGATTAAATATTTAAGATACTTTTCATAAGAAAAAGAAAATTGTCCTTTGCTTTGTTCCTTTGCCACCACATTTCCAGCTGTCAATATCACTTCCTCACCTGGAAAGTGGAGGATTGTGCTGGAAGTCTCTTGCCACTGCTTCTCTAAGCTGGGCATGTGAGCTGCTCTTTACCTTACTTTCTGCCCTCCCACAATCTGTAAGCATCAAAGTTGCTTTAAGTTTTTTGTTTAAATGCTAGGATCCCTGAAGAACTTGTATTTTCTCAAAGCATAAGAAGTCATTAATTAGTGTTTTCTTGGCTCTCACCATCTTTGCTCTGTTGATCCTTTTTATTTTTGACAATTGCTTTTTAATCCCCCAAACTATCACTAACTGTATTCTAAACCAGTCCTCTGATTCTAAGTTGGTAGTAGAGTTGTATTACAATCATAAATAATAATCACATTTTTTTAATAATCACATTTTTAAATAAACTACAGATATAGCCAATGGACTTGATATTTTCTTTGAACCACTGAGAGATGCAGAAACATTTTAACACCTACTATGTGCAATGTACTATAGTAAACATAGTGAAAAATGTGAAGAAGTATGAAATAATTACTCTTAAAATCCTTCCTCTTTTCTTGCCTCTCTTCCTTTCCTTTTTCTTCCTTGCTTCTTTTCTAAGATAGTATACTCTTAATAATTCAGGCCTCTGAAATGTAAATAAATTACTTCACTTTTAAGATGACTAAGGGAGATAGACATCTTCATCCTAAGCAGTGCCTTCTGCAGTGGATTCTTCTCTATGATGTATTTATTTAACAATCCTTTAACACATTAATCTGGAAAAATGATTCCATCAAAAATGCTCTGCCAGATGCATGTAAATGTAAGTGAATGACCAACAAAATTGAAACAGCATTAGGAAACAAGTTTTCTTTAGGATCAATTTTGTTTTTCTCCTTAATTATCTTTAGTTGTGACCTTACAACAAAAGCTACTCAGCATTCTTATTACCTACAAAAATCAAATGAGATTTTATTTTATTTGATAGTAATTTGTTTTTCCAAGCAAACACCATTAAAAATTTCCATATGCATCATTAAATCATTCTATTACCAACAGTAACTGTCTTCTGACATATATGGATATAGATAGATAAGGTAATTGAATTTTATAATTATATTCTTTAAGGCACAAGCCTAGTAAATCTCAATGTGTGAATCAGTCTGAAAACCATTTTCATCCACTTTGGAATGTAAAAGTTTTCATTAAAATATTCATTAAGTGTTTTCACAGTAATTGTACCTTGCTTCTTTGAGTTAAATGTTAATGCTGAAAAATGAATACTGCTAATTATTCAGATATGAAAAGTAAAAAGTGACATTCTAAAACTTTTTATATTCAAATTCAGGAATTGGGTTTCTCAAAACACTTTTTTTCTGGTTTTTTTTTTTGAGAATATAATTAAAAATATACATTGGCTCATGTTCATCCATAACAGAAGACTGCTATGCTGGGAAAATGTGCACTAAGGCTGTCCTATCTTTTTTGTGATCTTGCCTAGCCAGGATAATTTGGGGTGTCCTCCTGCCAGGAGAATGGTAAATGCTTCATCTAACCATCTGAATGATAGCCAGTTCAGCTCTACAACTGTCCTATGCAGAACATTGACTTTTGACATTGACTTTTGAGGGACGACTCCTCAAGTCTTCCAGAACTGTGGTGCCCCATGGAGTCAGATGGTGACTTTTCTTCCTGTTCTCAAAGTATCTCCATTCTTAGATATTGAGAAAATAAATTAGAAACTCGATCAATGTGTTTTACATATTACAAAGTAACTCATAAAATAATTTCATAGGTTACCTAAAAGAAATGCTTGCTAAGGACCCTCCAATCATGTAGCCTAGTGGCTCATGAGATAGAAACTATTTTTACAATAATGATGATACTTTGTTTGCTTTTTCCCTGGGTCAACATTTGCACCTGTGGGGGCCACCAGCAAGCTGTCCCAAGACGGGCCATGTTGGCATCAGAATTAATTTGAGTTAAAAAGTGATCAAAATTGAGCAGATAAAGGAAAAGCTCTTTACCTCCCCTACAACCACAAAAAATAATTTAGGAGATTAGAAGACCTGCTCCAGGAAGAGAGCTATCACCATAGATCACTACATTATTATATGAACTAGGTATGGTAGACAGGGAGGAACCAAGTAAGGCCACTTTGGTTTTTGTGGGGGAGGTGGGGTTTGGAGGTTTTTGGTATTTTTAAAAATTTTTTAAATTTCAATTCAATTAAATAACCTATGGCGTATTACCAGTTTCAGAGGTAGAGTTCAATGATTCATCAGTCTTATATAATAGCCAGGGATCATTACATCACCCAGTTACCCCATTCCCCACCCACCTCCCCTCCAGCAACCCTCAGTTTGTCTCCTATGATTAAGAGTCTCCATGGCCAAAGTCATAGAGGTTTGCTGCCTGTCCTCTCTACGATTTTAATGGATTCTTGTCTCACATAGAACAATATTGATTTGGGTAGAAAACTCGTAAGAATTGCCTGCGCACCTGCCCCTGGTTAAAGACGCGCATCTGCAATGATGGGAAGGAGTTTTTGTGGGACCTGTGGCAATCCCATGGGATTTCCGGCCTACCTGACGCCATTGGCCTGAGGGATCCCGCTGTTGGAAGCCACTTTACCCAATATTCCCACGCAATTCTCATGAGTTTTCTACCTAAACTCAAAATACCCATTTTGAATCTATTTTTGTGTATTGTCTAGAAAATGGTCCAGTTTCATTCTTGTGCACATGGCTATCCAATTTTCCTAACATCATTTGTTAAAGAGACCATCTTCTTTTTATGGATATTCTCTCTTGCTTTGTCAAAGATTAATTGACCATAAGTGTAGGGTCCATTGCTGGGTTCTCTATTCTATTCCACTGATCTATTTTTCTGGTTTTGTGCCAGTATCAGACTGTCTTGATGATTACAGCTTTGTAATTGAGCTTGAAGTCTGCATTGATATGCCACCAGCTTTGGTTTTGTTTTTCAACCTCCCTTTGGCTATTCGGAGTCCTTTCTGGTTCCATACAAATTTTAGTATTATTTGTTTCAGTTCTGTGAAAAACGTTGATGGTACTTTGATAGGGATTGCATTGAATGTATAGCTTGCTCTAGGTCGCATAGACATTTTAACAATATTTGTTCTTCCAATCCATAAGCATGGAAGTTTTTTCCATTTCATTGTGTCTTCCCCAATTTCTTTCATGAGTGTTCTATAGTTTTCTGAGTACAGATCCTTTCCCTCTTTTATTAATGTAGTGATCTGCAGATGTTGAACCACCCTTGCATCCCAGGAATAAATTCCAGTTGGTCATGTTGAATAATCTTTTTAATGTACTGTTAGATCCTATTGGCTAGTGTCTTGGTAAGAATTTTTGAATCCATGTTCACCAGGAATATTGGTCTGTAATTCTCCTTTTGGTGAGGTCTTTGTCTGGTTTCAGGATCAAGGTAACAAGCAAGGCCGCTTTGGTCAAAAGTCCTCTCTTTGTCTTATTTTTTCTGAGTGGCCCAGAAAACATTTGTTTATCAAACACTTAATCTCTTTCAATTTACTGTAAATTGCATTCCTTTCCTCTGAAGCCCCAGGCCTACCCCCTTTTTCCTTAGTTCAGGATGACATATATATTGCATTTTGCCTGACTGTCTTTGGAATTTCTATCCCTGTTGTGGGTTTCTCATATGTACACTATTAAATTTTATTTTCTCCTGTTAATCTGTCTCATGTCAATTTGATTCTCAAACTGGCTAGAAGGACCTTCAAAGGGATAGGAATTCTTACTCCCAGACACAGTAGTGATGCAAAAACAATGTTGGGTAAAACTACTGGCTAGTACATAGCAAGGTTCTAAACTATACTAATAGACATTTTTTTTTTTTTTTGCCATTGCCACTCACAGACAAAAAAGTTAGCTTCACTTACGAACGTCCTTGATGAGTTTAAAAGCTTTTGCAAAGCAAGGGAAGCAGTCAACAAAGCTAAAAGACAACTGATAGAATGGAAGAAGATATTTGCAAATGTCTTATCAGATAAAGATAAGGGCTTTATCTGGGCTAAAGGGCTAGTATCCAAAATCTATAAAGAACTTATCAGACTCAGTACCCACAAAAAACAAGTAATGTAGTCAAGAAATGGGCAGAAAAAATGAACAGACATTTCTCCAAAGAAGACATAGAAATGGCCAACCGACACATGAGAAAATATTCAACATCACTTGGCATCACGGAAATACAAATCAAAACCACAATGAGATACCACCTCACATCAATCAGAATGGCTAAAATTAACAAGTCAGGATGCAGAAAAAGGGAAACCCTTTCCACTGTTGGTGGGAATGCAAGCTGGTTCAGCCACTCTGGAAAACACTATGGAAATTACTCAAAAAGTTGAAAATAGAGCTACCTTACGACCCAGCAATTGCACTAGTAGGGATTTATCCCAAAGATACAGATGTAATGATCTGAAGGGGCATCCGCACCCCAATGTTTATCGCAGCAATGTCCACAATAGCCAAACTATGGAAAGAGCTAAAATGTCCATTGATGGATAAATGGATAAAGAAGATGTGGTATATATATACAAGGGAATATTAGTCAGCCATAAGAAGGGATGCAATCTTACCATTTACTTTGATGTGGATGGAACTGGAGAGTATTATGCTAAGTGAAATAAGTCAATCAGAGAAATACAATTATCATATGGTTTCACTCATAAGAGGAATATAAGAAACAGTGCAGAGGATCACAGGGGAAGGTATGGAAAAATAGAATGGAAAGAAATCAGAAAGGGAGACAAACTATATGAGAGGCTTAACTATAGGAAAGAAACACCATTGCTGGAGGGGAGGTAGGCAGGTGGATGGGGTAACTGGATGATGGGCATTAAGGAGGGCACATGATATGATGAGTATTGGGTCTTATATGCAACTGATGAATTACTATACTCTATATCTGAAACTAATGACTTTCTATATGTTGGCTAATTGAATTTAAATAAAAAAAAGAATGTCCTTGATGAAACAGTGAAAACTATTAATTTTGTTAAATGTCTACACCAGAATCCATGTATTTTTAATCTTCTGTGTGATGAAATGGGAGCTACATATAAAGGAGTACTTATATTAAAAAGTAAAAACAGAAATGTTCATTTGGTACCTTCCTTCATTTTTTAACTAAGGAAATCAAAACACAAAGATGTTGATCAATATTGTTCAAGTCACAGAGTTAACAGCAATGTTAGTTCAAAAATCAAGTTTTTCTGAATTCTGGTTATATTAGGTTCCCTAAGGCTATCCTAACAAAGTACTGCAAACTAGTGGCTTAAACAATAAAAATGTCTTATCTCACAGTTCTGGAGGCTAGAAGTCAGAGATCAAGGTATCAGCAAGGTTAGTTCCTTCTGAGGGCTATAGGGAGAATCTGTTATGCCTCTAGTTTCTGGGGTTTGCCAGGAATCTTGGGCATTCCTTAGCTTTTACATATGTCACCCTCAGCCTTGCCTTCATGTTCATCCCTGCGAGCATATCTCTGTCCAAATTTTCCCCTTTTATAAGAACATTAGTCATATTGGATTGAGGGTCTACCTTCATCTGGTCTGATCTCCTCTTAACTAATTATATCTACAATGACCCTATGTCCAAATAAGGTTACATTCTAGGGTGCTTGGTTAGGACTTTAGGATATGACTTTTGGGAGACACAATTCAAAAGCCAATCCAGTGTGTTCTTCCCTTATCCTTCTATGTATCAAGAAGTATTCTCTTTTCTAATTTCCTTTCTTTCCTTACAGCTGTGTTGCAGTCTCGTATTTTCTCTACATAGGACAGAAGTACTTACAGGAAAATCATATAGAGAAAACTGATTCCTCAGGAAAGCAGTCATTATAATGGAAACAAGTTCAAAATCAAGTTAGGCTACAACGAGGGAATGCAATTTAAGATTTGCCTCATATGAGTTTAATAAATGCAAGAAAAGACAGGTAACATTTCAGGAAATTAAAGTGATGTCTCAGAAAACTAACATATTCACAAATGAAGATCACAAAATGTTATCTCATGCATTTATAAAATATATTTTGTACATAAAAAGAAAATGTGATCTATCAAAAATTCTTAAAACCTTAGTTTGGAAAATTATTTTCTCCATTAAGTAGCCAGAACGAAGTTTGATTTCTAACCTTGTGCCCCTTTTCTCCATTAACTATGACTTTGGATACTGTTGAATAGCATTTTCATCCAAAGTGTTGGATATACTGGTGGAAAATATGAAGTGTTCTATTCTCAATTTTGATAGCACTTGGTCCTCATCTATTTGATAGTCTGTAAGCCTGGCTCTCATCCTTTGATAACTGCCTTCTTCTCTTCTCCCTCAGATTCCCCAAAGTAATTCCATTGTGAAATGAAGGAATCAGAGCAGTTTCTAAAAGTCATGGAAATTACTAAGAATACACCAAAGTAAGTTGGTCAAAAAAACCTTTATGGAATTGATATCACTCAATAAGATGCAGTATTAGTCTGGGTCCTTCAGTGAAACAGAACCAATAGGAATAGGAGATTTTACATATTTATATTTAAACCCGAGATTTCTTATAAGGAATTGACTCACATGATTATGGATGTTGAGAGTCCAAAGATCTGCAGTCAGCAAGCTGGAGATCCAGGAGAACCAATAGTATAGATCCAATCTGAGTACAGAGTCAGGAGATGACCGATGTTCCAACTCTAAGACAGTCAAGCTGAGAGAATATTCTCTCTTATTCAGTTTTTTGTTCTAATCAGGCCTTCAATTAATTGTATGAGGTACACTGTAGCAAGGAGGGCAATTTACTTTATTCAGTCTACTGAATCAAATGTTAATCTCATCCAGAAACACATTCACAGACACACCCAAATAATGTTTAATCAAATATCTGAGCACCCTCTGGCCCATTTTGATACATAAAATTAATAATCACAGGCACATCATATTCAAGAATGTTCTGTGCCCAAACAAAAAAAAAAAAAGGAAAAAAAAGAAAAGAGATATATTAAATTACTAAAGCTGTGGGGCACCTGAGTGGCTCAGGTGGTTAAGCGTCTGCTCGCAGCTCAGGTCAGGATCACTGGGATGGAGTCCCGCATCGGGCTCCCTGCTCAGTGGAGAGCCTGCTTCTCCCTCTGTCTGCCACCTCACCTGCTTGTGCTCTCTCTCTCTTACTCTCACTCTATTTCAAATAAATAAATAAAAATCTTTAAAAAATTACTTATGTTGCAATTACAAAGAGTTTTTAACCCAAATATTTTTTAAAATCTCAATTTATGTTTTTCTGTCTTTATATGGCCCTC
>CM052808.1:34060128-34071858 GCA_028533885.1 Nasua narica | reverse complement strand
AAAGATTGCCCTAAACCAGAGGTAGCACCAAGATAACCTAAAAGAGCCTAAGCAGGAATGTAGTGGCATAGAGATGAGCCCTCTCACCACAAACTTCCTAGAAAACAGGATAAAATTTATCTTTTTATATAAAAATGAATATATAATAGAGTATATAAAAATATGAAATCCAACTGTTTTTAGATGCTTCATCACAGGTAACACAGGATTGTATTCCCTAAGAGAAGGGAAAAGAACTAGCTGAACCAATAATAACTTTCAGCCTTGAGGCATTTTCTAGCAAGGAGCATAGGACAGCCAGCCCAAGCAAAGGAAGCTGTCACCAGGAGCTGCAGAAAGAGAGGTCAGTGACGGTTAGCAGTGGCTGAAGCAGCTGGGTTTGCATGAAAACACACCAGACACAAACTGAGGGTTACAGAAGGGAGGTGGTGGGATGGAGTAACTGGGTGATGGGTATTAAGGAGGGCACGAGATGTGATGAGCACTGGGTGTTATGCACAACTAATGAATTACTGAACCCAACATCAAAAACTAATGATGTGCTATGTGTTGCCTAATTGAATTTAACTAAAAAAAATTAAAAAGAAAAAAATAGAAGTAATAGGATAAGTCTAATACACATACATACACACACACACATATGTTGCACCAGAAGAAGGCTCTAGAAATCTTGACAGGTAAGCAATAGAAAGCACTAGAAATCTTAATGTATGCTGTGCTTACATCAGGCCCCTCCGCAAATGCTTTCACGAAGATAAAAAGCAAGCCCTAAGACTTGAAGAAATGTGATGGAAATCAAAATAGATTTGGGGCTAGCAATAAAAAAAAAATACTAATTCCCGGCATGACTTCTTCTTTGATCAATTATTTAGATGCCTGTTTATAGATTTCCAACATATAGACTCTTTTGTTATCTTTGCATTGTTGATCTCCAACTTAATTACATTGTGGTGAGATAAATATGGTCTGTGTGATATTCGATTTATTGCTGTATGTTGAAATTTGTCCTGTGGCTTAATATGTCACAAATTTTGGCAACTGATTAATGTGTGTTTGAGAGGAATGTAGATTTTCTAATTAGAGTCTGTTAAACTCTACATTTTGCCAGTATTATCAAACTTAATTATGTCATAGATACCCTTACTAATTTTTTTCTGATTCATTACCAATTACAGAAGAAGATATCCTAGATTCTTCTATTATGATTTTGGAGGCATATATCTGTTCTCAAAATTTGTCAATTTAAGTTTTGCATACTTGAATCTATCTTATTGCTAAGTGCAAGTGTTGATTTTGAATAAATTTCTCCTGAACCTTCCTACTTATGATTTGCAATATCGATATGGTCCTTATATAACTTTTTTTTTGCCTTGAAGTCTATATTTTGAATAATTTTCTTTTAATTAATAGTTGGTATAATTTCTTTTCATCTGCCTACTTTCAATCTTTCTGTTTTCTTGTTTTACACATGACCCTTGAACCTAGCATATAGCTGATATCATGGCTTTGTTCGTCTCATTTAGTCCTGTAATTGCTAAATTCATTTTTAGTGATTTTAATGTCCAATATATTTGAATTTCTTTCTATCATTTTGCATTTTCCATTTATACTGCTTTTTCCCTACTTCTCTTTCCTCTCTTCTTTTTTAATATTGAGAGTTTATCTAGACTGTAGTGATGGCTTCACAGATGTATCCATATATCCATCTATCCAAATAGAATGTAAATAGGTACAAGTTTGTGTAGAGTAATTACACCTCAATAAAAAAACATGGGGCACCTGGGTGGCTCAGTGGGTTAAAGCCTCTGTCTTCAGCTCAGGTCATGATCTCAGGGTCCTGGGATCGAGCTCTGCATTGGGCTCTCTGCTTAGCAGGGAGCCTGCTTCCTCCTCTCTCTCTGCCTGCCTCTCTGCCTGCTTGTGATCTCTGTCCATCAAATAAATGAATAAAATCTTAAAAAAAAATTGAGTTATCCCTTTGGTAAGCCCCATCCTGTCTAGAAGCCTCACATATTTAGCTCTTCACTTTACCTGGAATTAATTGTGGTGCTTGGTATGAGTTAAGTGCCCCCCCCCAACACACACACATCTGGATATCCAATTAACCTAGCATTATTTATTGAAAGACCAAGCTTTCACTACAGCTGTACAGGGTCACCTTTATTATATGAGAGAATCTTGTAGGTATGATGTTTTTCTCAACCTTTTAAATCTGTTCGATTGTTCTGTCTATCCATGTAGCTAAAACCACAGTTTAATTACAGTAGCTTTATAGTGGATTTTAATATCTGGCTTAGATATTAAGATTTAGATATTAGGTATCTGATAAAATATTAGATTTAGTTTTAGTAGACTCTCCATATTTTTTCTTCTCAGGATTATTTTGGTTATTCTTAGGACTTGATCTCATATAAATGTTAAAATCAACTTTTCAGTTTCCACAAATATCTTTCTGGAAGTTTTATGAGAATTGTGTTCATACTATCAATCTACATTGAAAGAAATAACACGTTTATAATATTGAGTCTTCTAATCCATCAACAAGGACTTTTAAAATTTCTCGCAATAATATTTCATAAATTTTAGTTCAGAAGCCAATGCTGGTTATCTACTCCTGCTAAAACAAAGTGCTTCAAAATTTAGTGGCATAAAACAATCACGTATTTATATGTATGGATCCTGTAACTCAGGAATTTCAGAAAGGGCAAATTAGGGATGATTTGGCTCTGCCTGACCATCTAAGGCCTCAGAGGGAAGACTCTGGAATCATCTTTACTTGCATATCTGGCACCTGGCCTGATAAGATTGAAAATTAGGGCTCCGTTGGAGCTGTTGGTGTGAATCTCTATGTGCAACTTCTCACGGCTTGGGCTTCTCACGGCTTGGGAAGTGGTTTCTGAGCACAAGCATCCTATCACCAAGCACCCAGAAAGAAGGGGTTTCAAATGAGCCAGGTGGAAACAGGGCCTTTGTGACCCAGCTTCAAAGTCTTACAGTGAGTGCTATTTCCACTACCTTCTGTCTGGTAACAAGCAAGTGATGAAAGCTAGCCCAGATACAAGGGAAGGAGACATGAACTTTATTTTTCAGTAGCAGAAGTGTCAAAGGATTTCACACATTTTTTTAAACTACCACCAATTCCTATATATTTTATTATTCTTAGGTATTTGATGTTCTTTGAGGTTATGGTAAATGATATTTATTTTTAATTCAGATATTATTTGTGGCTAGCATATGAAGATACAATTGACTTTTTATATTGACCCTATATCTAGTAATCCTACTAAGTCCACTTAAAAATTTTTTTATTTTTTTTAGGAAGAGCACACATGTTGGGGAGAGGGAAGGGCTGAGGGAGAGGAGAGAAAGAACCTTAAGCAGGCTTCACCCCCAGCAGGGAGCTAGACTCAGGGCTCCGTCTTATAGTCTTACAACCCTGAGATCATGATCTGAGCTGAAATCAAGAATCTGACGCTAAAGTGACGGGGCCACCCAGGCATCCCTAAATTCACTTATTTAAATAATTTATGCTATTCCTCTGGTTTTTTTTTAATGAAAATAAGTATAGTATTAGTAAAAAATTGAGAGATTAGCTTACTTTATATTTAGTATAATTACTGATATATTTGGATTAGAATTTACCATCTCATTATTTGTTTTCTTCTTGTGTCACCTGTTTTATTTTCTTTATTTTTCTTACCGGCTGTTATATTAATCATGTATTTTGAATTATTTCACTTTCTCCCTCTATTTGAATGTGACTTATACATTCTTTTACCATACTCTTATTGGTTACCTAAGGGATTAAAATATGCATATTTGGACTTATTACTATTAATAAAAACCAGTAATCTCACCTTCTAGGAATGGTCTCACTTCTAGTTGTGGATAGGTTGTAAATTACAAACAGGAGAGAAGAGTCATACACCAGGGGACAAGACCACACATACATCCGTATTTGTGGGTGCCTGGTCACAGTATGCTGCTGGTACCATTTCCAGTTATGTGTAGACCATGACCTGAGAAAACACAAAAGAAAGTGAAGAGAATTAGAAGGCCCTCCAACAGAGGAAAAGGTGAGTGACAAGTAGGCATTTCACTGCAAAAGAAAAAATAAACAAATAATTCAAATAAACTTAAGACTGGAATGTCTGAAAGTTTTCCTTAAGGCTTAAATGTCTACAGTAGTTTTAAAAAGATAAAGATATACATAAAAACTATAAATCTCCAAAGAGAATTGACTCAGTTTTACAACTGAGTAGATGTCATGCTAATAATGTTTGATGGATGAGATTCTGAGAAGAAAAGGAAAAGGATTTGTTAGGGTCCGTGATCAAAGGAACGAGACTGATACAAAGGGAAGGTCAAGCAGAGCTTTATTTCGCGCCAAGCATTGAGAATCATACTGGCCGGTCAGGGTCGTCTCTATGCAGACAGCGACCCCGCCTGGTCTTACAGGCTATCTTTTATAGGGCAAAACCGCAAACCAACTGTGAGCTTATCCTTATTGGTCAGAAGCAGTGTGTGGGGGGGGGTTACATATGTGTTCTTTACTGGTTGGACATCTCCACTTGACCTGACTTAAGGAGCAGTGGGGTTAAGGGAGGTGGCATATGTGTCCTTTATTGATTGGACATCCCCACCTGGCCTGACTCGACCTTGTTCTTCTGGGGGACCGTCATCAGGAGCCAACAGACCACATTCCATTGGTGTCCTGGACTTATCTTTCTAAGTAAGTTCCTCCAAGCTGACTTTGTTCCCTTAGGGCAAGGTCAGCTTGTGTTCACAACAAAATGGTTGCTTAGACAAGATGGAATCACTTAGGCTAAGCAGGTCCTAACAGATTGACCTGGAAGATGCCCTAATTTCGCAGTAATCCTAGAATCACCAATATGAAGACCAAAGCCCAACTGGGCTGAAGTAAATTTTAAGGGAGAATGATAAAACTGAGAAGATGACAGGACAGAGCCTTGACCATAAGCTCCTTTTACCCCTCAGGACCTTAGACTAGGGCCTAAACTACACTGTCCAATATGGTAGCAATTAGGCCACATGTGGCTACTTAATTTAATTTAATTTAATTTTAACTTTAATTAAAATTAAAATCCAATCAAAATTACATTTCAATTAAATTTTCATTTAGTCATCTATTAAATTTAAATTTAGTATAATTAAAAATTCATTGCCTCAGTCACATGAACCTATCTGAAGTGCTCCATAGTTGTACATTGAAGAACACTTCCATCATCACAGAATGTTCTACCCAACAGTACTTGCATAGAGGACATAGATCATCTCCACTCGGGCTCTCTGTCTCCAGAGCAAATTCCATAGATTCTGGATAGACACAGTGGAATCAGAAATTCTGTGGTTATTCTTCTGAATGAAATTTGGGGGCAACAGAGGTGAGTAAGGGAGTCAAAGAGGATGTTTTGTGTGGGAAGATAATTGTCTGAGGGAAAACTAGCAAAATTGTGAGGAATGAAAACAAAGGAAAAGTAGAGACCTTGACATCAGATTGTCTCCCTGAGAGAAAACATAGGAGTTAATAAGAAAAAGAATATTCTTCATGTACATCACTGGAGCCCCACTGGGCCAGAGCCATGTGGTTAATCCCTACTGTAAAAGTGGTTATCAGACAAGGTCAGCAGCTGAGGGTACAAGAAGAGAGGAGTATGGGGCATAGAACCTTGCTTTTCTATGTACAGAGGATTAGCTGTTTATGAGTCAGACAGCAGGAATTGAAAGATTATATTACAGATACTGCTGGCAAGTGCATGCTGCTGATTTCTGCAGTTTCCACACTGAAATGAAAGTATGCTTTCAACAATGTTTTTCCGGTAATTACTCTCTCTCTCAAACTCCAACTTGGTTAAGATGAATTTAAGAATATCCCACCAAATCAGAAGGCTTGAAGAATTTTGTGTTTTGTTTTGATTTGTTTGAGGGAATAGGAGGGCACGATCCAAGGTCCTGAAGGGTAAAAGGAGCTTCTACTTTTGAACCATCAGGAAACACTTTCTACCAGGAAACATTCCTCCATCTCCTAAGCACAGTGACTCTTCTGACCCATTTTACAGAGGTGCTTTAGATATCTTAGGTTTCCCCTTTTTGTGAATATTTGTGATAATTTTTGAAGTCTCAAATATTTATGACAAATCTATCTGGAAATCCATTTGATTCCCCAAGATATGAAGATATAATTTCTTAAGGAATATAAAGCAAACACATATATTTATTTATCGTAGAAAATAATTACAGTTCATCTAAGGATGTGCTTCATCCTTCACAATTTATCCATTTGGAAATCTCTGTTGGGAAAGCTGTATAAACAATGTTATATAGAAAGAATACAAACTCAAAGGAGTATTAAATTTTTTCATAAAGATGGGATGTTACAACTGATACCCTCCAAGAGGATCTTTCTGGATAAGCTGACATAACTTTGTTAACAGAATTTATTTCCATTTAGGAGGACACATGCTTTTGCCTGATGACATGTTACAAGTGACTCATAATTCCACTACCTGGAGAAAAAAAATGCCAAATTTTTCTTATTCTGCCTTAGAACAAGAACTTAATTTATTGCTAAATTCTTAAGAACAAAAGTAGTTTTCTATTGCAAGTTTTATTTTCAAAGTGTGCTGGGGAGAAAAGGAAGGGGCCCCAATTGCATGGGGATTTAAAGGCCATTCAAAGACATTTTAGGGGCCCCTGAGTGGCTTGGTCAATTAAGTGTCTGCCTTCGTCTCAGGTTATGACCCTAGGGTCCTGGGATTGAGCCCTACATCAGGCTCCCTGCTTGGCAGGAAGCCTGCTTCTCCCTCTTTCACTCCCCCTGCTTGTGTTCCTTCTCACACTGTCTCTCTCTCTGTCAAATAAATGAATAAAATCTTAAAAAAAAAAAGACATTTTAGTAATACAGGCTTTTCTCCTAAGAATAGTGGGGAACCAATGAGGACACTTAAAGCAAAAATGTGGCAAGATTAGATTTTCACTTGTTGAAAGTGAAAGATGATGCCAGGGTCCCGAGAAAGTTATCTGGAGCGTATTACAGTGCCTAACACAAGGGTAATGGTGGGATGGATTTTTCTTTTTCTTCACAGCACTCATCATAATTTGTAACTATGTATTCATTTGTCTACTTGCCAATTTTTGCCTTCTGCACCAAACCCTAAACTCTTTAGTGGAAAACCCCACATAAGCTACTTTTATAAAATATTTTGCTCTTGGGGTGCCTGGTTGGCTCAGGGGGTTAAAGCCTCTGCCTTGGCTCAGGTCATGATCTCAGGGTCCTGGGATCGAGCCCCACATTGGGCTCTCTGCTCAGCAGGGAGCCTGCTTCCCCCTCTCTCTCTGCCTGCCTCTCTGCCTACTTGTGATCTCTCTCTCTGCCAAATAAATAAACAAAATCTTTAAAAAATAAAATAAAATATTTTGCTCCTATTGCTTATTTGTAGGGCTATGTTTTTTAATCAGAGTGGTTTTTTAATCTGTGCTCTAGACAAGTTTAAATAGCATAGATATTATTTGTTCCATTAAAGCTGAAAGAATCTCTATAATCAATTATGTAAATATTATATAGCATATATAATTAATATCTGATATAAATATTATATATAATATACAAATATATAAAATATGATGTATATAATTGTGAACATATATCAGTAATATGATTGCATTCAGTGGAAGGGAATATAAAGGTTTATTTTTTTCTTCTGACACAAGAAGTCCAGAGTTAGTGGTTGCTGGCTTTTGTTCAGCTGCACAAAGATGAAAAATCCCAAGACTATTCTGATTCCTTTGGCCTTTCTCTCATATTTCTGGGAGCCACTGTGCTGTACCTTCAGGCAGCATGTGACCATTCCAGGAGAGAAGAGCAGAGCTTGTGTATAACATAAGCAAAACCTTCCCAGACATCCCCAGGAGAGTTCCGATTATATTTCATTGGCTATAACTGAACCACGTAACTATCCCTAACTACGGAGGAAGTAGGCAAATGTTATATTTAGTTGAGTACATTGATACAACTTCTATCTCTTAAAAAAATAGGAGGTCTCTTAATAATATAAAAGGAGAGAACAGAGAGTTAAGTATAAATTTTTAAAAGACTAAAATAACTATGCACTGATTATAATTTTGTTCTACTATACAAAGTAGCTAAACATAAAAAAAAGGCTTAAAGAAAATATTTTGTTTTTATTTAATGTAAATAAAATCTGGATTTGACAGACCAGGGGTTGAACTGGAGTTGCTTGATGACAAGGAAAAGATTTCAACTGTTTTGGAATTTACTCTTTCTCTAAATGCCCACGTTTTCCATACTGTCTTCAGTACAATACCTTCTGGTCCAGAAAGGCTTCTCAAGATCCAGCCATTTTATTCACATTCCAGTGACATAAAGAAGAAATGACAGAAGTAGAGGTCCTCTTCCATTTTAGAAGTTTTCCAGACATCCTATACTACACTTCTGTTTACATTTCCTCAGCCAGAACTTAAGTTATACAATCATATTTATTTGAAAAGTAAGTTGGTAAGACAGTCTCAACTGTGAGCATTGTCCCCCTAGTTCAGATGTGCAATTGACAACTAGTAGTCTCTATCACAATTTAAAAGGGACTATAAGTGCTTCAAATCACTAGAAGAAGAAAAACGAACACAATGTCAATACAGAGAAAAAGAATAAAAGTAACTAAAAAGCAATACAACATAAAAATATATTGAAAAAATAAACATGAATGCAAAAAATCCAACTACTTAAAAATTATAATTCTCGGATTGGGTAAAGAAAAAAATCAAGAATATACAAAACTAACCACAAAAAATGGAAAAGCCATACTAAGAAAATGCAGCAAAAAGAGAGCTGAAATAATAATTTTGACACATGAAATTGTTAAAGGTAAATGCATAAATGAGAAAATGGCCATTTTATAACAACAAATGTTATATTAAAAATGAGAACATATTTGATATCTGTAATTCATGTACCACATGATGTATCAATGAAACTATTTCAATAAAAACTGTAAGGAAGTATAAAAAAATTTCACAGAAATATTCTTGTCAATATATCTGTCAAAAAAAAGGGATTGGGTAAAAAAAATAAGGATTTTAAGAGACAAATAAAATATATAATGATATATATCAACCTATATATCCTCATAAGAAAAATTAACTTCTTATCAAAGTAGTGTGAAAAATTAATTGACTTGATATCATAAAGAACACATGGACAAGCTCCAAAAAGTAGAATAGAACATATTTTCTGACAACAGAATAATAAACTAGAAATTATCAGAAAAGAGTGGGATAAAAAAAGAAAAAGGATTAATTTTATTACTTTTAAAAGGGGTAAAAAAGGTAAACTTTATTATTTTTTTTAAAGATTTTATTTATTTATTTATTAGGAAAGAGAGAGAGTGAGAGAGAGCATGAGAAGGGAGAAGGTCAGAGTGAGACGCGGACTCCCCATGGAGCTGGGAGCCCGATGTGGGACTCGATCCCGGGAGTCCGGGATCATGACCTGAGCCGAAGGCAGTTGCTTAACCAACTGCGCCACCCAGGCGCCCTAAACTTTATTATTTAAGAAAATCTTGGGTAAAATAGAAACCAAAGAAAAATTTTAAAATACTGGTATTGAAAACAGGTCATATTGACATTTCTACAAGTTCTACTTCTGGTCATGGATAACATCCTACTGGAAAAACTCCTTTAAATAAGAGCTATAAATACTAGATATTATAAAAAGATAACTAGCTGGTGACACAACACAGTTAAATAAAGCATGGATGATTCTGGTAAGTCACATATAAATACAGGAGAGGAGTTGCATGTTGTGCATTCACAACTTTGTGTTGTTTTGCTTTTTTGTTTTGTTTTGTTTTTGTTTTTGGCATAGCCTAGATATAGTCAGCTTGGCATGTAAACTAGTAAGGACACTGGTGGGAAAATAGTTATTCTTGTCTGGGGTTCTGGGAGAACATGGGCACTGGGGAGAGAGTAAACTCTAGAGAGAAAGGACTAGAAGATAACCAAATATGATCTACCTACATCTATGGCTGATCTCAGAATGAAAAATTTCCAGAGTGAACTCAAAACTGCCCAGCTAATGACAGATCTGTATTCAGAACAGAGCTGCTATCTAAGAAGCAAAGTTTGTAGTTCAAGTTGGGTCAATTAATCATGGAAAAATAAGAGAACCCAATGCTCCATAAACTCAAGTGTCATATGTCCACTATGCAACTCAAAACTCTGTGACAGGTGCTAAATCAGTAAAATGATATACAATATTAAGAGAAAATAAAAACCAATGGAAACAATTCTGAGGTGAACCATATGTTGGAATTAATGGTTCAGAATTGTAAAGCAGTTATTATAACCATTTTCAAAATTGTAAAAAAAAAGGCTTGCAATGAATCAGAAGATAGGTATTTTCAGGTAAGCAGGAATGATTTTTAAAAGACTAAGTGGAAATTATAGAAAATATAAGTAAAATATTTGAGATAAAATATTCACTAGATGGACACCGGGGTGGTTTAGTTGGTTAAGCGTTTGTTTTCTGCTCAGATCATGATCCCCGGGTCGTAACTGAGTCCAGCATTGGGCTCCTTCCTCAGTGAGGAGAATTCTCCCTCTGTTTCTCCCTCCACTTGCCATTCCCCCTGCTTGTGGTCTCTCTCTTTCGGACAAATAAATAAATAAAATATTTTTTAAAATAAAATAAAAATAAAATATTCACTGGAGACATGTAGTAGATGAGAGATAACAGAGGTACAAGTAAGTGAATCTGAAGACAGATTAATAGAAATATCTAATGAGAAGAATGAGCCTGAGAGACCCATTATAGATAACATCAAAGCATCTAAGATGCAAGTAACTAGAGTCCCAGAACAAGAGAAATGATAGAATGGAGAGGGGAAGAAATATATATATTTGACAAAATAATAGAGACTGTGGACTCTGAGCAACAAACTGAGGGTTTTGGAGGGACAGGGGTGGGGGGTTGGGCACGCCTGGTGGTGAGTATCGAGAAGGGCATGTATTGCATGGAGCACTGGGTGTGGTTCATGAATAATCAATCTTGTAACACTGAAAAAATAAAATAAACATATTTGGGGAAAAAATAGCCAAAATTTCCCAATTTTGATACCTATATTTACAAACCTAAGATACCCAATGAACACCGAACAGGATAACCATGTAGAGGACCACACTGAGACACCTTATATTCAAGCTGATGAAAGCTCAAATTAAATAGGAAGTTATAAGTGAGGAACTAGGTCAGATCATTTTGAGTTCCCTTCCAGAGGGAGTAGTCAGGATTCACAATCGAACCAACATCTTTCTCTCTTGGCAGAATTTTTTTTTCTTTTTTCTCTTTTCCTTTTTTTTTTTTTGGTACAGAGTTGTGATCAAGAAATTGTGAATGAGAATATATGTGACTTACTAAATTAGATATTTAGCACTCTGAGGTAAGAGCACAACAAAGAAATTATACTTGACAAAAAAGAAAAAGAAAAAAGTAGTCAATCATTATCAAGAGGTAAGTGAAATAGCTAAGTCCTTGTATAGACATTCAAAAAAATTTTCTTATTAAAACCCTAGAGGAGAACATAGGCAGTAACCTCTATGACATTAGCCACAGCAACTTCTTTCAGGACATGTCTCTAAAGGCAAAGGAAACACAAGCGAAAATGAACTTTTGGGACTTCATCAAGATAAAAAGCT
>CM052808.1:33962164-34059628 GCA_028533885.1 Nasua narica | reverse complement strand
GGGGCGGGGGGGGGGGGGGTGAGCCTGGTGGTGGGTATCGAGAGGGGCACGTACTGCATGGAGCACTGGGTGTGGTGCATGAACAATCAATCTTGTAACACTGAAAAATTAAAATAAATTTGGGGGAAAAAAAAAGAAAAATAAACATCAAATTGCAAAGCAAAAAAAAAAAAAATAAAATAAAGAGCAATGTTAGAGATGAAGCAATAGATATAAAAAAAGTGTCAGTAGCCCACAGTTTTCATTCCAGTTTCCAGGTCATTATCACAAGCTTCTTGTATGTTAGACTTTAAAATGTCTCTCTGAAGAAGAAATTCCAACTATATTTAGTGAAGATAAAAGCAGAAAAAATTTATCTTTACTATAGTATATTATAACAAAACCTGTTCCTTTGTACTTTATGGTATCTGCTTTACAGAAATTCAACCAGAAGTTTAAATGGTTCTCATCACACACAATTTCTTTCTCTCAGTATTATGCTTAGGTAAAAATAAATGCAAGTATAAGTCATAATGACATACACAAAACATATCTCCTGCTCATTCCTAATAAAAGATGATTGTTAGGTAGTTTCCACCTTAGAGACCAAGGAAAGGTCAAGTAGTTTACTTTTATAAGCTCTGCCAATCATAGCAGTACACTTTTTCATATTTAACAGATGTTAGTTTAATTAATTAATTAATTAATTAATTAAAATTAGAATGTTTTCACAATCTTTGATTGTAAATCTCTTTCATATGTAGTCAGAATAATGAAGAAACTCTTTAAATGTTCTCAACCTAATAGAGAGTAAAACCTTCAACCACAGATCCAACGGCAGATGGATATTTAAGGCATCAGTTTGACCTCTCCTGATTCACCTGATATCACAATCTGGTAGTGAAGCTGAACTAGGGATTCTTCAAACCAGTTTAGCAATTCTGATTTTCTCAATAAATAAACCATACATGTTCATGGGAACTAATTAGCAAAGCACATCTTTGTGCTTTGAGAAGAGGAGAGCAAAGATAGTTACTAAGGCTAGAATCTAAGTTAAATATGCATATTAAAATTCTAGTATAACAGCTTAATGAAACAGAATGGAATGTAAGTGAGTAATGTGTCTCAGTTCAAAGGAAGGGAAAAAAAAAAAAAGAAGAGAATAGAAAACTAAAAAATGTAGACAAAAAGAAGTTAAAACTATATGGCAAGACCAAAAGGGAAATGGATGGAGGGATGGGTTAAATAGGTGATGGGGATTAAGGAGTGCGGTTGTGATGAGCACTAGGTGTTGTAAAGAAGGGTTGAATCCCTAAATTCTACACCTGAAACTAATAGTACACTGTATGTTAACTAACTAGAATTTAAGTAAAAACTTTTATTTATTTTTCTTTTTAAAGATTTTATTTATTTATTTGAAAGAGAGAGAGAGAGACAGCACGAGAGGAGAGAAGGTCAGAGGCAGAAGCAGACTCCCGTGGAGCTGGGAGCCTGATGCGGGACTTGATCCCGGAACTCCACCCCAAGTAAAAACTTTTTAAAAAAAGTATGTGTCAGAGGGGCACCTGGGTGGCTCAGTGGGTTAAGCCTCTGCCTTCAGCTCAGGTCATGATCGCAGGGTCCTGGGGTCGAGCCCTGCATGGGGCTCTCTGCTCAGTGGGGAGCTTGCCTTCCCCCCCCCTCTCTGCCTGCCTCTCTGTCTACTTGTGATCTCTCTCTCTCTCTGTCAAATAAATAAATAAAATCTTTAAAAAAGTATGTGGCAGAAATGAAACCAAATAGATTTGTTTATTTGTAATCATAAATGTGTAAATAGATCAAGCTCTCCTGTTATAAGGCACAGAAGGTAATATATACACCTTTATGTTATTCACAAGAAACAAAAACCAAAATCATGTAGTTTACATAAATACCCCCCCCCCAAATGGAGTCTAAAGCAAAAAAAAAATCTCTAGAGTTAAGGAAGGTTGTTAAATATGCTCAACTTCTCTGGACTATATAACAATTCTAAATTCATGTGCCAATGTCAAAGCTCTCAACTACATCAAAAACTCTGAGAAATACAAGAAAATTAACAAATCTTCTACTATTTGTTATGGTAGATTTCATATGCTATAGTAAATTTCAAGATGCTTATACCTGTAATTAATACATTAAGGAGACAAAAAAATCAACAAAGGTATAGAGGAATCCGACAACATAATTGGGACAAATATATTAATGATATTTATAAGACATGGCTTCCAACAATAAAATATGCATTTTTATAAGCATACATGGAAGAAAATACCTGTATAATACACTATGTTTTTATATGTAGTTAGGTCTATTTCTGCATCTTGTACTCTGTTTCATTGATTTGTCTATTTGGTGTCAGTGCTACACTGTTTTAATTATCCTGATTTTGTAGTGCTGCTTTAATATCTAGCAGAACTAGTCTCCCCTTGGAATGCTTCCTCTTCAGTGTTTTCCTAGATAAACTTGTCTATTTCTCCATTTGAATTTAAAGCTCAACTTTTCTAGCTTCATAAAATAGTTTACTGGAACTATGTTCAATTTTAAAGATTTTTTTTTAAAGATTTTTTTTTAAATTTATTTATTAGAGAGAGAGAGAGACTGAGAATGAGAGGGGAGAAGGTCAGAGGGAGAAGCAGACCTCCCGCAGAGCCAGGAGCCCGATATGGGACTCGATCCCAGGACTCCGGGATCATGACCCGAGCCGAAGGCAGTCGCCCAACCAACTGAGCCACCCAGGCGCCCCTGGAACTATGTTCAATTTTAACTAAACCAGAATGAATTGACATCTCGATAATGTTGAACTGTTGAAACAAAGAATAAGGATGTCCTTTCCTTTATTCAAGCCCATCTTTGTGTCTTTCAGTAGTGTTTTATAATTTGTTCATATGTTTTTTTCAAACATTTCTTGCCAAGTTTATCCCTGATATCTTATATTTTTGCCCTCACAAATAGAATTTTCTCATTTATCATATTTTCTAACTGGTTATTGTGTATGCTAATGCTATTAATTTTTGTATGTTAATTTTGTATTCTTGCTGAATTTTCTTATTGTTCAACTTTGTTCTATTATTGATTTTTTTGGATTATAAAAGGATATTGGCATGCCATTAGAAAATATGGTTTTATTTCTTTTTTTCCAATTCTTAATATGCCTTTAATTATTTTGTCTATAATGGGCTACCTTGCCTCGATCTTTCTTGCTGTGATTACAACCCTTGCTCTCTTACTGTTCCCATGTATAGCAGACATCCTTTGCCCATCCCTTTATGTTTGGCCTTTTTGAATCTTTGTGTTTTAAGTTTGACTCTTGTATAGAACATAGAGTTGGGTTTGTCTTTACTGATTTTAAAATCATTCTATTTAATAAGCAAGTTCATCTAAGTATAAGATAAACAAGTCTTGATGATGTAATGCACAACTTGACTATAGTTGACAATTGCTGTATTAAATATTTGAAAGTTACTAAGAAAGTAAATCTTAGGGCGCCTGGGTGGCTCAGTTGGTTAAGCAACTGCCTTCGGCTCAGGTCATGATCCCGGAGTCCCGGGATCGAGTCCCATATCGGACTCCCGGCTCTGCGGGAAGTCTGCTTCTCCCTCTGACCTTCTCCCCTCTCATTCTCAGTCTCTCGCTCTCTAATAAATAAATAAAAAATCTTAAAAAAAAAAAAATAAAGTAAATCTTAAAAGTTCTCATTACACATACACACACACACACACACGATTTGTAACTATGCAGGGTGATAGATGTTAACTAACCTTGTGTCAATTATTTTACAGTTTATACCAAATCATTATACTCTACACCTAAACTTACACAATGTTCTATGTCACTTATATCTAAATAAAACTGAAAAAATAATAGGAGAGTTAAGCCCATGTATGTTTACTGATCTACATTTGGCAATTTTTTCATATAAAATATTTCCTAATTATGAATGATTCTTTGATTTGTGAAAGATAGGATATAAGTTATTTTTGTTTTATTTTGTTTTTAGAATGTAAGTTTTTTCTTTCTCATTCTCATTGTTTTGGAATGGTTTCCAAGTGGACAAAAAGGTGAAGATCGTGGGGAAGACTAGATTGGCATCTGAACACACAGTGGGCATCACTATAAGAAAGGAATTCCGAGCTTAGGAAAACCACATTTTTATATTAATCAGTAAGAGGAAAACACAGTCATTACCTTTATTACAGTATACAGTAAGTATGCCTGCTCTTTGCTCTCGAGGGAGACACCATCACTATTTTCTAAGGCTTTTTGCTACAACCAAATATTGTTGAAAAAATAATCCAAAATAAAAGACAGCTAGTGCCTTGCTTACAAAATGATTAGAAAGATGAGAGACCGATGGAGAATAATCTTCCACAAACACTCAGAAGCTTTTAATTTATAAAATCCTTTTTACCTTGTGGCAAAATATGAGCAAAATAAAGCTACAAAACTTTTTGAACAAATTGAGTTTTCAGGCAAATTTTTTGTCATCAAAATTTATAAGGCTCGAGGAAAGAGTAGCTTGCTTGGTATATATGATACTATTGTTTCCAAATAATGCCAGTTCTCTTCTCAAGTCTATCATGAAGTCAGTGACTTCAACAAAACAGAACAATATAGAAATATTCACTCATGAATCAATTCAATTGAAGTTAATAGGGGAGGTATCATATATAAGAGATGACATGCTTTCTGAAAGAAAAAACCATTCAATCATGATAATAGCAGTTGGGGTCTGAAAAAACAGCAATATCAAATCCCTAATTGATCCTAAAATCATGAAACATATTTTGATATAAAAATAATTAATCATGGGTGTTTCAACTTTTCCAACAGAACAGCAAGTATACTGCATATTTTCAGTAGCATTGAAATAGTAAGAAAAATGACTACACGAATTCATGATGAAAAGGCTCAAAGTGGAGTTCCTTACTATAAGAAATAATTCATTTAGAGTTTACTTTTAGTGTTAGCTACATATCTTAAATGGAAGAAAACTAACTTGAAATAGGAAGAATAAGAAGATAATTAAACAGACAAACACCAAACTTTGTTTTTCAAGTACCAGAAAAGTTGTTCAGTCTTTCTATTTTATATAAAAGTATGCATTTAAAATGTGGATCCTAATTAGCCAGCAATAAAATTGTCCTGCCAAGTGGTTTTAAAGGTCTAGTTCATTAATAATAGATGAATACTCTGCATTAAGCTAGAAGACACTGGTACTTTAAATAAATTACACATGATCTTATAATTCGGGGTTTTATAGTTTTAATTGAATGTTTGCACCACTTATAATGTCACAGTCTTTAAGATTTAACAATTGCCAACGGAAACTTCTCACATTATCCTGTAAGTCTTAACAAGATTCAAGTGTGTGTGTGTGTGTGTGTGTGTTTACACTAGGTTTTCTCTTTAAGTAGAAAGATTAGGCTTTCAGAAAGGCACAAGCACAACAGAACATTATTTTCTGGTTTTAATTTTTCTGCAATGACACTAAATATTTATTCCAAATTGACTGAGCACTGAATATATAGGAGACATGCTTGTCACTGGCATACTAAAATAAATATGTCCCAATCTTGCACTGGTGAAATTTCCAAGCTAGTGAGGCATACAGATAGGCAAATAAATAATATTTTCCTAAGAATAATTTTTCCTAGATTGACCTAAATAGCTGTGAAATTCATTTTTTTATCAGATGATTTTAGTTTTAGAGATAAATGGGCCTTTGAAACTCGTTTACTATAACTTCTTCAGCTTTTAAATAAGGATAATGAGGTCCAAGGAGATTATTATTTGTCCAAATGTTCTGATAACCCTGAAACTAGAAATAAATCTCTAAATTCAAGTCTAAAGCTTTTTCTGTTGGTAAAAACCAGGCATACACTATCTAAGGTAGTTCATCAACATTGAAATATCTTTGTTAAGTAGCAAAGACATCTCATTAGAATGATTTTGTCACTTTATATAAAATATGATTATAAGCAAATCTGAGCAAAATTGCTATTAAAGAATTTGATTTGTTCACAGAAATTGATTTTTAAATTGCATTTGCTAAATTATCTTAAAATAATCTTAATTTATGTTTTATAGGTTTCAACTTAATTACACATATTTATACTTAATTTATACATATTTATACTTACATAGTATAATTATACTTATTTATACTTATATATTAGTAGACATATTTATACTTGTGCTGTTTTGTACCCCCCAAAAATTCTATAAGAAGATGCATACTCAAAAATTACTTCAGATATTTAGGTCAGGGGTAAAAAGTAGTGAAACTCAAATGTGCTTACATTTGTATCAATAATCATAAAAATATTTAACCTAATGCACACAAGTGAAGGGTATGTTACCTGTCTAAAAGACATCAGAACTTTTAAAAAGGGTCAAATCGTGTTTTATATACATTTTTTTTGCTCTCTATATTAAATACTGCTATTAGATAATAGCTCTTTTATTGCTATGCTCCTTATGAATAAAACTTGTGTAGTGAGGGTTTTGTATTTTTGTTTCACCTATTGTTCTTAAGAGGCACAAAATAGATCTCCATAGTACCAAGAAAAATGTCAGGATCCAAAATATACTTGATCAGTATAAAATGGCTATAAAATAGCAAAAAGGAAATATTTACATTTAGGCCCAAAGAGAACTCTAACAGAGAATACTTGAATTAGCTTCCCAAAGAGTGTTTAAATCATTCTTCAGTTGCAAAGTACAGTCCAGTACCAATTATAGGAAGAATGAATGAATGAATAAATAAAATCCATTGGAGGATTAAGAATTTTGAACTACTGTTGTTTTTTCTATCTCCTGAACTTAAAACAACACAAAGCAGTGATGATTCAGATAAATCAGATTTCCTTATGTTGGACAGCAAGCGGATGGTATCTGATGCCGGTAACATATTGATTCTACAGGAAATACCCTCTGTTATAGGCAACAGTAGTATCACAGACTGAAGGTTTAAAAAGCTTATGTTCTCTACTCAGCCAGCAACTACTGTGTACCTGTCTAAATGCCAGGAACATTTCATTTATTAGGAATGTAGACATTATTTACCTAATTCTGACCAAGAGGAAATTGATATTAACCCCAGAGTGGTTAAGTGAATTGCTTAAGGGAATAGAACAAGTGACAAAAATAAATTCTTTCTAATTGTAAAATCTGATGTCTTTCCCTATGTCTCCCCAGGCAATCTGAGATAGTAACATGTTCCCTCGTCATATGGGTCCCATCATAGCCACAGAACATGCCATGATATCAGGCTATATTTCATGAACCTTTGAGAGAGAAAAAAATATTGCCATTTAACTAAGCTATGACCAAGGCACTTTCTTTGCTGTGATATAAATCCCTTGACTAGTAGCAATGCTACATGGAATACCACAATAATGCCTAGGGTATCCTGTGAGTACAGGGATAGAGATGCTGGCAGAAGCACATGGCAGAGAAGGCCAATGCATTTGCAAAATATTATCTGTCCCAGTGAGGATGAAATTTTGCCTTCTCCACGGTGAAAGAAGTCAATGCAATCAATAACCTGCCAGGCGACTGGCTGGTCTCACCAAAGAATGTTGCCATATTAGGGGCTCAGTAGTATTTACTACTATTAGATTAGGCACTCATCAGTAGCAGAAATGTTGTAGATCTCATGCATAGCCTTCATCACTGCCACCGTGACACTTCATTCCTAGGCCTATTGTGCCAACACTGGGGTGGCTGATGAAAGACTGACATCCTCAGAGTGCTTCATTTTGTCATTCTAATTATTAACAGCCTCCTTAATAAGATGACCTTTTTTGGTATTCACAAAACACTAAAATATCTTCTCAGTGTGCCAACTCCAAGTGCTTTCCTCCCACAGACTTCTTTGTCACCCATCTGACAATCCTGTTTCTACCAAATCCTTGATGATCCAATCAAACTGTTAACAACTGCCCTCAAAATGTTGTAGATATATACTTCTGTCAAGTCATTTCAAACAAACTAAACAAATTTTGCCCATTGGGAAAAATTTTCTTCACTCCTCTCCTTCAGAATCACATCTGAGTTGAACTATAATGTATACTCATCCGTTCTTAGTTGGTACCAGCATTTCTTGCAGAGCTACTTATCTGTAGTTTTTTCTTTTTTTAAAGATTTATTTATTTATTTGAGAGAGAGAGAGAGCAAGCACACGTATGGGGGCAGGGAGGGATGGGGGAGAGAGAAACTCCAAGCAGAGTCTGTGCTGAGGGCAGAGCCCCACACGGAGTTCAACCTCAAGACCCTGAGGTCACGACCTGAGCCAAAACCAAGAGTCAGATGCTTAACCAACTGTACCACCTCCACACCCGTTGAGTTTTTTTCCTTCTGTCACCTGGTGATAAGATACTCCTTATGATGAATTCAGAGAGGGGAGGCAATGTAACAGGAGCTGGTTCTAAAAGTGTTTGAAATGCCCACTTATACAACTTAGCTTTTATACCTGCCTAAGCCCATTGTTTTTCATAGCCTTTCCAATAGGTGATAAATTGCTGCTGTTTATAACCACATATATGGCTTACTGAGTAAGATGACATCAGTCATGATAGGAAATAGGCTTTATGGCCAACTGGTGCTCCACAATTAAATACTGACACTCTAGCAATGTCCAACAGCAAGCACAGTTGCTTGTACCAAGCCCAGTAGAAAATACAAAGAATTTAAAACTGTAATATTAAATATGATTAAAATTTAAAGGCATAGACAGGAAAATAAAAGCATAATAAATAAGTTCCACTCTTGTACTATTTTACCTATAGTATAAATAAAATAAATATAAATTTTCCCTATTTTACGAACTTATAGATTTAATATAATTCCAATCAAAATCGCAAGAAGTTTTTTGCTGTTGTTGTTTTAAGATTTATTTATTTATTTGAGAGGTAGGAAGATAGAGGCAGAGGGAAAGGAAAGATAGTTTCAAGCAGATTCTGTGCTGAGTACAGAGCCTAACACAGGGCTCAATCTCACCATCCTGAGGCTGAGACCAGAACCGAAACTAAGAGTTAGACACTCAACCAACTGTGCCACCCAGGTACCCCAAGAAGTTTTTATAGATATTCACAAACGAATTCTAAAATTTAAGTTAAAATGCAAAGGACATAAATAGCTGAATCAATTTTGAATAATTGGAACTTTGAAAAATTGGAATTTTGAGAAAGAACAAAGTTTGACTCTGATATCAGGATTTAATTTAAAACTATACTAATCAATACTGTTATTGCTATAAGGATAAATATATAAATCAATGGAAGATTATAATGAGACTAGAGTATACCCAGACATATATGGTTGATTGGTTTTCAACAGTTGTCAACACTACTCAACAATAGGAAATGATAGTCTTTGTAACACATAGTCCCAGAATAACTGACTATCCATATAAACAAATAATAATAATAAACCTTGACCCTTATCTTGCACCATACACAAAAAAATAAATCACAATGTATCATAGACCAAACACAAAAGCTACAATTCTAAAACTTTTAGAAGAATAAGAAAAAAAATCTTTCAATTTTGGAGTAAAAAAGATTTCTTAAGTAAAAAGGAACAAAAACCTTCAAAATAACTGATAATGTGATCTGAATCTAAATTCTTAAAAATCTTCTCTTAAAAAGTATATCAAAAGGGAAATGAAAATGCAAGCAAAGATGTAAATGTCCTGTGTATACTAGAGTCACTGGATTAACAGAAAATAAATATGTAATAAATAAAACAACCAAAGCTGAAATTGACTCTATAAAATCACTAATAAAGTTGATAAATCTTTAGCAAGTCTTGAGGAAGAAAGAAGAGAAAAAACGAGAAAGAGGAATAGAAAAAGAGAAAGAGCAAGAGGAATTGTAGAAGCAGAGAAAACAAACAAATGTTTAGAAATAAAAGGAATAGAACTCAGATATAAATAAATCAGTAATATTAGAGTAGAATTTTGTGAACATTTTTACAATAAAATTGAAAACTTAAAGGGACACATTCTCAAAAATATATAACTTCAAAATCACTACATTATGAAAAATAAAACCTGAATAATTCCAATCTTATACAAATTACCCCAGTGTACAGAAAAAAAAGGAAACACTCTCAATATCATCTTTGAGTCTAGAAAATCTCCAATATCAAAAACAGGTAAACACGTCAAAGGAAAAAAAAAGTGTTGCTTGCCAATCTCACTCATAAAAGTAGATGAAAAATCCTAAATGACTGTAAATTGCCAATCAAATCCAACAATGTAAAACAGATAAAACCTCTTAGCCAAAGAATATACAGACAGGTCAACATCAGAAACTCTGTTAATATATTAATATAATTCATCAGCATATTTCAAAAAGAACATGATATAACATTCTTTAAAAGATTTTATTTATTTATTTATTTGAGAAAAAAAAGAGCATGAGTGGGGGGAGGGGCAGAGGGAGAAGCAGATTCCCCACTGAGCATGGAGCCTGATGTAGGGACTGGATCCCAGAACCCTGGGATCATGACCTGAACCAAAGGGAGAGGCCTAATAACCACCTGAGCCAGCCAGGTGCCCTAATGTAACATTCTTTTATAGTAAAAATTGTTAACAAAGCATCAAAGGAAGTTAACAACCTTAAGCTGATAAAGAATACCTATATAAAACCTACAACATACATTTCACTTAAAGGTACAAAGTTCAAAATAGTTCCTTAAATACAGGAAACAAAACAAGGGTATTAACTATCACCAGTTCTCCCAGTCAGCACACTAAGGCCAGAAAACAAATGAAAGTTATAAGATTAGGAGGAAAAGAAACAATATTGTCATTGTCTGCCAAAGAATCTATATGAATTATTAGAATTAGTTCAGTTTACCAAATTTCCTGGATTATAATTAATATACAAAAATTAGTTATGCTTTTGTTTGCCAGGAACAAAGAAGTCAAAAATAAAATTTAAAAAATACTATTTATCATAGCATCAAAGACTATAAGCAACACAGAAATTAATCAAACAGATCTCCAGAGACAAGCTAGATTATACAGAGAAAGCTATAAAACTTTATTGGTAGGCATTTGAAAGAACTAAATTGATGGAGAGCTATACCATGTTTATGGATTGATGGTCTCAGTACATTGGTCAGTTCTCCCCAAAATTAATCTGTAGTTTCAATGCCATTCCAGTAAAATCCCACCAGCCCTCGACAGGCTGTTTATGGAGCCTGAAAAGCTGATTTTAAAATTGATGTGGTACAGAAAAAGGCCAACAGTTCCCTACCAAATGTTTGTACGTAACAAGGAGTGAGGATTGCCTTACCAGATATCAACAATTGTTATAAACAATTATGATAATTAAACCAAGGTGTTGGTAAGACAAGCATTGATATATTGGACAACAGAATAAAACAAAGATCCTAGAAACAGATTTACCCATAGATGATGGAACTTGCTTTATCATAGAGCTGGAATTTCAGGTCCTTGGGGAAAGACTTTTCAATAAACGGAGAAACATTTAGGAATCTACCTATAGAAAAATTGTGAACTTAGACTTCTACCTCTCACATTACATAAACTTCAGTTCCATTGTAATGACTAAATGTGAAAGGCAAAATTATAAAATATTTTAAAACAATAGAAGAAAAACTTCTATGACCTTGGGAGAGAGAAGGATTTATTAAAAAAGAAACAATAGCATATACTGAGGATATCACAAAACTTTGGAACTCTAGAATTAGATGGATCTTCCACATGTATATACAGAAGACGTGAAGAAGAGAGGAAGACAGCAATCCTTGGAATAAGGAGGAAAACAAGGAAGCAAAGACCAAGAGTCTCAGTGATTTATGAAAATAGCCATTAAATCAGTAGACAACAAGGGGGGTAGAAGATGGAAGTTTGGCTGCATGGCGTGTGCCTCATAAAAGGGTAAGATTTTCCACACAGAAGGAATGGCAATCTAAAAACAATGACATTATGCAAGAAGAATAGTTACCTCTTTTCCTATGGGACCAAGTATGGAAGAAGTAATAAGTCAAAATTCAGGAGTGCTGGCTGCCTACGAGGTTGTGCCTGAGGAGAGCACTGGATATCATTTCTGCCAAAGGATTAATGGGAACAGAGGAGAATTAAGAAAACACATGGATTTATTGATAACAGGCTGTTGGTCATAGTGGCCATAGTAAAATAGGTTTGGAGGGAAAACAAAACTGGGAAGGAGATAGGAGTGGAGAAGGCACATGATATAATGAAAACTATAACTGAATTCATTGCAGATCTTAAATTATTATTTTTGCTAGCATAACACGACAGGATGAGAAGTATGGCAGAGTTAATTGACCTAGTTTGTAGCCAGAGAGAGGCAAATCCCAGGTATAAAGCATAACAAGGTCAGCAGTGAGAGCACTTGTTCAGAAGTCTCCATTTCTGTTTCAGAAATCCAAACAGAATGTTGGTGGGAGTTGTTCAGATGTTCCTCTGCAGGTGGCCACCAGGGACTCTAAAACGACATGGAAAATGAGACTCTGAAAACAACTCAGTTCAAACGAGGGAAGGGATGTGCATCTAAGGAAGCTCGCCTCATGATGCATGCCTTGATTTGATAGATCCAGGCAAATCTTGGATAAACCAAAGGCTATATCACGGCATACCTAGGCCTGGAACAAATATTGCATTATGAGATTTGAAGAGAAGTTTATTTATCATTTTTTAAAGATTTTGTTTATTTGACAGAGAGAGAGAGAGAGAGAGCACACAAGCAGGGGGAACAGCAGGCAGAGGCAGAGGGAGAAGAGGGAAAGGTTGGGGCATATTTTTCACCAATCTGGTAAGAGCCTGATATGAGGCTCTACCCCAGGACCCCAGTATCATGATTAGAGATGCTTAACCGACTGAGCCACCTAGGCAGGCACTCCTGAAGAGAAGTTTAAATAAATGTAACAGTGATAGAGATGTGCATAATGGGACTTAAACTAAGCAGGTATTTTTCAGTCATTCAAGTACAGCTGAGTGATATTGATTAACTATTGATCTAAGTGAGACTGAATTGATGAATCAAGAGTAAATTATTATTATTTTTTTTTACATCAAACCCCAGTTGTATGAGGCCTTAAAAACTGTTGTTTGGATTTTTCACTTGATAGCCCTTTTCATTTTTAATCAGGAAGAATAACCATTCTTTGCAGGTAGCTGGACAGTGAAATCTGACTCAGATGATCCTTGCCTTTTGCTATATCTGGGAAGTGCTAGGTGTATCACTATAGTGTCATTCCAAAGTTCTAGTTGGATCTCTGAGTTTGGTTTTGCCATTAATATCTCACCTTTGTCTCTATCAACTTTCTGAGCCTCATCCCATCATTTACAGCTACCATCAAAGATACGTTTTCTCCCCTTCTGCCATACACCATGCATAGGTGATAATTCACACCCATAGATATACCATAGAGTGGCAGTTTAAAGCATAAAGTCATATCTTACTTTAAATCCTAGCCCTACTTCTTACCATCTGTCTGTGTAATTTAACCTTTGTTTTTTTATCTGGAATTCTAGGATTATACCTCATACATTTATAGATGAAATGGAATAATGTATATAAGTTATCGCTTAGTACCATTCTTGACACACACCATATACTCCAACAGAAACTCTTAGTATTATCAAGATTATCATTATTTGTACTTATTTATTTAATTGGCATTTGTTAAACATTTCCTATTTCCTGGGGATTGTACCAGTGATGCCACAGTGAATAAAAAAGCGTGATTCCTGTCCTTGTGGGATTTATACTCAATCTCCCTAAAAACAAGATTTATCGCCTGACCTAGATGCTTCTCAAGAGGAGGAGTTTGGAATTTGGGGGAATAAAATCATTTCATTATCTCTTTCCCTGAAAAGTTTGCTGATCCCTGACAAAGCTATCATACAACTCTCTGATGAATAAAGAGAAGAGGAAACTCCATATTGATTTGACATGTCTGAGCTTTGTCTGACTGAGCACGAACTCCCCTTTTTATTTCTCCATGTACTAGTCCAATCCTCTCTCTAGTCCAATCCACTAGATAGTGACACTTACCTTGCCCTTCCTGCAATCATAAACTTTCTTCTAATAAATCTCACAATTGAAGTATTTGCATTTGCCATGAGAGCAAACTCATTATTATTAGAATTCAATTTCAGTCTAGCTTCTCACTATGTCACCACTCTGGAAAAAAAGTGGAGTATTCACTCTGTCTTTGGCCTTATCAGTGTGGCTGGCCCACAAATACTTTCTGTCATTGCCTCACAGATTTAGTGATTCTGGAGATTCCTTTACCTCTCAACATACTGATAAGGATGGGACTAAGGACAACACTCAGAAGGACGTAGTGATTTCTCCTGTTACCAACCCAGTTACTCTAGAAAAAATTACAAGAAGTTGACTTGAGCCCTGGCTAGCTCTGGGGATTACCAGATTGGTGAAAAATATGCCCCAACCTTTCTCTCCTATTCTCAGCAGGATCAGGGGTATACAGAGAATTCTTTGACCTTGAGTCAAAGTTCCACTTATTGATCCATTATTTCTTCTCAGTGCTAACTGGTTTCACCAATTGTGACTCCTTGAGATTTTCATGCTTAGTTTGTTTAGTAACTCATGGCTATAACAAGCAATTATAGTGAATTCCTGTTTTTCACTGTAGTTATTTCCTATAAAGTCACCACAAGTACTCAATTAGCAAACACTGAACCAGTGCTCCTAGAGAAAATACAGAACTAAGTTCCTGGAAGCTTCTGGTCACAACATTTCATGAATAAATCAATACATAACATGGCTTTACGTGTTTCTACTTACAGAGACCTTATATAATATGTATTGTTGATTCATTAACATTGAACTCATAGATAACAGTACAATAATTCATGCCTGAATAAAGCTTATCAAACACAAATATTTTCTACATAAGGCACAGTACAGTCTTTATGCACTTAGGAACACTAGATAGCACTTTAACACTATATTTGGGAGACAGTTTAACAGCAAAATCACCAACAAAAGCTCCAAAATATGAAAACTGTGACTCCATTTAAATAGACCACAAAAAAGGACACATTTGAATTATAAGAACTGAAAAAAGAAGGCCGAGCACTGCCTCATTCCATGAGGCAACTCAAATTTTCAATATACTTTCATGCCTACAAATGATCGTGAAAGTGCCACTATTTATTTTGAGTACAAATAAATTTTAGCAAGTAGGGGAATTCCCAAATATGGAATTCATGGAATATTTTCACAAATAATAACTATTGGGGCACCTGGGTGGCTCAGTTGCTTGAGCAACTGCCTTCGGCTCAGGTCATGATCCTTGAGTTCCGGGATCGAGTTCGGCATTGGGTTCCCAGCTCCATGGGGAGTCTGCTTCTTCCTCTAACCTTCTCTCGTCTCACGCTCTCTCTCACTTTCTCTGTCTCCCAAATAAATAAATAAATAAAATCTTTTAAAAAAATAATAACTATTGACTGTATATACTAATTATCTTCAAGATTTGGTCTGTCTATGTCCTTTCTTAGACCTAATAATGTTTATCTAAACCATGCTAAAAATAAATGGCATTTTTCAAATATTTAAAAACTGGAAGATTTAATATTTTTTAAATGCTGGATTTTAGCTACTCTTTAAGATTTGGAAGATGTGGCAACAATTAGGGCCTAGCTCCAGTATGACTGCAATTATCCTCTCGACTTGAAGAGGAGCTGAATATTTTGGTGGGGCAGGGCGGGTGTTCTCCAGCTCTATCTCTTGAAATACCCACCTGCTATACTAATTTATATTGAGCAATGCTGGCACTGAGTTTGAGATTCCTGCTTTTAAAGTCTTTAGAACAGTCTTATTTTCCTCCAATAGGAAACAATTCAATTGGCTTAACAGCTCTCAGGATTTGGCAGTTCCTGAAGATTCATGAGCTGATGGTTGAGCAAGTAAAACTCTAACTGAAACGCTGTCCTTTACACTCTGTCCAAGAAAGACTTAATTTCCTAAGAAATTCTGTGCCAAGATTACTGTGAAAAAAAAAAAAAACACAACACTTTTCAATGTACAACTTCATACAGAAGTTTCGTAGAGTCCCTTAATTTAGTGAGCTGATATAATAACTCTGGATAAATTTAGTTCTGTGTCTATTACAACCAAATTTTGAAAAAAAAATTCCTCCTGTATTATAATTCTAATCCCAGAGAGTTCTAGAGTTCTATGCCATTTCCATTGATTTGGGTTATTTCAAAACCTAACTATACCTCTTAACCTTTTAAAACCTAATCCTAGCACTGTAATTCCAGTATTTGGTCATTGCTTCTAGTTCAGTTTCTAGAATAAGGATTTTATTCAAAGTGCCACTAAATTTTGTCTAAAATCCTTGTCTAAAATCCAATATGGTGTTATCTAAAATATATATCAATTAAAGCTTAGTCTAAAGTGGGCAATCTGAGTAAACATTCAAAGAATCCAAGTCCAATGCAAGAATCCTTAAAAAATAGTTTAAATACTTAATGTAGTATTAATTTGAGAGGAAGCCTCATGAAGAAAACTTTCTTAAAATCCTCTTTAAATATCTCTCCATTTTAGTAGAGGCTCATACAAAGCACCACTTTTAAAAACTGCTATCTTCTTTCTTCAAGCCCTCTTTTCAATGTTATATGGCTCTTTTGTTTACAGCTTTCCTTTTACAAGTAGTAGATAAAAATTAGTTCAAAGTCCTGCTATTCAATATTTACCATGCCTCTTAGTCTCACTCCTCTGAGTCTTATGACAAAATTAAAAAACTTTTAAAAATGTGTTATGTTTAAATGTTTATCTATTTCCTCCATTAACTCTCTCTCTTCACAGATGACATGATACTTTATATGGAAAACCCAAAAGACTCCACCTCCAAACTACTAGAACTCATATAGCAATTCAGTAATAATTCAGTAATGTGTCAGGATACAAAATCAATGCACAGAAATCAATTGCTTTCCTATAAACGAACAAGGAAAATATGGAAAGGGAAATGAGAGAATCAATTCCATTGACGGTAGCACCAAGAACCATCAAATACCTGGGAATAAACCTAACCAAAGAGGTAAAGGATCTGTATTCGAGGAACTCTAGAACACTCAGGAAAGAAATTGAAGAAGACACAAAAAGGTGGAAAAGCATTCCATGCTCATGGATCGGAAGAATAAACATTGTTCCAATGTCTAGACTGCCCTGAGCAATCTATATTTTCAATGCCATCCCGATCCCAATGCCACCAGTTTTTTTCAAAGAGCTGGAACAAACAATCCTAAAATTTGGATGGAACCAGAAAAGACCCCGAATCGCTAAGGAAATGTTGAAAAAGAAAAACAAAGCTGGGGGCACCCCATTGCCTGATTTCAAACTTTACTACAAAGCTGTGATCACCAAGACAGCATGGTCCTGGCACAAAAACAGACACACATAGACCAGTGGAACAGAATAGAGAGCCCAGAGATGGACCCGCAACTCTATGGTCAAATCATCTTTGACAAAACAGGAAAAAATATTCAGTGGAAAAAAGACAGTCTCTTCAATAAATGGTGCTGGGAAAACTGGACAGCTATATGTAGAAGAATGAAACTTGACCATTCTCCATACACCAAGATAAACTCGAAATGGATAAAAGACCTCAACGTGAGGCAGGAATCTATCAAAACCCTAGAGAAGAACATAGGCAGTAACCTCTATGACATTAGCCACAGCAACTTCTTTCAGGACATGTCTCCAAAGGCAAAGGAAACAAAAGCGAAAATAAACTTTTGGGACTACACTGGGAATTATTTTAAGGCAAAGACTACGTTTTTAGTACCCCTGGTATCCCCAGGGATGAGTTGATGGCAGGTACACAATATATTTTGAAATTGAATGTCCACTTGCACCAGGTTATTGTCAATGGAACATATCTATGTGCTTAGTATAGAAAATTTTAACACTTACATGTTGCTTCAACTTATTGTGTCATTACACAGAAGACTTGGGGTAAGTGGTGGCAACTTGAAGACTTGGATTATAGAGACTTAAAACATTTGCCGGCTTGGTAGTTAATCTTGAAGATTGATGGAATCTTATTTTTAGATTAAAAAAAATAGGCAGTTGCCTTAATAGTTATTAATAGCAGCTGTCAGGCATATACCTTTGACTGGAGATGAGTCAGACTAGCCAAAAGAAACATTTGAGTCCTAAACACAAATGGAAAGTCCTGTAATTGTTTATGAGCTCACCAAAGAAAATCTGCTAATTAAATATTGGCGTGTTTACCTGCAACAGCCTTTATGGGAAACTAATGAACTTGTTCAAAAGATGCAAACAAGTTATCACCTGCTCAGTCAGTCAATAATACTGGAAAGAAGCAATTTCCATCACTGTAGGGACCCAAAGGTTAATTCAAAGCCCAGACTTTAATGAGCTTCAAACCATACTTTCTGGGTGATAAAGTTTAGCCATCCACCTTTTTGTCAAATAAAAGTCATTTTTAAAATATAAAATATGGAATAAAATTGTACAAGTTTCTACATAATTCACTCTATCTAGAAAAGAAAGGGAACAAAGCAGAGAAAGAAGATACAGAAGATGGTATGTTTTGCTAGGGACATTGTGTACTCAACAAAGAGCAGAAGAAACTGATTCAAAGTGAATGATTTAACCTAAATGTCATTGTTTATAGTGTATCTAATATACAGTGTAATATACAGTGTATCCAAAAAAAAAGAAAACTAACCATGGCCCAGTTGTGAGAACACAGTGAGCAAAAGAGATCGCCCTATTCCATATATGCTACTTATGACGTATTAGTATTCTGAAATATATGGCTGTTTCTATAAAAATATATTGTTTTAGGATAGAAAACTATAAAATTATATTTAAGATAAGAATTTAATACCAAATTATATAAATAGTTGTGATTACCTTAAAATGAAATGATATAGAACGATTTATTTATAGTTGATTATTATGTTATCAAGGTGAATAAATGTATTACATAATGTTATAGGGAAGAAAGACAAAAACCATGCATCTAGAATGCAATTAGGAAGGAAAACCTGGAGGCTATGATATTTGTCTTGGGATCATAAACAAAGTGAGAAATTGGCTCTTAAGTAAATTTATTTCCCAAATCTTATCCAAGGCAATGAAACTGGCTCTTGAGTAAATTTTTTTCCCGTGTACTCAAAAATGTACTAATAAGACCATCTACAAAACAATTACAAAATCCTGAACAAGATTCCTCAACATTAGATTAAGTTCCTATTTAGAAAGCTTATTTTTTATGCAGGAGTGAATATAAATTATTTCTAGTCTTTGGCTATTAAGAATAAAGCTGCTGTGAATATTCATATACAGGTTTAAAATTTTTTTTTAAATCACTCATTGTCATTACATAGAAACACAGCTGATTTTTGAGTGTAGATTCTGTATCCTACGAAGTTGCTTAATTTATTTGTTAATTTTACAATGATTTTTTTGGTGGAATTTTCTACATATATGATTATATCATCTGGGAACAGATAAAATTTTACTCCTTTCCATTTGGGTGTATTTTGTTTCTTTGTCTTGCCTAATTGCTCTGACTAGAATTTTCAATTGTATGTTGAAAGGAAGTAGCAGAAGTGGGCATGCTTGTCTTGTTCCCTATCTTAGGGAAAATGTTTCAGTATTTCACCATTAAGTATGATGTTAGCTGTGAGATTTTGTTTATGATTTTTATTATTATTATTATTTTTTTGACAGTGAGAGATAGATCACAGTAGGTAGAAAGGCAGGCAGAGAGAGGGAGTGGGAAGCAGGCTCCCTGCTGAGCAGAGAGCCAGATGTAGATCTCGAACCCTTGACCCTGAGATCATGACCTGAGCCGAAGGCAGAGAGAAGCTTTAACCCATTGAGCCACTCAGGTGCCCCTATGATTTTTATTATTAAAGGAAAGTTGCCAATAAATAAATAAATAAATAAATAAATAAATAAATAAATAAATAAAGGAAAGCTGCCTTATGCTGTTGTGATGATGATATCACTCTGATGGCCTTTATTATGGTGAGAAAGTTTCCCTACCCAATTGAGTGTTTTCATCATTTAAATTTTCTCAAATGCTTTTTCTGCATCAATTGCAAATTTCATGTGTTTTCTTTCTTTATGACATATTTTTAATTCATATATGTAATGTGATGTAAGGCATTGGTCAAAGTTCATCTATTTGCATATAGATATACAATTATTCCAGTACCATTTGGTGAAAAAAGTATGTTTCTCTACAATTGACCTTGTAAACTATTTCAAAACTTATCTCTCCACGTGTATGAATCTATTACTAGACTTTCTATTTTTTTATTTATTTATCTATTTCTATGCCACTACTACACTGTCTTGATTACTGTAGCTTTTAAATAAGTCTTGAGGGGTGCCCAGGTTGCTCAGGTCAGTTAAGCATCTCACTCTTGTTTTCAGCTCAGGTCATGATCTCAGGGTTGTGAGATCGATTCCTACACTGGGCTCCATGCTGAACTTGGAAACTGCTCAAAATTCTCTATAAATAAAATAAAATAAAATAAAATAAATAGCTCCTGAAATCAGGTAATTTTAGTCTTCCAACTTTGTTCTTTTAAAAATTATTTGGATTACTCTTAGTCCTTTCCATTTTTATACGAATTTTAGGACAATTTCTACCAAAAAAAAAAGAAGAAAGAAAGAAAAAGCTTTCAAGATTTTGAATCTGATTGCATTGATTCTTTAGATCAGCTAAGGAATACCTGACATTTTAAAAATATTGAGTCTTCCTACCTCTGATAATGTTACATCTTTCCTATTATCTAGGTCTTTAAATTCTTTTGGCAATGCTTTGCAGTTTTCAGTGTATAGGCATTATACATCATTTAATGGTAAAATATTTTTAAAGTTTTGATTGTTGCTTATATATTAAAAATACAATAATTTTTTTGTATAGTGATCCTTTATCCTGAAACATTGCTAAACTCACTTATTTTTAGTCAAAGTAGTTGTGGATTTTTGTTTTGTTTTGTTTTGTTTTGTTTTGCAGTGAAATCCTCTGGGCTTAGAGGCTCTTTTTTTTAATTTGTTTTTTTTTTCTTTTGTGGGAAGGATTTTAACTATAAACTTATTTTTATTAATTTATATAGGACAATTAAGATTATTCTACTTTTCTTGTATTAATTCTGGTAGTTTGTATTTTTCATCTAATTAAATTTATTGACAAATAGTTGTTCATAATATTCTTTTATTATCCTTTTAATATTTGTAGAATCTGTACTGATGTCACCTCTCTCCTTTCTGATTTTGGCAATTTGTTTCCTCCCTTCTTTCCGTCCCTTCTCATTCTTTACCTCCCCCCCTTCCCCCTCATCCCCATCTCCTCCACTTTTCTCTCTTTTTCCCTCCATTTTCTCACATCTATCCCTATCTCCATCTTTACCATCTCTTCATCTTTCTTTTTTTTCTGATAGGTCTTTGTAGAGGTCCATCAATTTGATTGAACTTCTCAAAGAACCAGCTTTTGGCTTCATTGATATTCCCTTTTTCTTTTTTTTAATTTTCCCCCTACTTTATATTTCATTGATTTCTTCTTTGATCTTTGTTATTTCTTTTTACTTGCTTTGATTTTAATTGACTCTTATCTTCCTCACTTTTTCAGATAGAAGCTGAAGTCCTTGATATATTTTTTTCTTATTTTACCTGAAATTCTATAAGTTTGATGGACTAATTTCTCCTTGTTTCACCTACATATATACACTTTATTAAGTATTTTAAACATCAAAACTGACCTTTAAGAAAGAATGCAACCTTCCTAGTCAAGCCAGTAATAACTTAAATCCATTTTTCCAGTTTTAAATATTTTCTAATAAAATTTATGACAAATGTTGACATTTTGAAGCTAAAAAAATTAACAAGAAAAAAATTGTACCTTAGAACTAACGAAGGATAACATTTTATTACAATCCCTCCTAATCTTTTTCACCACTCTTATACTATTATACATCATTGAAATAATACACAATGTTTATATTGTGCTCCTATTTGTATTATTTCCAAGTATTTTTCTACTAACTAAAATATTATTAAACTTTCTCTTATCAAATATGTGTTGGGAGCCTCATAAGAGACACTCTCCTAAATTGTTGAGGAATTTACACTTAGTGAATTTACATTCTAGTGATGCTAGAACTTACATTAGCACCAAACAAATAAATAAGAAAATACATAAGTGATGATTCCTATAACACTAAACAAGGTGCTGGAACTGGAATTGGCTGCTTTGGCTGGGTAGTCAGGAAAGCTATAGCTCATGAGATGCTTTGGAATGCGAAAGCTGAATGACAAGGAGCCAGACATGAAAAGATCTAAGACAAGGGCATCTCAGGAAGAGAAGGCAGCAGATGGAAATGCTCCCCCTCCCAAAAAAAGGAAATGCTCCCAAGGCATCAATACATGTGGTCTGTTGGAGGAGCATAAAGAAGGTTATTATAGCCAGCACATGCTGAATAAGGAGAAGAGAAGCATGTTGCATGGTTGGAAAGTCAGGAAGAGCCAAGACCACACAGGACCTTGGAAACATGGTAAAGAGACATGGATAGGATTTTATCACGAGTGTCATAGGGAGCCTCAAAGAATTTTAAACAAGGATCTGATACAACCTGATTTATTTTTTAAAAAACATTACTCTGGCTATCGTGAGAAGAATGAAATATGGGAGGTCCATTGAAGAAGGTAAGAGACTAGTTTGAAGACTATGTTATTAACCTAGCCAAGAGCTGCTGAGTGTTGGAAATAGGGCTAAAGGGATTTAGAAAAGTAGTTGCACTTCAAATATAATTGGACAATTGACAACATTCTCCTTTGCGTTGGATTTGGCAGGCAGAGGAGGGAAGCAAATGTAAATGTAATGATTATGAGAACTAGGTTATCTACAGCATGTTTCAGTTCCAAATCAATTATCTATGCCTAATATATTTCAATTTTTTCTGGAGTTCTATGATTAATAAAGTCATATATTTAAATATGTATCTTTAAGGTTCACATGCTATCATCATTGTTACTTTTTTTTATCATTGTTATTTTTAAATGAATTCACCTTCAACTACTCTACTGAGTAAGCCAGGAAAGTTAATAGCTTGCACATGAATATACTGTCAATGCAGAAACTCACTACCAACATAATATTAAAATACATTGACTTTTTTTGAGAGAAAGAGCTCAGACTTGGTAAAATGTGACAAATTACAAGCTACTAAAGTAGTGATATTTAGATTTTAGTGTCATGTGGAAAAAAAGAGTCAATAATATTTCTCATTTATTATATAATGACCTTGGATATTTTTACTTTTTCTAGTAGTTGAAGGATCATAACCATTAAGCAGGAGTTGTAGCTTGATCTAAAGAGACATGTTTTTGCCCAAAGGCACAGGGTCCTAAGTTCTGTTCACCTGGAAGTTACACAATTTTTTTCTTTCCAATGTGAATTCTCTTATCTGAAGATCTGCAACTTAGAAAAGAAGCTCAGAAATCATTTTGATCTATGAATAATTAGCACCTTTTCTCACCATTCCCAAGCAAATTGCAATGGTTCAACACCTGTTGTTAGTTCTTCAGTGTTCATACAATTACTAATGAATCATAATCAAAAAGGCAACCATTATGCATCCCATTGCAAGTGGCAGTGCACACAGATAACATATTGTTTTCTTTAGCTTGCTCAGCAGCACAAATAAGGGACTATAAATCAAGTAGTGAAATGTTGATTTAAATGACCTCTTGGACTCTAATATAACGCTTCTCTGAAGAGTTATTTAACTTTGCATTCCCACCTAAATTTATTAGTATATTAGTCTGTCCCCAAATATAAAATTCCGTAATTAAGCAGGACATGATGAGGTAAAGAGCTAGAGTATAATCATGCACATAATTTTATTTTGACTTGCAAAATTCAAATGAAAATAGAAATGATAATCAATGATATCTAAAGAATGTGAAAAAGTTGGGTGTGAATCCTGGCTCTGCTAGGAATAACACTGGGAACTCAATATTGTCAAACCTTGTTTTTTCCCTTACAAAATTAAGATAATGATGGAATCATCCTCACATACATAGTAAAGAATAAATTTAAACCACATTTCAGGTGCTTAGCATGGCCTCATAATTTCTGCTTTCCATTGTAGTTGGCACAATTGTCAAGCACCAATCTTTGCCTCATGGTGGCAAAATGTCTACCAGCAGTTTATATTTTATGTCTTAACCTTTAAGAATACTATTGAAAAGTAAGAATGACTCTTGTCCATGATCATTCTTCCCCTAGAATTGATCCCACATGCATGGATTAAGTCATTCAGAGCCACTGATCCTATGTTGTGATTGAGCAGAACAGGACAACGTGCCCACCCTTTCAGGGTGGGAACACAGATTCAGGAGGACACACAGATGCTCTCAAACCCCATGGACTGAGGATGAGAGGAGCTGTTTTCCCAGAGAATCAGACGTGTACCATGGAATCCACTCTACTATTCTAACTTTATATCCCATAACTATGCATGTTACCTTGACGAAGTTTCTAAGATTCTCTGAGTCTCAGGATTCTAAATTATAAGATACCTTATCCTGCGAAGTTGTTTGAAAAGAAAAATTAATAATTTATTTTTAAGTAATCTCCTCTCAACCCCATGTGGAGCTCAAACTCACAACCCCAAGGTCAAGAGTCACACACTCCCCCAACTGAGCGAGCTGGACACCCCAAGTTGCTGTGAAATTCTAATGGAATTACTTAATAGAATGATATATATATACATTTTCTAATACTTCTTGGTTTTGAGCTACTTCATGATCATTGTCTGTAGCCTTTCATCATCGCGCATCAAGTGCAGTGTCCAAATCAGAACATAAAATTCTAGTATGTCTAGCACTAAGTCAGCTATAATCTTCTTAGATCTGAAAACACTTTTCATTAGTGACACCTGAGATTTTCATGACAGATGGTGAGGCATTTTACTCCCCACAGATATCTGGACCAACCAAAACCCCAGGCTTTTTCTACAAGCTCTTCTGGTAAGCTATGCCTATTCTGACCCATGCCCATGAAATAGCCCTTTGGAGCACAGGCTAAGAACTCTATTCCTATTCAATGTTATCCTATTAGAGTTTCACAATTATCTTATTTATTTGATTACTGACAGAATCCTTTGGGATATGGATCAATCACTCATCAAATTTTCACAGCATGTACAAATTTGACCTGCGCTCCCCAATGTCTTTATTCTCAATGAGAACAAAATCAGGGCCCAGCAAGCCAGAATCCTTCCTTAGCACTACACACATTTTCCTCAAAGTTGGTAAATGTCTGACCAATAGCATCCTAGTCATCAATAAATTTTGAATCCTAATCCTGTCAGTACTTTATTCAACCCACATGTATATGTCTTGTTCATAAAGGATTATGGCAATTAAGCACAGAAAGCTCTATCCAAAAGCTCTGCCCACATATAATTTTGTTAATTTTATCATTCAACTAGTACTTCTTTGTGCCTTTTTTTGTTGTCATTTTCTCATACTTCCTTCATAACAGGAGCTTCTTCATGTAGGAATTCACAATGTTTAATCAAAGAAATTAGCATTTAGCCTGTGGAAACAGAGGCACATCTAAGCAACTAAACATCAGGAAATAAAAATTTTGGTCACTAAGATAGTATATCAAATAGTTTTCAGATTAAATCAATAAAAATCAGATTTAGACAAGAGGGATGAACACCAGACTGAAGAGATTTTGAATTTCAAATGATGGATGCTAATAGATTTTATTCTCAATGGAGCAACCTGCTGACCTTATGGTCATGGAGAAGAAAAGTTCATTTATCAAATTGGTCCTCTTCTCCAAATGAAGCAAGTTGACTCACCTGTTTAATAAACTGCACTCCAAAGAACTCCGATAGTAGAGTAGTAGTAGTAGAGTAGTAGAGTAGTCTCATGACTACTAGTAGTAGAGTAGTCTCACGACTATTCCAGAATGGTGGAAACATCAACTGTTGAAGCTACTGATCATAATGACTTGGGGCATGTCCCCGAAGACTCCCACTAGTAATCTATAGCAGTGAGGGCAGTGATACATGATCACTCTCAGAACACATGAATCTGCTCTAGAAACTCCCCAGAATACTAGAAACAGAAGTCCTGCTGGGTAGAGGGTTTAATCCCGGCAACTGTATAGGTTAGAGAGATGCAACAAAAACTGAGCATAACTATTACTATGATTTTATTTCTACCTCTTGATTTTCTACCTCTTGGAATACTTGAAGTTTGAAAATATAGCTATATGTAATATCACCAAAACACTAACAATGGCTAAGGATATTACCGAGATTATGAATAGTGAGTCATTTTTTAATTTCATGTAACTATTACCTATTATTTTAAAATTTCCTATAATGAAAGGTACATAAACAATGAATCTTGGAACACTGAAAAAATAAAGTTAAAAAAGAAAAAGAACTTTGAAATCATAGAAAATACTCATAAAAGTAAATATATGACTTATAAAACATGGTGGAATTCCCATAAGCTCTATTATTTCACATGCTTCATGCCTATTGGGTAGACAGAATGGGTTAGTCTTGAAATTCCCCTCAGTGCAAAAAACACAACCTTTTAAGACAAAGTTGGAAGTAAACTATTTTATTTTAGATGATGAAGAAGAAAAAGAAGAAAAACAACGACAACAACAGCAACAACAAGAAGCAGCAGCTGATAAAGACAATAAGATGTCACTGCTCACATCCAAATGCATTGTCTCCCAAATACCTACTTGCTGTCATGGGCATGCAGTAACTTTATAACAGCATGCTATGAGTCAAAAAAAAACAACATGCTATGAGTCAATTGCTATTGCATACAAAGACATACTCTCTATATAGAGAGAGTGTGAAAAGTTTTGAACAGAAGTTTAAGGAGTGTGCTGTAAAACAGTGAGTCATTTTGGTTTTTAAGCAAAAGAGTCTGGAATCAAAATGATGCTCTAGGGAAGTTAATTTGGCAGCAGGGTCATGATGAATTGAAGGGGAGAGCAATTAGAAATAATGTGACCCCATAGGAAGCTATTGCAACTCTGCAAAGAGAAGTAAAGAAAAATCTGAACTAGAACTGGTTAGCAAGAATGGATAGTGGAATGAGGTATAAGAAACTGATATGTACTATGCAGATTATATGCTGAATATGTCATATGAGATAAATGACAACACTTAGATTTGGATTCTAGTTTCAGTTATGTTCGATGAGGAATGTAATCTTGAGAAAGTCATTTTTATCTTCCTACATATTAGATCAGTTTCATTTGAAAAAGAAAGAAAGGGGGGAGGGAGGGAGGAAGGAAAGATGGATGGATGGATGGAAGGAAGGAAAGAAGGAAGGAAGGAAGGAAAACTATTTCATTTAAGACCAAAAAAAAATATTTCCTTTCAGTTGTTTAAAATCTTCCTCCAATGAACCAGAGTCATTTTTTTATATTATATCTCCTTCATTGCAAATGGATTTGAAATGAAAGAGTGATGAAAAGTAAATGCTTCAAAGAGCCTTACCACTTACTTCCAAGATTTTCAAATGGAAATGTTCCAAATGGAACATCACATTCATGGTTGAGTTGGCCCATGCATCTACCAGTTAACACTTGCTCCTGATGATCATTTATACTTTTGGCAGTTATCAGTGGCTTTAGGGAGAATATCTCAGTATAGGAAGGACTCCTCTGACAGCAAGAAAAAAATGAGAGCTCTTGAAATTCTTGAAGATCTCCTATTCAGGGATCCACCATGAACACGAGACTTGGAGGGAAGAAGGTAAGCATGATACTGTCACCTGGAAAATACATCTGGTTATTAACAAGCTTGGAGGAATTTGCTCAGGAGGGGGAAGATTTCACTAAGGGAGAAGAAAAGCTGTCACACAAGAGAGTAGAAAGTAACTTACACCAACAAACTCCTTACAGGAGAAATATTAGATGATTTTATCCCAGTAAGGCCTCTCTGACTTTCTTCCTGAGACAACGGTGAGCTCAAGATAGCACAGAACTACTACCTGCACAGTTATATAGAGTAAGGTGTGGGAAGACTAAGTCATGTGTCCAATACGACAATCTGCCTTTCCTGAGAAAGCAATAACAGCAAAGGGGAACCAAAAACCTGATAGAACTATCCTGTGAGCCTCCTCAATAACTCTTGTAGGCTATGTCACAGGTTTCAAAATGAAAAGTCAGATGTAATGTGAATGATGATATCTTAAGCCCAGTTTTACTAAATAATGGCAAGATATTGGTGAGTGCACTCCATGACCACTGAAGGGACAGAAACTTCAGACTAACCTTATAGTGTATAAGATAGAGAATATCCAGAAGATGAGGATGACCAGAAGCCAGATTACAAAATTATATATCTGTCTTATGATATCTAGGTAGCAAAGTGGTCAGTCAGTATAGGATTACTTCCCAGAAGAGTGGTAGTTAAAGAAGACATTTTGACTAAAAAATGGCAACTTCCCCCTTCACTGAATACTCCACCTGTCTCCTGCCCAATTCAAGTGTTACAGGGATGATGAAATTTGGTATTGGCATATCCAAATTATTATCCAACCAACCAATGAAATGTCCTTCATCCTATATATCCTCCCATACTTTCTTTTATTTCTTCTACTATGATGCTCTCAGCATTTGGGGAATTTTAACACACCCTCCATCAAACTATAGGTAGATTCCAACTTGTAGGCATTTCTCTCTTTTTGACTGGCATTTGGTAGCCCAAAAGACCAGAGTGAAAATATTACCTTAACTCTGTTCCACATAATTCTGTTTTTTGCATTTTCCTGACTTCATGCTGTAGCTATAGATGCTAGCCTTATCCATACCATTCTTACTAACCATTGCCAGAGAAATCTGGTATAGCCAAGTGCTAAAGGTAAGCAGTCTAGGCAGATTGCTGAGGTTATGACCACAAGACCTGGACCTAGCCCCTGGCCATACCATGGAGGAGCTGGTGCTTCTCCAGTCAGCCACCCAATTGGGTCCTTCTCCCAAAGTTTGATGTCTGGCCTGGCTAGATTCTGGTGCTCTGCCAAAAATGTAATCAATGGTGGTGGAGCATTCATTTCTTTCCCATGAGTTTCTCCTAATAAACACTCTTTCCAGAAAGCCTGGTGTATGCCTTCAGGCGATTAGTTTTAGTTTCCGCAACAAAACCCTCTATGTTTTAAATAGTTCTGAGGTTCTTGAAATATTTTTAAATAGTGACATAAAATTTAAAAAAAGTGAATGGCAAGGAAATAATTAATGATGGGTCAAACTTTGAATCAGTTGGTGAAGAAATTAGCAGAACACATGATAAGTGTCCATCTTCAAGCCTTTGTTTTCCAATTATAAAAACTGTTTATCTCCTAGTGATTAAAATGAGCAATCTCACTTGTGACTCTTCTTGTCAAAGATTCCTCTGATAAATTTTTTAAAAAGAAACATGGCAAAAATTTTATTTCAGTTTCAGTTTTGTTTTGTTTACTTTTGTTGTGCATCTTTAACACTTGTAAGCAAGAGAACTGTAACTAATACAATCACTTGAGGCCCCAAGAATACTTGTATCAATTTCCCTAGTTCCTCTCCAGACCCATGTTTAATTGGAGTGAGGCAGCGGGATAAGGAGATTAAGTAGAGTTATGGCCAAGGTAGATTGGTAATGATCGTGTACATTCAGGAATCATGCTTTACTGGAATCCTAGAAACTACCTTGTGGGTAGAGAAAAAGGCAGAAATCCAATGTCCAGAAGTAAAGTCAAGCTTAAAACAATGAAGCTATCTAAATATCACCAAAGAGAAAACCAGGAAGGAGGTTGAGGCACAGACTGCATCAGATAGAATTTCTACAGTTTTCTATCGTCTCCTAATAGATATCCAACTAATTGGATTGACACAAGCACTTTTGCAGAACTCTGAGATCATTGTTCTTGACAGTCTTTGCTGTCAAGCCTCCTGTCAGGGTCAGAAGTGGGGAGAGCTAGGAGTATACCTTAAACAAGGACTTGATGTAGATCTTAGCAGTAGCAACATGGAAAATACCTAACAGAAAGACAGGTGGACATCAGGGAGATTTAGAAGTAGATAGAAGGCAGGGTCCAGAACATGCTTGAGGGTCTCAGGGAGGGTTGCAGCAAGCTGTAGGTAGGATTCACACATTTCTCTTTTTGTGACTTTCCTATCTTTGGGGAGCTTCAAGTTACTAGTTAGGGAAACTAGAGCCACTTCAGATAAGGAGGAAGAGTGTGGTATGCTGAATAATGTTCCCCCCAAAGATGTCCACCACCAAATCTCCAAAACCTGTGAATATGTTACTGTCCATGGCAAAAGGGACTTTGCACATGTGATTAAGGATCTTGAGATGGAGAGGTTAGCCTGGATTATCCTGGTGAGCCCAAGATAATCACAAGGATCTTTGTAAGAGGAAGTAGATTTTGAGTCAGAGGATATGTGATGAAGAAAGCAGAAGTCAGAGGGAGAGAGAAATTGATTTGAACATGTTAGGCTTCTAGCTTTGAAGATGGAGGAAGGAGCCCACAAGCCAAGGCATACAGGCTTCTAGAACCTAGAAAAGACAAAGAAGCAGATTTTTCCTTAGGCTCTCCAGAAAAACACAGCTCTACTGACATCTTGATTTTAGCTCAGTGAGACCTATTTTGGACTCCTGACCTCTAGAACTAGAAGATAATAAATTTTATTGTTCTAAGCTATCAAGCTTGTAGTAATTTGCTACAGCAGCAATTGGAAACTAATATGAATGACTATATATCTGGAATTACAAATATGGTATGATAAGGTTCAAGGTGACAGTTGGTTATAAGATAAAAGGTCTAGAAATTTTAAAGTGGGACCAGAAGAAAAACTGAGATGATGCCAAGGTATAGAACTGCTGAACCAGAGATCCGTATCTTTCTTCTGCTTAGAGGTTTGACTGGTTCTAGAACTTAGAGAGATGCTTAACAAGAAATTTGGGAAATAGTGGAACCATAGACGAAAAATAAACTCAGTCATCTCCTTAATCAAGGTGTAACTTTACAGTCACTTGTTCATCCATTCAACTAACACTTAGAGGGCCAGGCTGCTAAATGCTGGAGCCAGAGTTAAGAATAAGATGGCTAAGGTTCATGATCTCAATATAGCTGTGTGAGTCAAGCTCGTTTTAAGCTAACATGACATCCTTCTCTGGAAGGAACATTCTACTCTTTTTTCTTGCTGGGAACTATCTACAAATGCTAACACAGCAAAGCAAAAATGCTCCATAGACACCAAATATACACTCAAGTAAGGCAGATTAAATAGAGAGGTAAAAGCAGAATTTTATGACGTCCAATGAGGAAGAAATATAAAATTAAATGAGTTTAAAGCAAATGATATGGGCATTCAGATTTTTCAAAATCTTTGTCCTTCAGAAACCCTGGAATCACGCAAGGACCCCATATTGGAAGGCTGCAGAGAAAAACAAACTTCTGCTTGAAGACCTAGGGGGAAAAGTACAGGGTTATATTGGGGATTTTACCAAGCAGATGGAAAAAGGGCAACTGCAAAATGTGAACTTTATTGAGCAATATGGAGACTCTAAAAATGGCTGGAGAATCATCTAGAAAGACTACTCAGCGTCCAGTATAGTCTGGCTGTTAGAATCCAACATGAAGGAGTGAAAAGACATAAAAGCAAGGTGTCTTTAGAGCAAGAGGCTCTAAAGGAAGTTGAACAATGGAGCAGGGCCAGGTAAACTTTTTTGTAAATGTTAGACAGTAAATGTTAGATTTTGCAGGCCACAGCGTCTCTGTCCCAAGTACTCATCACCACAACTGTAGTGAGAAAGGCAACTTCAGATAATATGTACATCAATGGGTACAGCTAGGTACCAATAAAATTTTATTTATAAAAACAAGCAGAGGCCATCTCTGGCCCACTGGCCATAATTTCCAACCATATAAAAAAATATATATATATCCATATAATTTCCCAACCATATAAGTATAGTTCCCAACTATATAAGTATAGCTCATTCTGTAGTTAATTTAAAACCCAAAGATCAACTCAAATGCATTACATTTGTGCTACTATTCCTCCCTACCACATAACAAAACTTCTTTATGATGCTGAGCAAGTTATTTAATTTTAGCAAGTAAGCCTCTGTTTTCTCATCTTATAATAGTATCTCTATCCCAAGGTTGTTATGAAGAGTGGATGAAATAATACATTAGAATAGTAAGTATCATGCCTGACCCATACTAAATAAATAAGAGATGAAGCCATTGTTCTTTGCCTTTGCCTTTGTCATCCGAAACAACCAGTTATTGCACACTGTTAATCAATAATTGTGTTCCTTCCACTGCTGCATGTGACATTATCAATTGGTCTATTCTGGCACTAAAGTTTAAATCCATGCATCAAGTTTAAATCCATGCATCAATCCTGTTATTTGTCTTTTTGAGAACTATTCCAAAGTTTACACCTCCTCCTTTTTGTTTCACACTGTTTCACACTGTTTATTTTCTTTCTTTTTAGTTAAGTTTAAAAGCTTTGAAAAGCCAAAGTAGTTGTATAATAGCTAGAAGGACACAGCAGTCTATAACCAGTGTTCCAAGAGTTTTTCTCTGATTTAAAAATGACCCTGAGGTGGGGGGAAAAAAAGACCTCAGCAAAAACAGTGTGTGAGGTCACGGAGAAGGTAAACAAGCTATTTCCAGGAGCTAGAGAGCAAACTAAGAGCTATGGAAACAGGCCCGGGGAATCAGAGCTTAGGGGATTTCTGGTAGGGAACATGGCATCAAAGGACTGTAGTCCTCCTTTTATATTTTCTGTAAGCCTTAGGGTTCCTCTGTATAGACTCAGACACCATCAACCATTATAGATAGGACATATGAATAGAGGAAGAGGCTGATACTGCCTTTGGAAGTTATTAGTCTTTCTGGCCCAGAAAAAGAGAATGCTAGGAATTTCTTCTGATTACATATATGGAATTCTTTTCTGGCCCTTGCATTCCATTCTTCTTAAGAGTCAAGATTGCGTGTAGATGCCTAAAGAATAACCGTAAGTTTGGAAAGTCAGTGGTCGCATATTGCTTGTGTTCAGAAGCCCCTCCTCCTCAGGGAAGTGCCTGTTTCCGCCATACTTACCTCCCACTCCCCTGTTATCGGATATACCAGGAGTGGAGTTAGAACAACTGACAGTTAGACAGGAAAGCTCAAGCTTTATCTCTGGGCACACCTGGCATCATGTTGACTCTTGGCCAAGGTAAGGGCAATGAGATTTATATTGTTCATTTAAGACTTCGCACCACAAAAAAGAAATGATAATTATATGACATGATGAAAGTGATAACATTTTGTGATACTCAAGTGTGTTAAATCAATACATTTTACACCTACACAAATGTTACATGCTTATTTCAATAAAGTTGGAAAACAACAAAAACAAGGAAGAAAGGGAAATAAAGATCCCAAACTCTCCTGGAGACTGACCTACCCCTACCCCAACGTTCAGGACTTACAGACTTCCTGGACCATGTAATTAGTACACACTGTAAACTTGAATATATGTGAAGCAGACTTGCAGACAGAATTCAGAGGGGAGAATTTCTTTGTTCTACCCAGAACTAAAAGCAAAAAGGTTAACTTTCCCTGATACTTAGAACCCTACCTATTTGGGCCCCTGGGTGGCGCAGTTGGTTGAGCGACTGCCTTCAGCTCAGGTCATGATCCCGGAGTCCTGGGATCGAGTCCCACATCGGGCTCCCAGCTCCATGGGGAGTCCGCTTCTCACTCTGACCTGCTCTCTCTCACTCTCTCTTTCCTAATAAATAAATAAATAAATAAAATCTTTAAAAAAAAAAAAAAAAGAACCCTACCTATTTTAATATGTAATGCTTCCATTGTTGATTGGCTCTAATATTTTCTAGTTTCCAATACAGTGTATTCTTTGACCAATATTTTATTTCATAAATATATGAAAATACTCAACTTCATTCAAAATCATGGAGGAGAAAATAGAAACAAGATATCACCTAATTTCCTTCTAATGGGCAAAAAAAATGAATTTGGATGGGGATGTGGAGATGGAGAAATTTGTACATTGCTAGTAGAAAGGTAAACCAACGAGTCATTTCAGAGAACAATTTAGAAACACTCACTAAACCCAAAGGTGAGAGGCACAAAATCTATGAGTCTGCAGTTCCAATTCTACAACTCTAAAATGTTCTCTAGAGAACAGACTCACACAGATGAACAAAGATGTTTACTACAGTACTCTTTGCAAACACACACACAAAAAAGAGCACACAAATGAGCATGCACTAAAGCTTATTCTTGCAACAGATAGAATTATTTAAAAAATATAAACTATAGATATGCCAAATTCATAAGAACTCCAAAGCAGCAATAAGTGAGAAGAAAAAAGAAAATGAAAAGGATGTGCACCTGAATGATAGAATTTATACAATATTTAAGTTCCCTAAATGTTGTTTAGTATCTATAATATTCTACATAGAAAAGTACAGGTATGTATGTTACAATGATATAAAAATACACAGTCTTCACTTCTTCAGGGCAAGCCAACTATATACCCTTAACAAAACACACAGAACACCCCCTTCTAGGTAGCTTTTCTACATGTGGCTTCCCCATGCCAACAGCCTCTAATCAGGGTATAGCTAAAGTTTTCCCTTTTTTCTACTATACGGCTTTCCTACTCCCCTACATGCCTTTGAATCTCTGACAAACACAGGTGATGCAGGCTGACTCTCTAGCAAGTTCTGAATAAACAGTCTCTGTCAGTCCTCAAAAAAAAAGTCAAAATAGTGATTATTCAAAACAGAGGTACAGAAGGGCTTTAGAAATACCACAAAATGATACTGTAAGTTAATTCATAGTGATGGGTAGACAGTCATCTGAGAAAATATTTCCTGTAACTTTTTCATGTTTCACATTTTTATTAAGTGTATATATGTAATAAATCTGATATACTGATATGAAAGGAGATATTAAAAAAAGATATAGAAAGCAATAACTATTTCGGTGCCCACACTTTGCTCCAGTTCCTCTTTTGGTCTCATCCTGGATCCTAGATTATGGAACGTACTCTAGTTATCACTGTAAAAAAAAAAAAAAACTGTCTATCTGTCTGTCATTTATTAGCTAGGTTGAGTTGAATTTCTGTTACTGGTTACCAAAAAATACTCCTAAATAATCTTGAAATGATCAGAGGTTTTAGAGAATTCTGGCTTTCCTGCAATCTCCAAGCATCCTGGCCATACCAGCATGCCCACTGCAGGTGTAAAAGGAGCATATTTAGGGGTAGAATATCTTTCTGACCTCTATGAGCATACAGTTGCCCATATCATGTCAGGATTCATGTGCAGGTTTTCAAGGAGAATAAAGGATGTCCGAGAGCTGGAAATCCAAATTGAATTTAGAAACCAATAGTAGTTCCAAGAAGACAACATCCAGCTAGATCAAAAGCAAAAGTAAGGAATATTAGCTTGTGGTTTCTATGCACAGGGGAGAGAATCAAATGCTTGCCTGGCTAAGCCCTTCTTCAGCCACAGCTTTGGTGTGTCCCCGCGACTACGTGAAAGATAAGTTCCCTGCAGTTTCCTATGAAATAGACAAGAAGAATGTCTGGAGTTCTATTTGAGCTTCTGCTCCAGGAGACAGAGCAGCCTCTAAATTACTAACATCAATTGGCCCTTTATTCAAGGAATCACCTCACTTGAATCAAACCTGTCCGAACGAAGGCATCTTTGCCCTTCATTCCCTAGTGAGTTTTTGGTCAGATTGTCCTTTTACAACCTCCACTGCCGCCTCATGAAAGGCATTATATTGTAACCCTGCTTCCTTATGCTTCCATCCAATGACATCCTAACAAAAGATATGTTTTATCAGATATGAATATCTGATTCAAAGACATTTCTGTTCTTAGTGTAGGATATAAATATAAATATAAGATTCTCAGAGTAACTTTTATTATCTCCTAAGAAATATCTAGTATTTTATGACTTGGATCTCAGAATGATCTCAGACATGATGGTTAATTTTATGTGTCACTTTGACTGGGCCAACAGATGCCAGGATAGCTGGTAAAACACGATTTCTGGGTGTGTCCCAGTGACTGTATCCAGAAAGAGTTGGCAGTTGAAAGAGTAAACTGAGTGAAGAAAACATGAGCAGGCATCATCCAATCCACTGAGGGTCCGAATTGCTTTTTCGGTTGAGCTGAACATTCACCTTCTCCTGACCTCAACATGACTGCTCCTGGTTCTCAGGCTTTTGGCCTCAGACTTAGACTTATGCCATCACCTCCTTTCTCAACCTGTTATTCTAAGACCTTCAGACTCAGACTGAATTTACACCATCTATTTTCCTAGTTCTCCAGCTTGCAGATAGCAGATCATGGGACTTAGCCTCCATAACCATATGAGCCAAGTCCTACAATAATTTCTTCTCACACATACATACATGTATATGTGTGGGTTTGGTTTGGTTTCTCTAGACAACCCTAATACATCAGACAACCTTTATTTTTAAAAACAAAGTACTATTTTATAATCCAGTTTTTTATTTTTTCTTGGTTTCTTTATTTGTAATCAATTTTGTCTCAATGTTTTGCTATGTCTTTAGCTAGGTTCAAGCAAATATGTCACATCATTTGCATGATATGTTATTTTAAAACACACTCTTCTTTGTTTCATACTTTTCCTTTATTTTCAAAATATCTGCAGAGTTTATTCCTTTTCCCAAAAACAATGTGGGATTTTTAGAAATCTTATCATTCAATATTTTTCCTACATTACCCATATTTCATGTAAATTATTTCAAATGACTTTTTCAACATGCATAAAATAATTCATGTGAAATGTTTTTCTAAGTTGGTTATCAGCAAATTGGAGAATAGGGAAAATGAAAGTATGAGCATACATTACAAAAACGACTACAATTTTATCATTGCACATCATTTAGGAGAAATTCTTGGCCAAAAATCAGAAAAGTGGTTTGTTCTTCTTCCCTGCCCTAAGTTGATAAATTGGTTAATTTTTAAAAGCAGAGAATTTTAAAAAGTTCTAAAACTTCAAAAGACAAACATGAATCATAAAGGTTTTTGAGCAAGATTTGTTCTTAAGACAATATTAACTAATAATTATATAGTAATCACTGGTTTTTCCAGTCTTATACTCATGTGATTTCATTCTCTTGATTGTTCCAGAAATCTGAGCAGAACTGGAGACCCTCACCACACACTAAACCCCATGTTCATATCAGGACCATGCTTCCTCCTTACCAAATGACCTTTCTATCCTGTACATACTCAATAGTTCAGAGTAATGCCATCCAATCACAAATTTTCCCCTATATTTGGGATCCTGGAAGACTATCTATATCAGTACTCTATTTAAAAATATGATGAAGTAGTGAGTATACAAAAATTCTCACAATATAGTAGGAACTCTATGGAATGAACACAACTTACTTCATTCTTTCAATTCTTTGCTTTAGTTAAGTTAGTTTAACTAAGGCCAAAGACCTCCTGGCACATCCCCTCCTCAGTCCTTCCTACTGATGGCTGTAGGAATCCTTGAGGTCATATTAAATTCCTGCATTTGACCAAGAAGAATGTTCATCTGATTTGACAAGATCATAGTCCCAGTAAAATAATGGCATTCAGTAAAAATGATAAAGGTCCCAGTTTCCAGGCATGGGTACATTCACCCCAACAGCTCACAGAATACCATTCACAAGTTATATTTCAAAAGGTTACTAATTTACATAATATTTTTGGCTTGGGGTTGAGTTTAATTTCCAACTCTAAGCCTCTTCAGTTTTAATTAGCTTTTTATTTCTTGCCAAAAGACAATGTTAATTTTAGCTTTATTCAGAATAAAAACATCAAAAACTGAAATGAATCCAAATTCTTCTCCACTCCTTGGGTCCAAGAATGATGTTTGTGGTACTAATCATCAGTAACCCAAACACTAAGGAGTTACATTAGAGCGTACTTCTCTTTTCAGTCAACAACAAAGTGAAATACCATTAATCAGGAACCCTATATCTTAACACATGTGGCCCTCTAAAAGGGACTAAAAGTAACATCAATTGCTTTAATTCAACTGCCATACACAATTTTTTATTCCTTCTTAGAACTGTCCAGTCTTTTTGGTCTATTGTCCATAATCCATGAAATATCTGGCATTTTTACAGTCTGCAATGCATAAGACTATACATTTAAGTTATAATATAAGTTAAAAAGGATAAAAAAATCACCTGACATTTCTGTCAGTCCTACCTTAATATTGTAACTTTCCCAGCAGTTTCACCACCTTTATACAACTACACCTCTGTGAATTCTATTATCTTCTATAGGCAGAATTTCGTTTACACTTTATCTTTGCCATCTTGCTATCATAAATCTGTCTTCCTCTGTATATCTGAAAATTAATTAAAATGATTCATTGTAAAACTTTGCATTTCCCTTTTCTAAGCTTCTAAAATAAAGTTTTATTATTTTTATCACCATGTATCATAATATATAGTTTCATCTGAGGTGGTGTTTTGACTACTACTACTACTAATTATTATTATTATTTAATATTATTATTATCTGATTAATAATTCGTATGATAGTTTTGACTAGCCTTCCTCACCACTGTAACAAAAATGTTCTCTAGCTTTGGCATTAAAGGCTATGGCTATAGGTATATCATTTTTTTTTATTCCCCATCTTCAGTATCCTAAATCTTCTACTCTGCTAATACAAACATTAAATTTATACTGACATTCACATTTTTCTAGAAGTACTAAAATACCTAATTAATATGCCCACTCACCAATTGCCCAAAGTATGTTTTAGTAAATGCCATTGACATACTATGTTCCCTTCAGCCTTACACAGAGGCCTTTCAACATCTGAGTATCTTCCCCCAGAGAAAAGAGCTCTCTTCTACCTTTCAGAGTAGGTCAGAAGTGTCAGAAAAATTAAGCTTTCCTCACCACCCAGGAACAACCCTCAACAATACTTGATGGGGGTAGGTGTATAAAAATCCCAAGTCCCTACTCATGGATGGAGGCACATGTCATACAAGGAATCCCAGAGTTCTCCCAAAGTCTTAAGCTCTAATTACCAACAGCAATACTAGCTGATAATGTACCCCTTAATGACTGCCTTTGGCTTTTTTGGCTTACTTCCCCAGTCCCCGATACCAGTTTCAGATTATCTCCTTAATAAGTGCTTTAATTTCAATTTTTGTCAAAAGGATTGACTCTGAGGAACCCACACTCAAACAAATAGTTTAGAGTCTATACACATGCCACTTATTAACATTTGTGGGAAAGATGAAGGGATATGTATTGTCATAAATCTTTCATTAAAAAGATAATTTCCAGAGATTCTATTTTCAGTGTCAATTCAAACTACCACAAGTTTTCCACAGAGAATTTATGCTGAAATCTACAGTGCCTAGACTTTGCATTACTTTAGTGTAGTGAGAAAAATCAATCAGTCACTTGAACTGTTGATAAGTTCAGGCAAAACAATGTACATGAGACCTAAGGAGATACACTAAAAGAATAAAATGTAGAAGTTTGGTATATAGTAAGGGGTCTGAATTTGAAGATCTAGATCTACTGATTAAACTTGAAGCCTTTTTCTGCTAGAAGTTCCAAAAGAGGCAGTGTCTAAACTTCCTTACACATTAACTTTATAGCTTTACTATACACAGAAATTTTTCTCATAGCTTTTTTTCCTAAAAATCTTATAGACATTATAGCATTTTCATTTGGAAACATATATTCATATATCTATCTGGATATATATATATATATTTTTAACAGGAATAAGATGCCCTGAATTTTATATTTCCATGGCAAATAACCTATTTATTTCTTGTATTCTTGTGGGGTTATTTTATAATCCCGGGAAAAATGGTAAAAACGTCAATCTGTGAATATAATTATTTCAGCTTTATATTTGGAGAGTCCCTTCAGTGTGAAAACTTAAGTTGTTTAGAATTTTCTTGTAACTTATTTGAGCATTGCTTCTTTTCACCACATCATATATCTCTTTGTCACCTTCTATTTATATCAAGTGTATGTACTTTAGATCTCTTGTTCTTTTTTTTTTTAGATCTCTTGCTCTTTTTATATGATAAAGATTTTATGTAATTATGTAAAAATTGTATTTGTATATGTGGTTTAGTTCTCTGTTCTTTAAGTCTTTCATTCTTTCATTCATGATTTCATGTCTTTACCATTTTCTTGTGAATTTTTAGAGAAGTTACCAATTCCATCTTGAAAATCAATAATTTGTCCAGCAACTTGTGTGACTTTTGAACACTTGAGGACCTCTGATTTAGTTGTGTGCTGTCTCTTCCCAAACCCCAGAGAGGAAATATAGGGGAAAAGAAGAGAATCAATTGTGGGGAGACAATTCAAACAGGGATTCTTCACCCTAGCGTTGTCCATGGGTAGAATTCAGGGATGTCCATGAAGTTCGCTAGGAGAAACAATTTACCTCTAATAAAAGTTAACAACCTTCACATAATTTACAAATGAGGATAGCATTAGCAGTGTTTGTAATTTTTGTCAGCAACAGAAATAGAAAATATAGCTATTTCCATATCAAATAACAGTGGTTACATATATTGCAAAAAATCATTTACATGTTCACTACTTTGAAATTACAGAAGTCATTTATCAACCCCCCCATATTAATGTAATCTTAATCAATATGCCAAGAAGATTTTTCATGGAACTTGAAACTGATCCCAAAATTCATATAGATGACTGGGGCCCAAGAATAGTCATAAATATTCTGAATAAGAAAAATAAAGAGCATAAATATCAAGTCACTATTAAGTTATAGAACTTTCTGAATAAACCAGTGTGGCATTGATGCATAGAAAACAGAACAGAAAAAGATTAGATGCAGATTCACACAATGAAAAGAATTTTGTAACTGCCACTACAAAGCAGCAGGGGAAAGTATAAACTATTCAAATATGGTCCTGGAACATTTGGATGCACATATGGGGAAAAAATAAGACTCATAACCTAGTATAAGGAAGTATAAATTCCAGATAGATTAACAATTTATTTTTTGATAGATTAATAATTTAAAAAGGAAAGGCAAAACTTTAAAACTTGGAATCTGAGGGTAAAAAACTTAAATAAAACATAAAAAGCACAAGAGGAATGATGAGTTTCACTACATTGTAATTAAATGACAAAAGATTCATGGATGGGATGCTTGGGTGGCTGTCAGTTAATCATCTGCCTTCATCTGAGGTCATGATCCCAGAGTCCTGGGGATCAAATCTTGCATCAGGCTCCTTGCTCAGCAGGGAGCCTGCTTCTCCCTCTGCCTGCAGCTCTCCCTGCTTGTGTTCTCTCTCTCTCTCTGACAAATAAATAAAATCTTTAAAAAAAAAGGTTCAAGGACAAAATTCAATTATAAAATACTGAATGAGAAGAGATATTTTTAAACTGTGGAATCATTAAAAGGTTGTTACCCACAATAAGGATATAATATCTTATAAGTAAAATGAAAAAATTGCAAATATGATAACAAGCAATTCATAGAACATGGCTTACCTCATTGGTAATCAAAGGAAGAAAAATTAAAATAATAGTCAAATATTATTTTATATCTATCATATTAGAAAATATTAAATATCTTCTCAATTGAAAAATGAATAAACGTATTATGATAGAGATATGTAATACATTTCTTTATAGCAATTAATATGAATGTGCCAGAACCACATATATCAGGAGTAAATGTCAAGAAAATAAACCAAGTACCTAAAGAATATATACAGATGATACAATTTATGTAAATTTCAAAAAAAAAATTAAAAATTATTTTACATATTATTTAAGGGAAATATGTATATTGAAAATAACAAAAGTATATCACCAACTCAGGATAATGGCTAACTCCAAAAAAGGAGAAATGGAAATAAGATAGAAAGTGTTATAAAGTCCAATTCTATCAATGATATATTTTTTTTTCAATGATATATTTTTTATGTATTTATTTGACGGAGAGAGAGAGAGAGAGAGAGAGAGAGAGAGAGACAGTCAGAGGAAGAAGAGGGAGACGCAGGCTCCCCACCGAGCAGAGAGCCTGACATGGGGCTTGACCCTAGAACCCTGGGATCATGACGGAGCTGAAGACAGATGTTTAACTATCTGAGCCACCCAGGCACCCTTCTATCAATGATATTTAATATTTTTAAAAATCTGCAGTAAAATTTTATTTATTTTATATTTTAAGAGGTTTATTGCAAGATCTTGGCTTACAGCTGTTAGGGTGACCAGGCAATTCTGAAATCCCTAGAGCAGGCAAGAAAAGAAGGCTGGAACTCTTAGGCATATGCTGAAATTATAGTCCAAAAACAGAATTTCTTCCTCAAAGAAGCCTCAATTCTGTTCTTAGATCCTTTCAACTGATTGTATCAGGCCCACCCAGGTTGAAGAAAATCTCTTTTACTTTTAATTAAGTAATTAAGTAATTAAATTGATCAATCAATTTAATTAATTAATTATTTTAAAGATTTATTTATTTATTTTAGAGAGATGGAGAGTGATGGGAAAGGACAGAGATAGAGAGTGTCTTAAGCAGACTCCATGCTAAGTGTGGAACCTGACATGGGGCTCAATCTCACAACTATGAGATCACAATTTGAGCTGAAACCAAGAGTTGAATGCTGAACTGACTTGCCACACAGTGCTCCAATTATTTTTTAATTTAAGTATAGTTGACATACATTATAATAGTAGCTGTAGTAATCAAAACAGTATGCTATCAACACAAAAAAGGATACATCGATTAAAGAAACAAGACAGAGAGCCCAGAAATAAATCCAAGGTTATAGGGTCTATTAATATAGGACAAAGAAGGCAAGAATATACACTGGGAAAAAGACAGTCTCTTCAGGAAATGGTGTTCAGAAAAATGGGCAGCTACGTGCAAAAGAATGAAACTGAATCACTTTCTTAAACCATACACAAAAATAAACTCAAAATAAATTAAAGACCTAAATGTAAGACCTGAAACCATAAAACTTCTAAAAGACAACATAGGAGGTAATATCTTGGACACTGGCCTTGGCAACATTTTTTTGGGGATATGTATCCTCAGACAAGAGAAACAAAAGCAAAAGTAAGCTACTGTGACTACATCAAATAAAAAGTTTTTGCACAGCAAAGATAAAACAGAATGTTTTCTGATAAAACAGACAGGTAACATACTGAGTGGGAGAAAGGCTTGCAAATTACATATCCAATAAAAGGCTGATATCCAAAATATATAAAGAACTCATAACCCAACACCAAATACCCCAAATAATCTGATTAAAAAATGGACAGAGGACCTGAACAGACATTTTTCCAAAGAAGACAGACAGATGGCCAATAAGCACATGAAAAGAGGTTCAACATCACTAATCGTTAGGGAAATGCAAATCAAAACCATAATGAGATACCACCTCACATCCCTCAGAATGGTTATTACCAAAAAGACAAGAAATAATAAGTGTTGGGAGGATGTGAAGATAAAGGAACCGCTGTGCACTGTTGGTGGAAATGCAAACTGGTGCAACTACTACAGAAAACAGCATGGAGTTTCCTCCAAAAAAAAAAAAAAGAAAAAAAGAAATACCATACTATCCAATAATTTCACTGCTGGGTATTTACCCAAAGAAAATATAAAGACTAATTTGAAAAGATATATACACTCCTGTTTCTTGCAGTATTATTTACAGTAACCAAGATATGGAAGCAATCTAAGTGCCCACTGATAAATTAATAGATAAACAAAATGTGGATTTTATATATCTCTACAGGAATATTACTCGTCCATAAAAATGAATGAAATCTTGTTATTCATGACAACATGGATAGTAGGCCTACAGGGTATCATACTAAGTGAAGTTGAGTCAGACAGAGAAAGACATACATTCCATTTGTATGTGGAATCTAAAAACAAAACAAAGAACAAAGAAACAAAGACCAAAAAAATATAGAGAACAAACTGGTGGTTGGCAGAGGGTAAAGGTGGGGGATAGGCAAAATAGGTGAAGAGTATTAAGAGGTATAATTTCTAGTGATAAAATAAATATGTCACAGGGATGTAAAATACAGCATAGGAAATATAGTCAATAATATTACAATAATGTTGTAGGTGATAGATGGTAACTACATCTACCCTGGTGAGTACTGCATAAGTATAGAATTGTTGATTCACTACGGTGCAGTAAAGTTATTTTAAAAAATATCATATGTTAAATCTGGATTATGGGTATACGGCTATTTATTATATTGCCCTCTATTCATATCTGAATATTTAAAATATTTTGTAATTAAAAATTACTTCTTATTCTGTTGTTCACATTAAACTATTTAAACTGTAAAAAATATTTTCACAAATGAATATTTTTTTCAGTGGTGGATATACCCAATTTTGTTTTAGGCCAGAGTCTGAAATTAGTTTCACTGATCCAAAATCTAGATATTAGCAGAGTCATTCTCCCTCTGGAGGCTCTAGGAAAGAATCTGTTCCTCACTTCTTCCAGCTTTAGGTAGCTACCTTGACAAATGGTCCCATCACTCCAATCTCCACCTCCATGATCACATTCTTCCTCCTCTTCTATGTGTATCAAATCTCCCCTGCCACTAATAAGGATATTTGGGGTTAAACTTAGAAATTTTAAAATAAAAATCCAAAATAATTTTCTTATACATAAATCCCTAATATAATCACATCTGCAAAACTCTGCTTCTTTACAAAGTAACAATTACAAATTACAAAAATTAAGACCTTTTATCTTTGAGTGGCCATCATTCAGCCTACTATAAACACATTTCTAAATGACTCATAGGTCAAAGATGACATTATATGGTAAATCAGAAGATATTTTCAATAAAAAGAGATAAAACTACAAAACTAAAAAAAATTTAAGACCAGCTAAAGCAGTGCTTAGAAGGAAATTTAGAGCATTAAATGCCTATATTAGAAAAGAAAGAGCTCAAATCAATGATCTGAAATTCAATCTTAAAAAATTAGATAAAGAGCAAATTCAAGCCAAAATAATAAGAAAATGATAAAAACAAGAGCAGGAATCAATGCAGTTGAAAACAAAACATACAAAAACAATGAGATCAAAAGCACAATTATACTGTTATAATCACCTTGATAGAACACAAAATTGTCAATGCATCAAATTCATTCAAATGTCAATATGAATGGTGTAAAACAACAGCGAAAATACATGAACTGCATTCCTTTTCATTCTTTGGGAACAACAATAGAAGTAATATTTCAGCCAAACTGATCAAAAAATAAAAATGAGAAGCACAAAAAAGCAGTAACAAGAATGAAAGAGTAATGCCAGTACAGATTAAGTTGGCCACTTAACCAACTGAACCACCCAGTTGCCCCAAAGCCAGAATTATTCTAATAAGAAAAACAGAAAAGAAATACAAGAGAAAACAAACCAACATTCCTCATACCTAAAGAATTCTTTTTTTTACCTAAAGAATTCTTAATAAAATATTATCAAATCAAATCTAGCCATGGATGACAAGAAAAATACATATTGATCAAGTGGAATTTGTCTCAGGAATACAAGATCAAGTCAATCAATGTGATTTATCATATCAATAAACCAAAAAGGATAAACTGTATGACCAACTAGATTCAGAAAATTCATTTGGTATAACCCAACAAATAGTCATAATAAAAACTCTCAACAAATATGTATAGAAGAGAATTTTCTCAACCTGATAATGCAAAACCTATAGCTAACATCTTATATAATGGTAAAAAAAAAATTAATACTTTCCATCTAGGACTGAGATGAAGTAAAAAATGTTCATTTCCATCACTCCTATTACCACCATCCTGGAGATCCTAACCAGTGCAAATCAGATTTTAAAAACAAAAACAATAACAAATATTTAGATTGGAAAGAAAGAAGTAAAATCACCTTAATCCACAGATAACATAATTGTGTATGTAGAAAATTCCAAATAATTAAAACTAATAAACTACTTCAGCATGATTATAGGAAACAAAGTCAATGTGCAAAAATCAATTACTTTTTTACACTAGCAATGATACACTGGAAATTAATTCTTTTAAATGCTATTTACAATAGAATTATAAAATATAAAATACTTAGGGATAAATTTAACAAAATATATATGAGATCACACACTGAAAAATACAAAATATGATGAGTAATCATTAAGTAAAGGTAGAAATACATTATTTTTATAAATTGGAAGATTCAATATTTTTAAAGTATCAGCTTAATATTAATATTAATTTATTGCAATCTGTTGTAAGCACAATCCCAGTAGGCTATTTTTTATTATTTTTAAAGGACTCTATTTTTTTAAAGTAGTTTCAAGTTCACAGCAAGATTGAGAGGAAGGAACAGAGATTTCCCATATATTCCACTCCACACATTCAAATCTTTCTGCATTATCAACATCACTCACCTGAGGGGTATATTAGTTATAAGTGAAGAACCTACATGTCACAATTACCGAAAGCCCATAGTTTACATTAAGGTTCAATCTTGGTATTGTATATTCTATGTCTTTACCCAAATGTATAATGACATGAATCCATTAGTATATTAAGTACAATGGGTTTTCCCTGCCCTAAAAGTCTTATGCACTCAACCTATTTATCATTTCTTCCCCTCTTACCCTGGCAACCACTGACCTTTAATTAGGTCACGATTTTGCTTTTTCCAGAATATAACATAGTTGAAGTTATATAATAGGTAGTCTTTAAAGATTGGCTTCTTTCACTTGGTAATATACACTTAAAGTTACTGACTGTATTCTTTTCATAGCACAGTAGATCTTTTCCTTTTAGTACCAAATAATATTCCACTATCTGGAGTACAACATTCACCTACTGGCAGACATCTCAGTTGCTTTTAAGTTTTGGCAATTGTGAATAAGGCCACTATAAGTATCTATTTTCAGGTTTTTGTGTGGACACAAGTTTTCAACTCCTTTAGGTAAATTCCAAGGAGTACAACTGTTGGATAATATGAGAAGGGTATGTTTAGTTTTGCAAGGAGCTGCCCAAACAGTCTTCCATCATGGCTCTACCATTTTGCTTTCTGTACCATATGGGAAAAAGTGACCCTTACATTATACCGTATTCAACTCAAAATTGCTTACCAAAATTTTTACAAAAATATGTGAGATAAAATTAGAAAAGTTGGAGAAGCCAATATGAGAGAAAAATCTTTATGACATTGGGCTAAGTTTAAAAAAAATCTTAGAAAAAAATGTCTTAGGACATACAAAGCACAAACTAAAACAAAAAGTATTCTTTTGAAATATATAGTTAGGAAAACAAGAACACTATGTACAGACTGGGAAAAAATATTCACAAAAACAAATATCTCATAGAGGATTATCTGATATCTGATCCAGAACACAAAAACAACTCTCAAAACTCAGTAATAAGAAGACAAATAAGCCAATTAAAAAAAAACCTCAGTAAAAGATTTTAAGAGCTAAGTCGCCAAAGAGAATATGGCATGTAAGTACTTGAAAAGCTATTCAACTTCATTATTTATTAGAAAAATACAAACAGGGGTGCCTGGGTTAAAGCCTCCACCTTCAGCTCAGGTCATGATCTCAGGGTCCTGGGATCAAGCCCTGCATCAGGCTCTCTGCTCAGCAGGGAGCCTGCTTTCTCCTCTCTCTCGGCCTGCCCCTCTGCCTACTTGTGATCTCTCTTTGTCAAATAAATAAATAAAATCTTTAAAAGAAAAAGAAAAATACAAATAAAAAATCACAATGATCTACCACTACACACCTGACTCAGTTAAGAAAACCAAGAATAGCACATGCAGGTAAGAGTACCGTGCAACTGGAATTCTCATACCTTGTTGCTGGGCATGCAGACTGCTACTGCCACTTAAGCCACATTTTCTAAGTGGCAGTTTTTCATGAAGCAATTTCACCCATGGATATTTACCTAGGAAAAATTAAAACATATTCCACCCCCCACACACAAAACTGTCTTCAAATGCTTATAGCAGCTTTATTCCTAAGAGCAGACAAATAGAAAAACAAAATGTCCACCAAGTTTTGAATAATAAACAAATTGCAGTATATCCCTAGCATGGAACACTACTCATCAATAAAAAAGGAGTGAACTACTTATATAGGCAACAACATGGATGGATCTCAAATGTCTTACTAAGTGAAAACAAATCCACTCATGAAGGATGCATAATGTATGATTTAACTTACACAACAGTCCAGAAAAGCTAAACTCATAAATGGATAAATGAAACCAGTGGTTGTAAGGGGCTAAGGACAAGGATGAGTCAAGTATTGACTGTTAAGGAGCATGAGGTTATATTTCAGGGTGATGAAAGACTCTATTTTTATTTTGATTGCAATGCAGGTTTGATAGAACACACAGACTACATACTTACAAAGATCCAATTTTATTGTATGTAAATTAAACCTCAATACACCTAACTTAAAAAAATTGTAATTGTTCTTCAGGTCATAACAATTTTTTTTTATATTTTAAAGATTTTATTTATTTGACAGAGATAGAGAGATCACAAGTAGGCAGAGAGACAGGCAGAGGGAGAAGGGGGAAGCAGGCTCCCTGATGAGCAGAGAGCCCGATGCGGGGCTTGATCCCAGGACCCTGAGATCATGACCTGAGCCGAAGGCAGAGGCTTAAACCACTGAGCCACCCAGGTGCCCCCAGGTCATAACAATTTTAATTTAATTGTGATTTCAATTTGTTTAATATTCTTGTTTGTTCATTATTACATTTTGAACTCATTTGCTTTGACATCCTTCTCACACCCAATTTTAGTGATTTTCCAGTTTCATAAAATCATCATATAAACTTTTCAGTACACATATAGATCTGTCCAGATGCATGGAATTAGAACAACTTTTGAGAGGGAATAGAGCATAGGGTTTGAACATGTAGAATCTGAACATAGACTGGTTGAGTCCTGATTCCATTACTTACTAACTGTTTTTGTCTAACCTTGAAAAAGATTAACACTTCGCCTTAGTTTCATAACTTATAAAATGGGGATTATAGTACCTACCTGATAGAGTCATAATGGAGATTAAATGAATATAGGATATAGGGAGTACTAAGAGCTAAAATGTATAAACTACCATCAGTATTATTGTTTAGATTGACTGATACATTGAGTCAATAATCCTTTCCCTTCCTCGGTTTCATTTAATATTGCAATATTTGAAAAATTTTCTTACTATACATGGCAACACAACTCTGAAATCATACTTAACTAAACATTTACATTTAGGAAGTGCTAATTCCTCCAACTTTTCCTTTGCTAAGCTTCTAATATACATTTTCTCTTTTAACACTCTGATTGTCTGTCACAGGGATGATTAGTAATTGCCTTTTTATACAACAGGAAACTGTGGGTGCAGTATGGTTAAGTGCCTTGTCAAAAACCACAAAGCAGGTAACTCCATGGTCTGAGCTCAGATTATTTACAGTGCCACCTCAGTGTTGAAAATACGTGGAGGGGAAGAGCCTTTTAGTGCCAGATGCTGTGCTATAGTTTTCCCATACTAAGTTAAACTCCACACTACACTGTGAATTAGGCATGATTTTTTCCCTTTTCCAAATGAAGAAATTCTAGCTCTGGCAAGTTAATAAGTATGTTTTATAAATACAGAACTGAAACATTTTGGTTTTCCCTTTAAATCATGATTCCCTTGCAAACATTAATCTCAGGATTCTAAGTTCAGTTGTCTCAAAAGCATTCTCGCACGGTGTTTGTTACTTCCTGTACTCTGGAAGTAGACATCCCTTCACTTCTCCATGCTCAAACTGGAAAGCAGCTCTCAGCAAATCCCCTCTGTCACAGGCCCTAACTATAAGAATCTGGGAGACTTTCCCTTCTCTTTCTTCTTTATCCTGCCTCATCCCTGACAGCCTGATCTAGCCGGGAAGTTAGAGGTCATACTCAATAAACATGGCATGATTACTCCTTCAAAAGCAGTTCATTTGAAGTACTTAAATTCTTTATTCAAAATAGAAGTAATCTAATAAACAATACATCTGAAATGTCCCATGCAAAATGCTCTATTGATTCTAAGATATGAGAGAAATTTAAAACAATGAGATATTACAAAAATATACTTGACATTTATATGAATGTGAACTTAATACTGGAATCTCTTACTTGACAAAGCAATGTAAGTTATGATTAAAGGCCAAACAGAAATTTTATAAATTATCTATAAGTTCTCTACTTCTACAAGAATTCTATTTAAGAATATAAGACTTGAAATCAATAGAAAGTGGTTGATTTGGCTTGCTACTCCCTCACTTAAAATGAATATGTAGGGGAGCCTGGGTGGCTCAGTGGGTTAAAGCCTCTGCCTTCGGCTCAGGTCATGATCTCAGGGTCCTGGGATCGAGCCCTGAATTGGGCTCTCTGCTCAGCAGGGAGCCTGCCTCCTACTCTCTCTCTCTCTCCCTGCCTCTCGGTCTACTTGTGATCTCTCTCTGTCAAGTGGATAAATAAAATCTTTAAAAAAAAATGAAATATGTAACTTTGGGTGGTTTTGTCCATGACCGTAAGGAGACACATAGAGACCATTATTGCATGACAGAAGAGATAAATGCTTACTTTTCTATAAAATTAGTAACAACTTCCATTAGTTTTCTCATGCATTTCATCACATGTTATGTTATTGAAGCTTCAAAAGATGGAGCAAATTACTGACTTTAGGTGCCACATAGCTAGCAAAGTGTCATTACAAATACTTTAAATCAAAGCTAAGAAAATCAGACCTATAAAATGGTAAATCTGAGCAACTTAAGCCTTTTAAATCTATCTGCTATGCTTCAATTTGATTTGGAACCAAACATTTGCAATTCATTTTTAGATCTTTAATCAACTGCATTAGTTAGACAAAAAATGTTTCCATTCCATTCAAAAGAACATAATTTATAATACAAATAATTTGGTATCTCCTTTTTAATCATGAATATAGAAATAATGCTAAAAATAGATATTAGTATATTTTTTTAAAAATTGATCTTTATGTTTGAGAGTTTGAAGAGAAGATTATTAGAAAATAATCACTTAATCAGCAATTAATATGATCCTTGTGTGGAATTAAATAAAATTTACAAAAACAAAGAACCTTAGCTCTAACAATTTATTACTAAATTAAATTAAGTTAAATAATTTTATTTTGAAAACTCTTTAAGAATCTATATCTGTTAACAATGTTGTTTATTCTTTATTAGCACAAACATAATGTAGATTCCCTAGCAGATTAAAGTTTCCTTCCTTTTGAATTATATATTAAAACAAAGTTGAAAAGGTACTAGTAACCAGATCCCAAAAGAAAGGTCCACAAAACAATAAAAAGTAATGAACTTCCAACAGAATAGCAGGCACGAAGGTGGTTAGAAATAATAATTTAGCCATGCTGCAGGCTCCCACCTCAGAGATGGCAGTGTCTATTTAGACCAAAGAATTACAGATAAACCTTCATCACATTCTTGCCCTCATTCCTAGATGCCCTCTAATCTATCTCAGGGCAATCAAATCTCAATTATACAGATGTATTAGCCTTTATGGATGTAGTCTGTGTATATAGGGGGAGTAGTGAGTAGGGAGTTGGAGGATTAAAAAAAAAAAAACAGCAAAATCACTACAAATAGAAGATGCCTATTTTTCAGAGCAATATGGTAAGTGACAGACATCCCACTATGTGAATATATGAGAACACTCCTGACTCCTGCCCATCATTGTACATTAATGTACTTGCTAACTATAAGTTAGCTTCTATAAGCTATACTATAAGTATATATATATAGTATAGTATAGTATACTATACTATAACTATAAGTTAGCTAAGTTAGTAACTTAGCTATAAGTTACCACTTCATCTTGTGGGAAGTCACAGGGTCTGATTAGAGTCCTGGAAATCTTTAACTTTTTCCTTGGTAAATATATCTTATGGAAAAAGGAAGGTAAGATTTTATTGTTGAACATCTAAAAATAAGTTTTCACCTAGAATAAGAAAGTGAAAATAATGAGATATAGAGGATACCATGGTCAAATTCACAAAAGGTACAGTTAATAATTGGAGTCAGGTGACTTCAACTGAAGTTTACCAATCTGAACATCCACAAGCTAACGGGAGAAGACTTTACAGCCAAGGAGTGATATCAACAAAATTATGGAAGCTAGAAAAGAAATTGGAAGTAGCAGTAGCTATCTTTGCTAAGGTTGGAAAGTTGGAAGCTAAGAGTATAGATTTGGGGAAGGGAGGGGATGAAAATATATGAAGCTGAGGAGGGCAAGAAACATACTTATTCTCACAACAGAATCCCAAACATGCTCAGAAATTGGAGTTATCAACTATCTTTAAAGAGTGGAAATAAGATTAAAAATAAGAGGATTATTCAAAGACAATTTAAATAGATAGTACCCCAGATAGCTTTCCTAACCTGGGAAAATAGATAATAACTCCTTCTTCATTCCCACAAAAAGCCTAGATGTTTACTCTCTGAGAAGTTGAATCAGAGGGACTCTGGACTTGTCAACACTTTTTTTTTTTTAAAGATTTTATTTATTTATTTGAGAGACAGAGAAAGTGAGAGAGAGCATGAGACGAGAGAAGGTTAGAGGAAGAAGCAGACTCCCCGTGTAGCTGGGAGCCCGATGTGGGACTCAATCCCAGAACTCAAGGATCATGACCTGAGCTGAAGGCAGTTGCTCAACCAACTGAGCCACCCAGGCGCCCCTGGACTTGGCAACACTTGACAAAATAAATGTCTTACTTAAAAAAAGATAAAGTAGTTCTGAAAGCTTCACAATATTCTCACACTTCAGTCCCAAAAAGCCAATAGACAGCTTATAACACTAAAGCAGGAAATTATAGAGTTTATTTTTTGTTAAACCAGATGTCCAGCCTTGTTTCACCACTTATAACTGAAGACAGTCATGCATTAATTCCTACCTAAACACAAGCAAATGATCAGCTTCAGCGCCTTACTTACAAATATAAATGTGCAGCTAATATTTGCTGAATGGCTTTAATGTAAAGGTGAATAACTTCTCAAAAACCAAACATATACAAATAACAAAAAATGAATTAGAGTATCGATATTATAAAGAATAGATGAGAGTATCATAAAACTATATAACACCCCCAGGAAGATAAAATATTGCACCCATAGAATAAAAAGAGAATGTTATCCAAAAAAGAAACACTCATAAAGAACAATTCTCTTGGAAATTAAAATAAAAATAATTTTAAGAAAATTAATGAAATATTTTGAACATCACGTTGAAAAAATATTCCAGAACAAAATATTAAGATATGGGAAATTGAACAACACAGATAAGAATATTAAAGGATTAATCTAGGAGGTAAAATGTCCAGATACATGAAGTTCCAGAAAGATAGAACAAAGAAGATGAAAGGGAAACATTTTTCAAGCATAGCAAAACTTGCTGCAACTGAAAAAAAACTATTTTCTGCGATGAAGACTATATAGAGTGCTCACAACCTGAAGGAAAAGACTCACAACAAGGCATATTCTCATGGCATTTCTGAAAACTGAGAATAAAAAGAAGATTGTAAACTATTTTGATGAGAAGAAAACAAATTCTATAAAGCTATAAAGGAATCAGAAACCTTAATACTCTTTTTTTTTTTTTATTAGAGAGAGAGAGAGAGATCAGAAGTAGGCAGAGAGGCAGGCAGAGAGAGAGGGGAAAGCAGGCTCCCTGCTGAGCAGAGAGCCCGATGTGGGGCTCTATCCCAGGACGCCGGGATCATGACCCAAGCTGAAGGCAGAGGCTTCAACCCACTGAGCCACCCAGGCGCCCCAAAACCTTAATACTCTTAAACCCCTTAGCAGAACATTGCTAAAAGACAACAGAGAAATACTTTCAAAATGACCAGGAAAATCTACTTGAAATCTCAAATTTCATGCCCGCCCATGTGAGAATAGGCTAGGTTATTTGGTGGTAACAAAGAATCCCCATATTTCAGAAGTCAAATACCTAAATTTATTTATTACTCATACAAAGACCTCCTCAGGTTGGGCAACTGTCCCAGGCAGCTTTCTTAGAAGCAGTGACTCAATGACACAAGGATGAGCTGTTTCACCTGTGGCTCCAACATCTCAATCTATGGCATCCAGTGTAGCTGTGGCAAAAGATGAAAGACAGTCAACAGATTGCACTGGCTCCTAAATTCTTTGGGTCAGAAATGACATATCCCCTCCAAAACCGATAGTAAGGCCCTACCAAATTGCAAAGGGGCTGGGATTTGTCACCCTATTGTCATCTAAGGTAACAGAGGAAGAAGTAGACATGGAGACTAGAAGTCTCCACAACATTGTCAATCATGTGGGAAGAAAGGATAAAGACATTTTCAGATATGTATAGGCACAAAAAAATTACTTTTATGGATTCTTTCTCAGGAAGTTGCTGAAAGATTTGTTTTACCAAAGCAAGGAAAACAATCAAAAAAGAGAAGGCATGGGGTCCAGGAAAAAGGAGAGAAAAGTAAATGGTGTTTCAGCAATAGCATACCCAGAATAGAGAATGAAGCAGGTAAACAGGACTGCAAGGAGTATGTATGCAAGAATAAAATGAAATTGAATCGCTTCTCGGCCTTTTGGCTAAGATCAAGTGAAGAATAAAATGAAATTGAAAACCTTCCTGATAGGACTGACATTATTGAAAGGACAGGCCTATTTTTATGAGACAGTTTGAAGTTGAATTAGTGTGCTAGGCTAAATAATAGACCTTCAAAAGATACCTACTTCTAATTCCTGGGATTTGTGAATACGTCGTTACTTTTTATGGCCAAAGAGACATATAGATGTGAATAAGCCAACGATCTTGAAACGGAGAAATCATCCTGGATTGTCAGGATGGGCCCTAAATATAATCACAAAGTTTTTTTTTGGTTTTGTTTTTTGTTTTTTTTGGATTTTTTTTTAGGAGCGTTGAGGAGGGGCAGAGGAAGAGGTAGAGAGAGAGAATCTCAAGCGGGCTCCAGGTCCAGTACAGAGCCTTTCGCGGGGCTCCATCTCACAACTCTGAGATCATGACCTGAGCTGAAATCAAGAGTCAGATTCTTAACCAAATGAACCACCCAAGTGTTCCACAAAGGTTCTTATAAGAGGAAATGAAGATGGTCAAAGTAGAAAGGAGGAGATATGGCAACAGAGGCAAGAAGTTAGAATTACAGAAGGAAGGAGTCATGAGACAACAAATGCAGATATCATCCACAAGTTAGAGAAGGCAAAGAAATGATTGCCCCCTAGATCTTCCAGAACGAATCAGCCCTACTAACATCTTGACTTTACCTCAGTGAAACTGATTTTATACATCTGGCATCACAAACTGTAAGAAAATAAATTTGTGTTATTTTAAGCCACCAAGTTTGTGGTCATTTGTTATAGCAACCATAGGGAACTGAAACAATTAGTGACCAAAAGACATAAAAGTAATTAGATGTAATTATTAAGTCCAGGAAAAACATACAATAGTATATGAAAAGAAATGGAATCATTATACATTGCATGGATCAAAAGAAAATATTTTCATACTTATAATAAGCTCTAAATGTTTATTAAATATTTTTAAAATATATATACATTTTTGGAAAGTATTGGGAATAGAGATGTGTATACATTTTTGTAAGGGGAAGCTGTAAATAATAAATATTCACTTTGTGTAACAGAAAGACAAGAGACTACATAAATTATTTTTAAAAAAAGCTTTAAGCATGGTTGTTAGAAATATGAAGGTAAGGGATTTGATCTCAGCTATGTACTAGGCTAATGCTGCCCCTGAAAAAAAATTAAGGCAATATAAAATGCAAAAGCATGTGTTTGGTGGCATCAGAAGATATCAAGGCAGCAAGACCTGAGCAGTCAGACTGAAGAGAAAGAAATTTTCTGAGCTCTATTTCATAAATAAGCTTTTCTACTTGGGTCATTGGCCAATCCATAATGAGAAGCAAGAGGATAGAGGCTGGACTGAGGGTAGTTGCTATGACTAGAGAAACCAGCAGATATTCAGATGGAGTTAGGGCTCCCATATCAAATATGACATGAAGACCTAAAATCCTTTAGAAGGGGAAGACATTGTGAAGTCAGAATTACTCTTAGAACTCATTTTCCAGTAAAGACATGTTCTAATTAAATTGCTCAGGGCAAGCAGTCAAAAAGCCAAGCAATAAGTGGCAGAAAGGAGAATTTTCCACAACCTCACAGCTCTGAAAAGAGAGATGAGTGGGGCTCAGGACACCCACAGAGATGGTTTAGGGAATACCACAGGTCTCAGGAACACTGGAGAACTTCACCATAGAAGGACCATAGGACCGTAGATCCTTGCAATATACACAGAGAAAAAATGATAAAGAGAAAAGGGCAAAAATGAGAATAATTTGTGAATTTGTGTAAGGGTGTATATGAGAAGTCCTTGTACTTCTCTCTAAATTTAAAATTATATCAAAAATATTTTATAAATGTTTGTGGGTATGTAAAAGGAGGTGGAGGGGAGAATTAAAAAGCAAGAAAACATTCACAAAAAAGTGCGATGGTAGAGGTAAAGTGTTCTAAAGTCTTACATTGGTCTTCTATTAAAAAATAGGTTAACAAATCTCTTTTCCTTCCTGTATGAGGATTTCATCTTAATTAATTTTCTGGTACTATTCCCCTAGAAAGCAGATGGGGGCTTATTTGAGTCTTGTGAATCTGATTTTTAGTTGACCTTAAAGTTTTTTCAACTTCTCATGGACTATTTAACAGGACTTGGCCATCTACTGGATCATAAATCTCAAAATACCCAAAAGTTTAAGATCATGTAATTTCTCTAACAGCATAAAATTAAGTAATGTTAATCTAAAAATTGGTAAGATATAAGTGGAAATGCCCAAATATTGATAAATTAAGCATCATACTTGTAAATATCCCATGAATCAAAGAAATTTAAGAATTGGGAAATATTTTAAACTAAATAATAATAGGACAGCTATACCAAAATTTGTGGGAAGCAGCTAAAGCTGTGCTTGAAAGACTTATAAATATCATAGATAATTTATGAATACATATAGAAAGGAAAAAAGGCTAATATCAATGATCTAAGGTCTCATTTCAAGACACTGAAATATCTATTAAAGAAAATAAAGCTATACTTAAAGATCTTCTCTTACAAATCTCTAGACACATATATCTTCACTAGTGAATTCTCATAAACTTATATAAAAGAAATTATACTTATCTTATGAAATAGTTATAAGTTTAATAGCAAAATATGACAAACCTATCATCAGAAAGGCAAATTTTAGACTAATTTCTCTCATAAACATAAATGCAAGAATTAAACATAAATGCAAGAATTCTAAACATATTTTTTTTCCCAAATTTATTTTAATTTTTCAGTGTTACAAGATTGATTGTTCATGCACCACACCCAGTGCTCCATGCAGTATTATTTTTAATCAAATCCAGTCCATGATATACAAAAAGGAAAATGTATCATAATAAAATTGGGTTTTTTCCATGAAAGCAAAGTAGCTTTACCACTCAAAATCAATCAATGCAAATTTCCACACTAATGAAAAAAAGGAAAAAAAATAAGTATCTCCATAGCAGAAGAAAAACCTATATATAATAATTTCAAGATGTATGCATAATAAAAAAATTGCTCAGTAAGCAATAGTTTATTTGTAGATACTATATATTAAGAGTATCTATAAAATTCTTGTAGCAAACATCATACTTAAAGTTAAAATATTAAAACGTTTAAACTTGAGATCTAGAATGAGAAAGATTTGTCCACCAATATCAATTTCATTGAATATGAGACAGGAGGTGCTAGCTATTAAAACAAAAGAAAAAAAATGTACAAGGTTTTAAAAGGAAGTTATAAAATGATCATTATTTGCCAACGTCATGACTGGATATATAGTGTATCTCAAAAAATCTGGAGTCAAATCATTAAAATGAATAAAATAATCTAGCAAGCTCTCTGGATATACATTAGCAAAATTATTAATTTTATTGTTTATACCAGCAATAATAATTAGAAAATAAAATAATTTAGCACTAAAAGTATCAAATAGGAAGAAATCTAATGAAAAATATATCTATATTTTATATATCTATAAAACTATAAAATATTATTGAGGAATTTAATAAGACTTAGACAAATAATGGTATCTTTGCACATTTAAAGATGCAATATTGTAAAGATGTCAGTTGTTTCTGAATTCATATCTAGTTTGAAGAAATTCCAATTTAAATCTCAAAAAAGTTTTTGGGGAAATTGACATGCTGATATTCAGTTACATGGAAATGTAAAGGGCCAGGAATAGGTTTCGCAATCTTGAAGAAGAGGCAGAAAATGCTACAACACTTACACAGCAGGATTCAAAATTTATTAAAAGTTACATCAATTAAATTTGTAACAGTGATTTATGACAAATGTGACATTTCAATTTAGTGGAGAATCGATAGATTTTTAATAAATGGTGCCGGGTCAAGTGGATACCCATGTAAGGAAAAAAAAACGAATCTTGACCCTTACACCATGCACAATAATTCCAGATCTAAATGTGAATACTAAAACCATAAAACTTTTAGGTAAAAAAACATAGGAAAATACTTTCATGATCTTGCAGTAGGAAAATATTTTTGTAAAGAAATAAAAAGCACTAAAGGAAAAGTTTAATAAACTGACTTCTATTAGGATTAAGAACATTAATTTACCAAAAGATAAGGGAGTAAAATCACAAGCCACAGACTGTATTTGCATCATACAACTTTAACAAAGGATTCATATTCCCAAATATGAAAAATATTCCTATAAGCATATAAAAAATTAACTATTAACTAGATTTTTTTTAAGAGGACAAAGACGAAAAGACACTTGAAGAGCAAAAAGGAGGATATATGGATGGGCAATGAATGTATGAAGAGGAAAATGCAAATTAAGAATATAATGAGAAATCACTATATTCCCACACCAGAGTAACTAAAATTATAAAGACTGACAATATCAAGACTGTCTAACCATGTGCAGCATGTGGAACTCATAAATTGCTGGTGGAGGTTATCAATTGGTACAGCCTCTTTGGAAAATTGTCGCTTTTTGCTAAAGCTAAACAAATGTACAGCTAACCTTTCCACTCCTAGGTGTATATGCAATATTTGGTTGTATTCACCAAAAGATGTGCACCAAAATGTGTAGAGAGCTTTATTCATATGAGATAAAAACTAGAATCAACTCAGATGTTAATCAATAGTAAAGTGGATAAGTTGTGGATTCAAAAATTAAGAGAATGAACTGCTTCATGCAAAAACATGTAAATATCAGACAAAATGCTGAACAAAGAAAAAGCAGTTGCAAAAAATACAAACTGTATAGTGTAATTTATAGGAATATGAAGGTCAAACAGCAAAACACTCTATCATAATTAGTGGTTATCTTTGGAGGGAACTGTAAGAATCTTACAGGGATGCTGGAAATAATCTATTTGTTCACCTGGATGGTATTTATAAAGGCTTATCCACATGTAAAAGTTTGTTAGGACACACTGAGGTAAGTTAAACCTCAAAAATAAATACATATATATGTATATATATACAAATATATATATATATAACACAGTAAAGTACCTCAACACAGTCACAAAAATGACTAACTGTAAAAGTCTGATATGCCAAGCATTTGTAAGGATATTGGGCTACATTAAACCTAAACACTATCAACAGGAGACTTTAAATAAATTTTGATATATTCAAGCAATGTGATTATATTCCTGAACATAAGTGCATGAACTACAGCTATGTAAAAAAACATGAATGAATCTTACAATAAAAATAGGTATGATCAGAAGGACAAAAAAATATATGGTTCTATTTATATAAAGTTTAAAAGCAGGTAAAACTCTGGTTTTTACTGTTGCATAATTAAATGCTATAAGTGATAAATTAATATGAAGGGATTATTAATATAAAAGTCAGGATAACGGTTATCCTTGTAACTAAAAGGGGTTTTTAACCGTAAAGGGCCATCCATGCAGGGAGCTTCTAAGGTATTACGGACACTCTGTTGAAGATACTTTTTCTTTACATAATATCAGTAAATTTTCTGCATGTGTTTTTATCCCACAACTAAAAAGCTTTTTAAATTGCTGGGAAGAACAGGAAATTGTTATCCTCCATAACATAGAAGTTTACAATATTATTATAGCAGATTTATATTTTTATATGTATACAGTATATTGCATATATAAGGATGATATATCTACAGTATATATTACAACATATTATATACAGTATATATTACAACATAATTATATATATGCTACCATGACAGTTATGAAAGTATAAAAAATAAGATCATAAATGCAGATATCATCTTAAAATCTATCAACATTAGATGATTCAAGGAAAGACTCAGAAAGCTGATAATTTGGGGAAAGACTCATAGAGATAATGAATGTTCTGAGAAGTTAAAAAGAATAAAAATATAGTCAAGAATTTATTTTAAATGTCCTCAAAATTAGATTATATTTCATGCTACAGTAAAGTTTAGAAAATAATGAATACATGTATACTCACTCACTGAGCATCAAATTTTAATATTTTGTCATATTTCTTTTTTTAATATAGAAACAAAATATCACGTTTAAAAGAAAAATCCCCTAAATACCAGTACACAATCCCAGGGCCACCACCATCCTGACCATGGCGAGTATAATTTGAATGCATACTTTAACAATTTTACTACATAAAAATAATAAACCATACATATCCATTTCACTACATAAACTGTTTTATGTTTTAAAATTTATATAAACATTTGTTCTAAAATCTAAATACATTTATTTTATATCTACGTAATTTATATTTCTTTTAAAAATATTTGTGACCTGCCATTATATTTCAGAATGTAGTCATGTTGATATATATAGCATTCATTTATTTCCTTTAATTCAGAAGACTAATTCATGAATATATCAAAATGTATCCATTCTCGTTCTGAGAATTTACATTACATTTACAATAACTTTTGCTATTTTAAGCAATGCTATGATAAACATTTCCTTGCTTCATGTGTAAGATTGGGATGCACATGACCATCTTCAGTTTAAATAAGTTATGAATCTTGTGAAGAGGAGTTAAGATGGCAGAGTAGTGGGGGGTGCCCTGGGCTTGCCTTGTCCCTCGAACACAGCTAGATTGACATCAAACATTTTGAACAATTAGTAAATCAATCCAGAGATTAAGAGAACAATCTGCACAATTAGAAGAAGAGAATGTGGTGGCTGTGATGTTTGGAGACGTGAATTGGGGGATTGAAAAGCCTGATGCCACAGAGAAGGTGGTAGCCCTTTTCAAGGGGGAGGACAGGGAGAGAGGGTGAGTGAGGACAGCGAGAGAGGCACAGAGGAGGAGAGAGAGCAGCATGTTAGGTTCCTGTGACAAAAACCCTCCCCTGGATCATTGACTGGGGAATTAATAGGAATTGAGTATGGCAAGATTTTTTCACACAATGGAGAACAATCTGAGGTTTCAGAAGTCTGTACCATTCACCAGAGTCAAAGTGGGTGGTCAGCAGGGATCCTGGGGATAGAGAGGACAGAGAACAGGAGCAGAGGGCAGACAGTGTGGTGTGGGGATTCCTCTGGGTCACACTGGGAGAGAATATTCCCCTTCCTGGAGTACATTTGGAGGAGGGTATATTGCCTTTCTAAGGACAAGGGACCCGACAGATGCCACTGAGCAGCCATTCAACAGCAGGGGAGGGAGGAGTGCTCAGGGGCAGATAACCTGGCTGTAACTTTCACTGTGCTTCACCATAGACCCCAGGTACCTGAGTGACCTTATGACTGCTTTTCTGGGACAGAGTGCAGCAGGAACAGCACTGTAAGGCTCTTCTCTGGGGGAGTGGAGGTCCATACTTTGCTGAGTCCTTTAAGATTTGAAGTTTAAGATTCCAGCCACACCACAGATGAAACACAAAACATGGCACCAGGTGTTATGGGGCACAGACAGGTTGAGGGCAAGGATCTGAAGAGGATTGGGCTACAGGAGGGGGAGACTGTTCACTTTTCTGTGAGGTCTTAGGCGGTGAAGACCACAAGAACCCACCAGTGCAAGAGGATAGGAAGATAGCAGCTTCCACCAGCATAACTGGACTTCAGTGAGCAACAGAGTGCCCCCAGGGGAGGCTGGAGCTGCTTATACCAACCACCAGTCCTCTGCACCCTGGAGGGATCTTTATTAGGGCAAGTCTGAATGTGAGCCTGCCCAGTGGACCTCTCCCCAAAGGACCAATGCAGGCCCTCTGCATGTACCAAGTCTACTAATCATAAAGTGCTCCAAAGTGTCAGCTTCAGTTCTGGTAGAAATACGACCAGGCTTTCCCTTTATCTTTTTTCTTGAATCAGGATTGCAATTTTTTGATCATTTGTTTCTTTGTTCCCTTTTCTTCTTTTCTGAATCAGGCTTTTTTTTTTTTTTTTTTTTTTTTTTTAAGATTTTATTTCCAGGCTTTTTTTTTTTTTTTTCCTCTTTTTCTTTTTCTTTGGAATAAGGGTTACAGTTTTTCATTTATCTTTTGTTTTTTTGTTCCTTTTTCTTTTCTCTTTTTTTGGACCACGTTTTTTGTTTTATTTTGTTTTTTAAATCAGGCCCATTTTAACAAACAAATCAAAGCACACCTAGTTCAAGGCCCAAGCACTCCTCACAGCAAGTGAAGAAGAACGCTGCAGAGGACTGACCTGTGGGAAAGAACAGTCAAAAAACAACAGCAGAGTACACACAGTATACACCAGAAACATGTCTTGAAGTGCCAGGCCCTGGACAGTGTATGACCCCTTTTTAATATAGCATTACTCTCAGAAGCAGGAAATATAGCAAGTTTTCATAGCGCCCAAAATACAGAAACTTACCCAAAATGACAGGACTAAGGAATTCTCCCCAAAAGAAAGGTCAGGAAGAAATCACAGCCAAGGACTTCCTCAAAACAGATACAAGCAATATATCTGAATATACTTTAGAACAACAGTCAAAAGAATATGATCTGGGCTTGAAAAAAGCATAGAAGACACCAGAGAAACCCTCTCTGCAGAGATAAAAGACCTAAAAACTAGTCAGGCCTAAGTAAAAAATTCTATCACTGAGATTCTAATGATTATGACTGTACATAATCACAATGAGGATGGAAGAAGCCAGGAATGACTAGTAAAGAAGATAAATTATGGAAAATAATGAAGCTTAATAGAATAGGGAAAGAAAATTATTAGATAATGAAGGTAGACATAGGGAACTCAGCAATTCCATAAGGCGCAATAATCATAGGAGTCCCAGTAAAATAAGAGCACGAAAAAGGGACAGGTTTATTTGAATGAATTATAGCTGAGAACTTCCCTAATCTGGGGAAAGAAACAGGCATTCAAGTCCAACAAGTGTCACAGAGAACTTCCCTCAAAATCAATAAAAACAGGCCAACAATAAGACATACCATAGTGAAATTTGCAAAACACACAGACAGAATAAAGAGAGAATAAAAATAAAGTAAAATGAAATAAATATAGAGAAAAATAAAAGAGAGAGATATAAAATAAAGAGAATTCTGAAAGCAGCTAGGGATAAAAGGTCCTTAATCTATAAGAGTAGACACTAAGGTTAACAGCAGACCTGTCCACAGAAACTTTGAAGGCTAGAAGAGAATAGCAGGATATATTCAATGTGCTAAATGGGAAAAATATGCAGCCAAGAATACTTCATTCAGAAGAGAAGGAGATATAGTTTCCCAGACAAGTAAAAACTAAGGGAGTTCATGAACACTAAACCAGCTCTGCAAGAAATCCTCAAGATGGAATGAGAGACCAAAAGCAACAAAGACTAGAAAGCAACAGAGACAATCTACAGGAACACCAACTTTACAGGTAATACAATGGCACTAAATTCATCTATCAGTAATTATTCTGAATGTAAAGGGACTCAATCATCCAATCCAAAGACATAGGGTATTAGAATGGATAAAAACAACACCCATCAATATACTGCTTACAAGGGACTCATTTAGACCCAAAGACACTTCCAGAAAGTGAGGGAATGGAGAACAATTTACTATGCTAATGGACATCAAAAGAAAGCGGGAGTAGCCACACTTAATATCAGACAAACTACATTTTAAGCCAAAGACTGTAACAAGAGATGAAGAAGGGCACTATATCATAATAAAGGGGTCTACCAACAGGAAGATCTAACAATTGTAAATATTTATGCCCTGAACTTGAGAGCACTAAATATATAAAACAATAAATAACAAACATAAAGGATCTTATTGATAATAATACTATAATAGTAGGTGACTTTAACACCCCATTCACAGCAATGGACAGATCACCTAAGCAGAAAATCAACAAGGAAACAATGGCTCTAAACAATACACTAGAGCAGGTGGACTTCACAAATAAATTCAGAGCATTTCATCCTAAAGTAGTAGAATATCCATTCCTTCTGAATTCAAATGGGACATTCTCCAGAATAGATCACATACTGAGTCACAAATTAGGCCTCAAATAGTACAAAAAGATTGAGGTTATATCATGCATATTTTCAGATCACAATGGTATGAAACTTGAAGTCAGCCACAAGAAAAAATTTGGGAACCACAAATACATGGAGGTTAAAGAACATCCTAATAAAGAATGCATGAATAGGTTAACCCAGAAATTAAAGAAGAAATTAAAAAAAATACAGGAAAGCAAATGAAAATGAAAACATGACAGTCCAAAACTTTTGGAATGTAGCAAAGGCTGCCATAAGAGGGAAGTGTGTAGTAATATAGGCCTTCCTCAAGAAGCAAGAAAAGACTCAAATATACAACCTAACCTTACACCTAAAGGAGCTGAAAAATAAAAGCAAATAAAGCCTAAAACCAGCAGAGGAAGGGAAATAATTAAGGTTAGAACAGAAATAAATGATATAGAAATTTTAAAAAGCAGTAGAAAATATCAATGAAATTAGGAGCTGGTTTTTTGAAATTAGTAAAATTGATAACCCTCTAGTCAGACTTATCAAAAGGACCCAAACAAATAAATCACAAATGAAAGGAGAGAGATCACAACCAACACTACAGAAATACAGTTGTAAGAGAATATTATGAGGAATAATATACCAACAAATTGGGCAATCTGGAAGAAACGGATAAATTTTGAAAGACCTATAAACTACCAAAACTGAAACAGGAAGAAATAGAACAACTGAACAGACCCATAACTAGCAAAAAATTGAATCAGGAATCAAAAATCTCCTAACAAACAAAAGTCTGGGGCCAGATGGCTTCCCAGAGGAATTCTACCACACATTTAAAGAAGAATTAATACCTGTCCTTCTGAAACAACTCCAAAAAATAGAAATGGAAAAACTTCCAAAGTCATTCTATGAGGCCAGCATTACTTTGATTCCAAAGCCAAACACCCTACTAAAAAGGAGAACTACAGGCTAATATCCCTGATGAACATGGGAGCAAAAACTCTCAAAATGATACTAGCAAATCCAATCTAATAGTACATTAAAAGGATTATTCTCCATGATCAAGTGGGATTTATTCCTGGGCTACAGGAGGGGTTCAACATTCACAAGTCAATCCACATGATATACCACATCAGTAAAAAGAAAGGATAAAAACAATATGATCCTCTCAATAAATGCAGAAAAAGCATTTGACAAAATACAGCATCCATTCTTGATAAAAACCCACAACGGTGTATATAGAGGGAATATACCCCAAAATTATAAAGGCCATCTATGAAAGACCCATAGCTAATATCACCCTCAATGGGGAAAACTGACAGGTTTTCCCCTAAGGTCAGGAACATGACAGGGATGTCCACTCTCATCGCTGCTGTTCAACATACTACTGGAAGTCCTACCCACAGCAATCAAATAACAAAAAGAAATAAAAGACATCCAAATTGGCAAGGAAGAAGTCAGACATTCACTCTTCACGGATGATATAGTACATTATCTAGAAAACCCAAAAGACTCCACCAAAAAATTGCTAGAACTGACACCTGATTTCAGCAAAGTCACAGGATATAAAAATCAGTATGCAAAAATCTGTTGCATTCCTATACACCAATAATGAAATAGCAGAAAGAGAAATCAAGGAATTGATGATATTTACAATTGCACCAAAAGTCATAAGATAAATAGGAATAAACCTAACCAAAAAGGTAAAATATCTGTATGCTGAAAGCTATAGAACACTTATGAAAGAAATTGAAGAAGACATAAAGAAATGGAAAAACATTCCATGTTCATGGATTGGAAGAACAAATATTGTTAAAATGTCTATACTACTCAAAGCAATCTACACATTCAATGTAATCCCTACCAAAATAACATCAGCATTTTTCACACAGCTAGAAAAATCTGAAAATTTGCATGGAACCAGAAAAGACTGCAAATAGCCAAACTAAGGTTGTTAAAGAAAAGGAAAGCGGGAGGCATTACAATCCCAGACTTCAAATTGTATTACAAAGCTGTAACTCTCAAAATAGTATGGTAGTGGCACAAAAACAGACACATAGATCAATGGAACAGAATAGAGAACCCAGAAATGGAACCACAACTATATGGTGAACTAATATTCAACAAAGCAGGAAAGAATATCCAGGGGAAGAAAAAGACAATCTCTTCAACAAATGGTGTTGGGAAAAATGTTACAGCAACAAGTAGAAGAATGAAATTAGACCACTTTCTTATACCATACACAAAAAATAAATTCAAAATGGATGAAAGACCTAAATGTAAGACAGGAAACTATCAAAATCCTAGAAGAGAACACGGGCAGAAACTTCTTTGACCTCAGCTGTAGCAACTTAATAGACATGTCTCCACAAGTAAGGGGGAAATAAAGCAAAGATGAACTATTGGGACTTCATCAAGATAAAAACCTTATATACAGAAAAGGAAATAATCAACAAAACTAGAAGGTAACCAATAAAATGCGAGAAGATATTTGCAAATGTCTTATCAGATAAAAGGCTAGTATCCAGAATCTATCAAACTCAATAAACCCCCCAAAATAAATAATACAGTAAAGAAATGGGCAGAAGACATGAACAACATCTCTCCTAAGACATACAAATGGCCAACAGACACATGGAAAAATGCTCAACATCATCTGGCATCAGGGAAATAGAAATTAAAACCAATGAGGTACCTCCTCATGCCTGTCAGATGGCTAAAACTGACAACTCAAGAAACGACAGATGTTGTCAAGGATGTGGAAAACGGAACCCTATTACACTGTTGGTGGGAATGGAAACTGGTGCAACCATGCTAGAAAATAGTATGGAGGTTCCTCGAAAAGTTAATAATAGAACTACCCTATAACACAGTAATTCTACTACTAGGTATTTATCCAAAGGATAAAAAAAAACTCTTTTCAAGGGGCACATGCACTTCAATATTTATAGCAGCACTATCAAGAATAGCCAAATTATGGAAGGAGCCAAATGTTCATGGACTGATGAATGGATAAAGAAGAGATTATATATACATATATATTATTAAATATTATATTATTAATATATATTATGGCTATATTATATATTATATATTATTATGGAGATATATGGATATTTATTCATATATCTATTTATTTATATGTATATATTTATTATAAATAGGCATTAATTGTTAATTATTTATAAAATATATTATTTTACAATATTATATTTTTATTAGATCTATAGAAAATTTATAAAAATAAATCAGATAAATAAATTTAATTCAGCAAATTAATATAAATTAAATTACTTTAATTAATTCAATTCAATTAAAATAAAATATATTAAAATTAAAATGTTAGATTATATTAAAACAAAAATATATTATTAATACATAATATATTATATAACATAATTATATAATATATGATATGGAATTATATATAATTCCATATATATTCTAAGGTGGAATATATATACAAATACATAAATATATAATTCCTCCATATATATATATGGAGGAATATATAATTCCTCCATAGTATAAATTCCACATATATATGTGAAATATTACTTGGCCATCAAAAAGAAAGAAATCTTGCTATTTGCAATAACATGGTTGGAACTAGAGTGTATTATGCTAAGTGAAATAAGTCAGTCAGAGGAAGACAAATACCGTATGATTTCACTTACATGTGGAATTTGAGAAACAAAACAGATTAACATAAGGAAAGGAAGAAAATATAAAATAAGACAAAAACAGGAAGGCATATCATAAGAGACTCTTAATGAAAGAGAACAAACTGAGGGTTGCTGGAGGGGAGAAGGGCAGGGGAATCGAGTAAATGGGTGATGTACAATAAGGAGGGCACTCGTGATGAGCACTGGGTGTTATATGTAAATGATGAATCACTGAGCTCTACTTCTGGAAATAATCCTACACTATATGTTAATTAACTTGAATTTAAATAAAATCATGAAAGAAAAAAAGTTATGAATCTTAATAGCCCCTGTAATAAGACTGCATAGCTTCAGTTTTATCAATACTTGTCATTAGATTGCTAAACCCATAAAGTTTTATCCTACACTGTTATAATTACCTGTTACAATTTTTGTTAACCTAAAACTGTGTGTGTACATTCTTCAGATGAAGAGTCCCAGAAAAATTCCACCCGAGTTAAATTTACCTATGCAGTTACCGAAGTCTCACGAACCTAGTTTCTGTTAGTTCTGCAGCTATCAGAAAGTTTTAAGGAAGAACCTATTACATGCAGACATCATTAGACAATATGAAATAGATTGTTTTGATATTAGGAAGATCAGTCTAAAGATATGAATCTATTTGTTTTAGAGTACTTTTGTTATAAAACAGTAAGGAGTGCCTGGGTGGCTCAGTCAGTTAAGCATCCAACACTTGATTTCAACTCAGGTCATGACTTCAGGGTCCTGAGATCAAGCCCCTTGTCAGACTCCATGCTGAGCATTCTCTTTCTCCCTCTGTCCCTCCCTAATTGTGTGCTCTCTCTCTTAAAAAAAATTAAAAATAAAAAATAAAGCAGATAGTAAGAATGAGAATGTGAAGCTTTATGTGCACCGAAGAAAGATGTTACATAATTAATATTTCTAGAGTCAAATTTTTCCTCAGTGGGAGAAAAAGGAGCATGGTTTCAAAAAACAAAGGTGATTTAACTGTTATTCCATCTTCATCTGGCCCGTGTATTTGCCTAACAGAAGTAATTTCCTTTGTTTCCTTTACAACTGTAATATACCAACCTCAACTTTGACATTGTCTTTGTGTTATCTAATGAAATAGCTTCCAGAAGGAAAAATTATTATGGTCAGCTACTGCTCATGTATTAAGCATTTTCTACCTTTCCTCAAGGCCAATAAACATTGTACTAAACTAGTTTCTGAGCTTCCCTGGTTTCCGAGAATATATTCTTTTTGTGGCTTCATCTGTTAAGAAAGCTAGATCAAACCAGAACCATGAATTCCTATTCAGTCTGGTTGATTTATATTCTCTTGGATGTTGGAAAAATAAATTTTCTCCACATCACTAAAGTCAAAATTCCCTAGACTGATGTAGAATTTTTTTCTCATTTGAAATAATTGTCCCAAATGTCCCAACTCAATATTAAGTAATCCAAGAACTATAGGATGTGTAAACCTTTGATATGTCAGTAGGTTAACCAAAAAGTATCAATTATTTCTCTTAAAGAGAGCCTGATATTTTAGGATATGCCCATGTGATCTTTGTTTTTCAAGATTCCTAGGAATTATAGAGGAATTAAAATACACACACATATACACATAAGCACAAATACACATATACAAAAGATACTATAACTTCCCTAATTATAATCCCCATGAAGTTGTAATACCACAGATATGCTCTATTTATATACACTTTCTGCAAATTCCCCCAGAAATTGCTTTCTCATCATCTGACTTCCATGTACATATGCTATCTTGATTTTGCCCATGGAAACTTGCACAGCAAACCAAATATTCCCTGATCTCTATGAAATAAATAAATAAAGATAAAACATTTTAAATTTTAGTAATTTTAACTTTCATTCACTCTCATCATTATGAAAAAGTTTATGGAAGAAGCCTATCAAATACCACACAACCTCCTACCATCTCAACTATTTTAAGCCCTTCCCCAAAGTTCCTTTAATACAATATACCAGTTCTGCTGCTTCTGAGATACGTATTTTGAGATGGAATTAGCCCAAGATATAGAACTGCCTAGAAAATGCAATTATGGGAAAAAATCATCTTCTTAAAACATTGCACTACAATATTGCCTGCTTTGATTAAAGGAAAAGAAGAAAAGAGACAGGAAAAGCAGCTGATAATGTATGCTTGAGGGCCTGTTGATTAAGCACATTCATCCATTTCTGCCTCTCAAAAACAACTTGAGATGATCAACACCTGCCATTTATGTGAAATAGATCTTCTAGTTAATAGGAAGCAATTCTTCCTGAAGGATCTCCAGCCCCATTTTCCTAAGAGCTCTGCAGTGGAGCCACAGAGATGATTAATTAATCCATTAATCTGCAAACCCTATTTGTGAGAAACCCCTAGTGGTCTCCATTCTCTTCTCAGGAAAGCTTTAATAACCAAATACCTTAGCAAGGTTACATGCAGCTGATAATTGATTAATGTTCCCCAATATACCCTGGTGTAGTTGTCCATTTACCATAACACATTGATATAAAAGTAAAATTAAAAAATACGTGTCAGGATGATGATACAAGCAAAGCAAGGGATAAAGAACATGGGTAAATTCTGTTCAGTAATTTTTTAGAACGGATTCATTCTGATGAGGTCTTCTCATTCTCTTAACTTTCGACTTCACATTTATTCAAACTCTAAAATCAAATACACAACTTAGATTTTAGCACAAATGGTGTGCCCTTCACCAAAATCAGTGTTAAAATATACAGATAGCTTCTCTTTGTTGCTCACTCTTTTTCCCCACTTCCTCTCCTTAAAAAAAAAAAAATCTATTTAAACTAAAACAAGCAAACAACAACAAAAAACAATCCACCCATTTCTCCCAAACCCCTCCTCCATCTCTGGCAACCATCAATCTGTTCTCTGTATCTATAAATTTAGTTTATTTTTTATTTTTTTTTATTTTTAGATTCCACATATAAGAGAGATCATATGGTGTTTGTCTTTCTTTGTCTTATTTCACTTAGCATAATGCCTTCAGGGTCCATCCTTGTTGTTGCAAGTGACAAGAATTATTCTTTTTTATAACTGAATAATATTCCATACACAGTTTCTTTATCCATTCATCTATCGATGGACATTTAGGTTGTATGCATATCTTACCTACTGTGAAAAATGCTGCAATTAATATGGGGGTGCATATATCTTTTCGAACTAGTGTACCAGTGTTTTTGTTTCCTTCTGATAAATACCCAGAAGTAAAAATGTTGGATAATATGGGATTTCTATTTTTAATTTTTTGAGGAACCTCCATATTGTTTTCCATAGTGGCCCCACCAATTTACATTCTCACCAACAGTGCACAAGAGTTCCCTTTTGTCTACATCCTCACCAACACTTGTTATTTTTAGTCTTTTTCATGGTAGCTACTCTAACAGGTGTGAGGTTATAATTCACTGTGGTTTTGATTTGCATTTCCCTGATGATTAATTATAAAGAATATCATTTCATGTACCTGTTGGCCATCTGTGTACTTTCTTTGGAAAAATTTTTATTCAGATCTTCCACCCATTTTTAATCACCTTTTTTTTTTCTTGGTCTTGAATTACAAAATTCTTTATTTGAATGTTAGCCCTTATCAGACATATGGTTTGCAAATACTTTGTCCATTCAGTAGGTCGCCTTTTCTTTTGCTGCTTTTTTCTTTTTTTTACTGTGATGGTTTCCTTTCCTTTTGAGTTTGCTGTAGTTCTACTTGTTTATTTTTGCTTTTGTTTCTTTTCCTTTTGGTGTCACATTAAAAAAATCATCACCAAGACTATATGAAAGAGTTTACCACCTATGTTTTCTTTTAGGAGTGTTAAAGTTTCAGGTCTTACATTTAAGCCTTTAATCCATTTTGAGTTAAATTTTGTGTATGGTATAAAATAGTGATCCAGTTTCATTATTTCACATTTGGCTGTCCAATTTTCCCAACATCAGTTATTGAAGATAAATATAAAGATAATATAAATGAAGATAAATATAAATTTCCCCATTGTATATTGTTGGCTCCTATGTTGTAAATTAATTCACCATATATGCATGAGTTTATTTCTGGGCTATTTTGTCCCATTGTTCTGTATCTGTTTTTTTGTCAATACCACACTGTTTTAATTATTATAGCTTTGCAATTTACTTTGAAATCAGGGTGCGTAATGGCTCTGGCTTTGTTCTTCCTCAAGATTGCATTATTGGGAATAATCTCTAACTGGAAGTGAACAAGGTACCGTTAGATATCAATTCTAACTGGGTATAATCCTAAACATAACTTCTTTTCTTCAAGAAACAGGTAACAATGTGTGTGAATAAAAGTTAAAAACTACAAAGTGATGCATTGAATATACCCAGCAGGTATCACAAGAGCAGTCAGTGGGCTCAAATATTCACACTCTGAAATAAGTCAAGCAATGAAGTTATAGGAACAGAATTCTGATGTACCATGCCAGAATGCTCAGAATAAATTTTCAGCCAACATTCAACTATTTCATACAATGTAGTCAAATATCTGGATATTTAGTATTGTTCTGTTTTGTTGTGTCCTGTTTTATTTTAATAACCTTTATTTCTTAAAGTTTTAGGTTTAGAGCAAAAATTAGAGGAAGGTAAAGATTTTCCATACAGCCCTGCTCTGCACACATCATATCCTCCCCTACTATCAATATCCCACACCAGGGTGGTACATTTGTTACATTGATAAGCCTACACTGATAGATTATTGTCATCCGGAGTCCATAGTTTACATTAGGTTTCACTTTTGGTAATATACAGTCTATAGATTTTGACAAATGCATAATGGCATGTATCCACCATTATAGTATCATACAGAATAGTTTCACTACGCTAAAAAAATCTTCTATGTTCTGGGGTGCCTGGGTGGCTCAGTCATTAAGTGTCTGCCTTTGGCTCAGGTCACGATCCCAGGGTCCTGGGATTGAGCCCCGTGTAGGGCTCTATGCTCAGCAGGGAGCCTTCTTCCTCCTCTCTCTCTGCCTGCTTGTGATCTCTCTGTCAAATAAATAAATAAGATCTTTAAAAAAAAAATCTTCTATGATCTACCTATTCATCCCTCCTTCTCCCCTAACCTGGGCAACCACTCATCTTTTTACTGTCTCCATAGTTTATCTTTTTTGAGAAAGTCATATAGTTGGAATCACATAGAATGTTGCCACTCCAGATTCACTTCTTTCCTCCATATCTTTTCATAACTTGATTATTTCTTTTTAGTGTGAAATTATGTTCTATTGTCTGAATGTACCACAGATTATCCTTCACCTACTGAATGACATCTTGGTCGCTTCCAAGTGTTGCCAATTATGAACAAAGCAATTATTAAACAATTAAAGCAATTATAAACATTCATGTTGGGTTTTTCTGTGAACGTAAGTTTCAACTCGTTTGGGTAAATACCAAGTCATGCAAGTGCTAAATCATGTGGTAAGAATATGACTTTTCATCCATATATCTTTGGTGAGGTGCCTACTCAGGTCTTTTATGCATTTTTAACTTAAGTTGTTCATTTCTTATTGTTGAATTTTAAGAGTTCTTTGTATATTTTGAATAATAGTCCTTTATCATCTATGTTTTCTGCAAATGTTTTCTCCCAGTCTGTGGCTTGTCTCTGAATTTCAATATCCTTATAGCATTTGAAACTTTCAAAGTCAAATACCAAGATGATTTGTCAATTTTTATTTTTTACTTTTTCAAATATCTGGGTGTGTCCACATGTAGGCACAGACTGCATTATAGGTAAACTAAATAAACTTTACATCCTTTTTTCTCATTGCAAAATCAAAGAAAATAATGCATATGGGAGTAGGGGAGGAAGAAATGTCATTGCTTTAAGACACTTCTTGTCTTCTTTCATTATTGACCCTCTATGGAGCATTTCAGATCTTTCCCTTAATCATAACTCACCTCAATTAATTTTAATACCATAGACATACTGTATATCTATGTACTGTATGTATGTCTATGTATATACATTAAAAAAGCAAGATTTTTTTTCCTTTCCCCAAAGTCAAATTGTTACCACTTTCAGGATAATATTATCTCTGTGGAAAGTACACAGCTTGATGGTTTTAGAGAAAGATTTTTGAGGGGTCATACATGGTTCTGAGTTTTTATCTTAAATTTTGGCTACACTGAGTATAAGCAGTCTATTTAATCAACTCTATTAGGAGAGAAAAATAACTAACAAGTTTGCAGTACCAATATATGGGACCCAAAATTTTCTCTTTCTTAATTTTCCACCAAAACCTTAGTTGATTCAAAAGCAAGGAAATAAACCAAACTGTGTGATTTGCCCATGGTACAAAGGGATATACTCCCAACAAAGAAGAACTGGTTGCTAATGAAAGGAAAGATGTCAAAACCTAGAGAAGTTCAAGGACACAGTTCCTGGACTCTGCTGTCCAGGACTCTGCCTGTGGAATCCAGGATGTTGCCCTGGATGGCTAAAAAGAGCAGCAGAGACCTATCCATGTTTAGCAGCTGGATGTAACTCAATCAGACTTTGAATCCACGACTTCTTGACATGCAGTCTATCAACCTACTAAAGTATTTTAATAGTGTACAATTACAGACAGCATGGAGACAGAAAAAATTATATAACTCGTGTGTATCTTTTATCTCTTCATCATATTTAGAACTGACATAAAACTTTTTGAGTATTACAAACCTATCAGTTTTGCTTCCATTTGCCATTTGCTAAAACTCATAGTTGGTTTTCTTGTTGCTGCTATTATTTACTTCTTAATTCCTAGAAATAGAACACTACCTATTAAGAGGAACATCAACATTTTTACAGATAAATGTTATGAACTTATCTAATAATTCTTGGGTGGTATGAGTAAGTCATCATAAAAAAGTTATCTCTTCTACCTTTGAAGCTGATCCTGTGAGTTTGTATTATCTATAACCTTCAATTTATGTCCTAGGCATATGACAGAAAATTTTCCAGGAATATATTGTACCGTGATTTTAACACAGGATCACTGATATAGCTTTTAAGACTTTTAAAAATTAAAGACAACATTTAATTAAAAATTCGACCACATGCTGTCTATTGATGAAGATAATCCAACTGGAATTTAATCAGGACATCGCACAGTACAAGTGGTATTTGTGAATGCAATAACAGTCATGCTGGAACACATTCCTTTCTCGACTAGTAAATTTCTGTGGAAATTGATTGTAATATGCAAACAAATATCAGAAACAGTAAAATGTTATTATACATCTTAGATTCAGAGAACTACAGTGTATCTTTGAACATTGCCTCTATTTCAATTAGTGTGAGATCTCTCTCAGGAATATAGGAATATGACACTTATTTATTTCCAAGCCGCTCTCTGCTTCTTGTTCTCCTTATTCATTATCTTCTCTTATTGTTTTCATCTTTCCTCTTCATTCTCTGTTTGGTGATGGTAGTAGTGTGGGAGATATTAAATAGGATCTATGAGTATGATTAGTCTCTGAGTTTTACTGAAATGTCTTATTAGATACAAAACATATATGACTGGAAAGATTCTCATGGACACTTATTAACTCAGAATTAATAGCACATTTTAAGCTTTACATCCTCCCACCTAAAAAGAAAAAGAAATACAAGACAAAAATAATCAGCCCAACAGTGGTAGTGGGCTAGAAAACAACAGAGGACAGAGATACACACAAGCTGGAGAGTCAGTCCAAATTTTCCTAATGCCCTTCTTTTTTAAGAGTTGGGTCTGGTTTCATATTTTGTATGATTCCATTTAATTTCCTCTCTTGGTGTATCATTTATGCTCATTTGTCTAGTTCTTTTAGTGGTTGTCTCGGGATCTACGATGTATATTCTTAAATAATCAAAGTTCACCTTCAAAGAATACTCTACAGCTTCTTGTAAGGTACACTTACCTTAAAACAGTATTTGCTGTTTTAAGTATTTGCAATTCTTACCTCCAGGCTCTTGTGTTGTTTGCTTTACTGATACACAGGCTATCATCAGTCAATGCATTGTAGTAGTGTCACATCAAACAATTACCCTTCAGATCAATAAAGAATAATAAAATAAAATGTTTTCTTTTTCACTTCATTTATTCCTTCTTTGATTCTCTTTTTTATAGAATCAAGTTTCCAAGTTATATCATTAATCTTCTGCCTGAAGAACTTCTTTTAATATTCCTCGAGGCTAAGTCTCCTAGTATGAATTTGTCTGCTGGAGAAACTCTTTATATATTCTTTACTTTTGAAGGATAATATCACCGGTCATAGATTTCTAGGTTGGCAGTTTGCTTTGCTTTTTCTGTCAACACTTTAAAGATTTCATTGCACACTTTTCTTGCTTTCCGATGAGAAGGCTACCATAATTCTTATCCTTGCTTTCTATAGAGATTTTTTTCCCTTCATTTTCCTTCAAGATTTTATCTTTTTTTCTCTACAGTTTAAATATAATAAGCCAAAGTGTGGACTTTTCTTTTGTATTTATCTTGCTTACTGTTTTTTGAGCTTCCTGGATTTGTGGTTTTATGTGTGTCATTGATTTGTACAGTTCCCAGTTTTTATTACCTCAAATATGTATTCTGCCCCATTCTTTCCTTCTTCTCCTGGTATTCCCATTAGTTATACCTTTTGATATTGTCCCACTATTCTTTTTAATTGAATTAATTAATTTATTATTAATTATTATGGAAATATAGTTAACATGAAATATCGTATTAGTTTCAGGTGTAGAAAATAGTGATTTGACAGTTATATACATTATAGATGCTCATTATGGTAAGTGTTGTTACCATCTGTCACCATACAAAGTTATTACAGTATTATTGACTATATTCACTATGGTGTAGTTTTCATCCCTGAGACTAATTTACTTTATAATTGAAATTGTGCTACTATTCTGAAATGTTGTTTTTTTTTCTCTCTTTTCGCTTTGCATTTAAATTTGAGAAGTTTCTATGTAGTCTAAATAGCCTTAGTCTGTTAAGCCCATTAAACGCATTCAATTTTTTTAAGATTTATTTATTTATTTGTTTGTTTGTTTATTTATTTGAGAGACAGTGAGTGAGGAGGAAGGAGAGGAAGGGAGAATCTGAAACAGACTCTGTGCTGAGCACAGAGCCTGATGTGGGGCTCAATCCCATGACATGCAATCATTACCTGAGCCAAAATCAAGAGTTGGACACTTGACTGAGCCACCCAGGTGCCCCAGCATTCTTCATTTCTGTTACCATGTTTTAATATCTAGAATTTCAGTTCTTTCTTATAATTTCCATCTCTCTGTGGACCATACCCATTTGGTTTTACAAGTTGTATATTTTTTCCCCATTAAAGTCCTTAGCATACTAGTCATCATTACATTAAGTTGTTTGCTGATAATTCCAACATCTATGTCATATCTAGAACTGGTTCTGATGACTTGCCTCTTTATATAATACTTTTTCTTCTCTTGAGAATTTTTTTCTAATTGTTTTGTTGAAAACTGAACATGTTGTATCTTTAATATGAACTGAGTTTATGTAAGCCTTGTGTGTGAAGATTTAATCTGGCCAGGAGCTGGATTATGGCTATAAACATCAGAGGCTTGAAATTCCTCTAATGAACTTGTTTTTTTCATCCTCTATGGGCTATAAGGCTTCCTTTTGTTCTATTCCTCTGAGTTTTTGTCTTTCAGCTTTAAACCACTGTTTTTATATTAGAGGCTTGTTTGCGTGGTGGTGGATGGGACAGAAATGCAGCTTCCTATAATCTGTTAAGTCTGTCTTCTAGTGGGCCTGGGTCTTGGAGTGTGACCTTCTCAAGTATTTCTGTCTACTTCTGGGCTTACAGCTCGCCCCTCCTGACCTCCTTCTCCATTCCCTGGCCAGTGTTCCAAATCTACTTCTCTGAAATCCTGTCCCATATACTGAAAGAGGTACTTGAAAATGTTATTTAGTTAAGAGAACTGATTCCACTGTATCACTGTGAATTCTGTGAAAGACTGTTAACTTAACCTCCATATAATTAATTCAATTTTGTGCAGAAACAATTAGGCACCTAACTGACTGAAGTAAGGGTTTCAATTCTGATTTGGTGTTTTAATTCTCATTTTGGTACTTTTTATTTCATGTTTCATTTTCAACATTTTTTTAATCCCAGTCCATTTTCTTCTTTGGCTTTCTGCTCCATTTTCATAATTTATTTCATGTTGTGAAGGATACCAGTCTTCTAAAATATTCTTTTAATCCTTCATTAGATCTGTTTAAGGAATATGTTCTTCTTCAGTTTTCCAGATGCTACTTCCATTTTCTTTTGTTACACTGTGGTTGTTTCTTTTCCATATTCTGTAAGTTGCTTTCTTTGTTTTTGCTGTTTACTTACATTCAAACAAGGCAGAATTTCTTTAGTTATAGAGGACATTTATTGCCACAAAGAGTTTTGGATTCCTTTAGCCCTGCCCTCTGCCCACATATAGAATAGCAGAATCATCATTTCAGATCTTAGCTCTCAGAACATGTCTAAATCAGACTGCCTATATAGACACCACAGTGTGTCTTGGGTAAACTCTGTAGGGTATTTGTTTCACTTTCCTGAATAGTTAAATGAAAGTTAAAAAAAAAAAAAAAGCTAGTACCAGTCTCTACCAGTCTCCACATGATTGGTATGGAAAGAAATTTCTGCCCATTATATTTTACTTCTCAAATCACAATTAATGTAAACTACCCCAGCATGCAGAAGGAACTCCCAAAGATGCTTGTGACTATATTCTTATAATAAATCCTAAGTTATGATCCACTAATACATTGAGCTTTGAGGACAGAGATAAGAATGTAAATTTCCAATAATAAGTTGGAAAAAAATTCTACTGTCCTTGTGGGAGATAAGTTTAAAGCTCACAAGTGTAAGAGTAAGGATATACAAAAATCAAATAATGAAATGCAAGGGCCCGTTAAACTCAAGAGTTCCAAGAAGGAAATACAAAGTGCCTTTTCTCTATTCTTTCATCATGACAGCATCAGCATTACGATGTATGCTGGCATATTTAGCACCTGCTGACTTACTCTCATTCAAATTTCCTCTGCATGTCTAATTTCAAGGTTTTGCTTTTTAACTCCCACTTCTTCCAATTTCCTAGTGAAAAATGTTTTGGTGTGTTTAGAATAAATTAATCATGATAGTTAACTTACTAATAAAATAAAACAACAAATGTCAGGAGTTCCCGAGACCTTGCATTAAAATAATATTCTTCAGGGATTAGACTGTTCTAATACAGTATTAAATGGAATTAAAATAAAGTGTTACATTTAACCTGAGAGGGAGGCTATTGGGATGATTTGTTGGGGTCATAGCTACCTTAAGCTGGAAAGTGAAGCTAAAATGGGTCAACACTACTCATGTATACTGGGCCAGGAACTCCATGGGGGAAATAACTGGAAAGGAAAAGGACAGAGCATTCATATTTGGAGGACAATTCAAATCAGGGGGGAAAAAAATATGATCGTAGGAGCCACCTGGGTGGCTCGGTTAAGTGTCTGGCTTCAGTTCAGATCCCGATCTCAGGGTCCTGGGATCAAGTCTCACATTGGGTTCCCCACTCAGCAAGGAGTCTGCTTTTCCCTCTCCCTCTGCCCCTCTCACACTCCCTGCTCACACACACACACACACTCTCTCTCAAATAAGTAAATAAAATCTTTTTTTAAAGGTGTGATGGTAGAAGAGCAATGCCCTTGGATAAGATGAATGTCTAACTGCTCATGAAACTGACCATTTCCCATGACTAAGACTTTCTCACCACTTGTACAATCTTCTTCTGTTATTTGATCATGTCTTCTGTAATTTATCTCCACATACATGGAAACCGAACCAAACAACCACCTTAAGCAAAGCTCTATTCACTTATTCAAATCACAAGGCTACTCCAGGTTTTTGTCCTCACGAAGCGTTCAGTCTAACTATATCAACTCATAACATACTTAATAGCTTTAAAGCAATACCCATTTATAAGCTTACAGTTCTGTATGTAGATGTCTGGGTACACTTAGCCTGGTTCTATGCTCAAGGTATCACAAGGCCAAAATCCAGATTTAGTCAGGCTGGGTCTTACTTGGATCTTAAGTCTTGGATCTTACTTGGAAGCTGTAGGATCTTCCCTGGAATCTACTTCCGGGCTCATTCAGGTTTTTGACAGAATTGAGTTCCTTATAGTTGTTGGACTGAGGCTCCTGTTTCCCTTCTGCCTGGTTGAGATCTTTTCATAACTCCTAGATTCACTCAATGCTCCTTGCAAGGGGATTCCCTCCATCTTCAAGCCAGTAACAGTGTGTCAAATCCTTATTGCGCTTCATATTCCTCTGACTTTTTTTACTTTCTCCTTGCTAGAGGCCAAAAAAAAAAAAAAAAAGCTCTCTGCTTCTTCTTTTAAGGGCTCATGTATCAGATCCGGCTCACCCAGATAACCTCCCTATCTAAAGGTCAACCATAACATAACAGTTAGAGGAGTGATCTGTAATATTCACAGCTACCAGGAATTAGGTACAGAATCCTTCTATATCATATAAGAACATACATATTCAATGTCTTATACAATATTAGAATTTAATCCCTGTGGGATAGCGAGTTACTGCAGTCAATAAAGGCTAGACAGAGGTGGAAAGTTAGGCAGAAGACATGAATAAGCAGTTCATTCAGAATATTCAGGAGCCTAAGCAAGTGTGATCTTGCTCTAAAGAAACAGAATCTGTAGGAGGTCACAAGAGCCATTATTAATAGTTGATGAGTGGACGAGTTGAAGGGAGTTGAAGGGACTATCAGTGACATTCTGAGAGGTATGACCCAAGAAGAGGACTGAAATCAGAAGCTACAGAATACTGTAATGACTGGGAATGAGCTTTTCTCCCTGTCTGCCTCTGTTTGTTACAGGTGTGCCCATAGATTACACTTGATACAACATGGGTAAAAAGGCCCTGACCAATCCTAGCTCAAATAAATATTTTTTAAAGTGTATAGGCATTTGCCTTTTATTCTGGAAATGAATATACCACATGAAATGTTTCATGACAGTGGAAAGAAAATTTCTTGACCCTAAAAACTACCATAAATGGGTGTAGTAAGCATGCATTCATTATGCAAGCAAGGTCTATTCCTTCCTCTTCTCTTCCCAGCAAACATCAGACTGTTGTCTGGGAAAGCCATCGTTCTCCAAAAGAAATGCAGCTATGTTCCAAGGGATATCTTCTCTACCACTTTCTCTAGTGGTAGATGTATCCTCCCTGTCTTAGTTGTAGAATTAGAGATAAGAAATTATTCAGGCCTGGGCTAATTAGTATAATGCATTACTCCCGGTTAGATAGGGAGAAACATAAAACTTTTTGTTCCTTGTTTGGAAAAAGAAAATATTTCTCTCTTGCTTTTTACAGATTTGTACTTGTAAGTTAATGACATTTTATTACCAACAAGAAGCCAGTCTGAGGGTAAAGCCATCACATGGATAAAGTAATGAATAAACTACAGCAGAGAAATGGCACTGAAGCCCTCATCAAACTACACCCAAAGCCTGTTGTAGCTCTGAAGTAAATCAATACATTTCTATGTAATTTAAGCTAGTTTGTATTCTGCCCTCTCTTATTTGTAACTAAAAGCATCTAACCTGATACAGTAAGGCATATAAAAGTGAAAAAAATAAGAATAAATTTTAAATACATAAGGTCTGGTTTTTTAGTGTCTTTTTGTACCATGATTATAAAATAAAGTATTCAAATTTCTAACAGTACTTTGAATGGAAACCATTACATTTAAAGTGAAGAGTATTTTGTTAATGCAGAGCAAAACTGCTATAAAATTAAGTTTGAGAAAGAAATAAGGGAGAAAGAAAACTTTCAATTTCTTAACTCACTGCAGGGGAAGTAATTTCCATTTTCATTTTGTCAATTTTTCCTCATTACATTTGATTTGTTATCAATGGAGGATGCTTCCATTTTTCAACTGTTCTGCAATCTCTATTGCCACTACATGCACATATGTAAGTTAGTATTCTGGTGGTAGTAATAAAGTGCTTGCAGCCCACCAGAACACCTACATAATATTCAAATTTCCCTGCCACTGTGAACACTCATTTTTGCTGGGTCCTAAGTTCAGATATCACATTTGTCAAATGGGATAATCATCTTCTCGCCTGAAGACAAGAGCCTGGGGAACTTTGCAACTGCCAGCCAGCATTTATCCAGCAAAACTTGCTGAAGGCTAAGATGATTAAAAGACACACACCATGAAAGATATGTGAGCAATCACTCATTTTTAAAATTAGCTGAAAAGCTCAAGTGTTTGGGCTCATCAGCATAAAAAGACATTAGAATTTATAGCCTAATTTGAAAACTCCTTCCATATGAAGAAAGCAGACAAAACTGGATTGAAATGTGTGAGCCAGAAAGTTAAGCCTTTCAAACCTGAGCAATCTCCTTAGGCCTCTGGTTTTTCATCCATAAAGTTAGCATAATAGTACCTACCAAATAGAGTGGTTAGGACGATAAAATGAAATCCTATAATGTGTTTCCAAAATAAAGTTCAATGAAGATTTAAAACTAAAACTTCGACGTAGAGTTATGGTTAAAATATTTCGTGTGAAACAGGAAACTTTACATTTAGTGCTATTGTTTACGTAGAACATAATTTTCTAGGAAGAAGGTAGATTATTCACCAATAATTCTTAGCGTTCTCAGGGCCCTTGTTTCCCACTACATTCCACTTTTGCATCGTTTGGATATATTGCTGCCTGTGAAAAGCACAGGAGAGAGTGAACTTTTCTCTCTGAAAAGTTCAGAGAGAGAAGTTAAGGCATATACATTAACCTTACCGATGAGTAACAACACCTGTACCCAAGCCCCAACCTTCCAGCTAAGGCTAGGTATGAGCTGAATGTCATCGCTGTTGCTGACAACCTGAGCCCTAGGTCTATGAATATTCAGTCTATATTTCTAGTATTCAACTCTATGAACCTGTACTGGAGAACCACTTAGGATTATCTACAGCTAAACTGAGATCACCTCTCAACACAAACACACAAGTTCTCCTCTTTTCCACAGATCCCTAGGACACAACCACTCATCCTTTCCTTTCATGCTTCCAGTGCTCATTCTGCTTATTGGAGCTTGTGGAAGGCTCACCAAAGATTCTTCTGCTATCCTGCATTCCCAGGCCTGGTAGTTTGGTAGGATCACAGGACTAGTTGTGAACAATGGCCTAGGAGAGGTAATGATGTGTTTCATTTCCAAGTCAGAGCACTGAAATGATGGTACATGACTGTATTTTCATTCCCCTAATTTGACCGCCAGTTACATTCTAAATGGTGCAATCTTTATCAGCCTGAGCTTCTGAGTGATCACATGGAGCCCAGGGCCCAATAAACTCACAGTGGACATGCAGCCTAAGTGAGCAATAAATCTTTACGTTTTGAACAACTGACATATTAGGATTAATTTGCTATTCCATCATACTCTAATTTATTGGAATTAATTCGGAGCTCTACAGTTGCAATGTGAGAAATTATTACCCAAGACTTCCATCTCTTTATCGCTCAAAAAGCAGATATAGAGGTCATTTTCATTTTAGGGATTTTAATGCTAATCATTGTGTATGCAATATGTAAATACTGGTTGAGATTTTTAAAGCCTGAGCCAAGATACAGAAACAGAAAAGTATTGGATGGATGTTGGAAATCTAAAATTATGCATATAATTTGCTAGAAGAGAAACAGATATGGCTTTTTGCTCCGCAATGAAGAGAACCACAAAAGAAGTGAAGGAAGTTGGAAGGAAGAGAAGTAATGGAGGAGATAACGCAAGGAGATCAGACTGTGGTTAACCTTGACTGTCAGGGTAAAAAGTTGGTCTTGATAAAAGAAATTTGCACATGGATTATGAGGGCACTTAACATTAAGAAACAGAACACTAGGAGCACCTGGGTGGCTCAGTTGGTTAAGCAACTGCCTTCGGCTCAGGTCATGATCCCAGAGTCCCGAGATCGAGTCCCACATCGGGCTCCCAGCTCCACGGGGAGTCCGCTTCTCACTCTGACCTTCTCCCTTCTCATGCTCTCTCTCACTCTCTCTCTTTCCTAATAAATAAATAAATAAATAAATAAATAAATAAATAAATAAATAAAATCTTTTAAAAAAAAAGAAACAGAACACTAGACTACAGTGAACTGAATAAATAGTGATGTATTTTTATTATACAATAAGAATTCTTTATGTAGGATTCAAGATGGCAATGCAGGAAGACTCTGAATTCATCTCCTCCATGGAACGCACCTAATTACATCTATTAACAGAACAATTCTTCCTGAAGAAGAACTGAGGGCTGACTAAACAGTTACATTTAGTAACTTTAAATAAAGATAGAGAGAATGGCAAGAGAATAGCAAGAGATACAGAAACATGTCATGGTTTAAAAGAATAACTAGCATGTACAGCCACAGCTCCATCCAGTCAGCAGAAGTAACCAAGCACACACAGTCTGCACACATACACAAGACCACTCCTTCACATTTAGAAGAAAGTAGCTGCTTCACCTAACCCACAGAAACAAAAACAGAAAATCAAGCAAAATAGGGAGATAGAGGAATATACTCCAAAAGAGAGAACAACAACAATAAAAAAAAAAACCTAGGGGCGCCTGGGTGGCTCAGTTGGTTGGGCGGCTGCCTTCGGCTCAGGTCATGATCCCCGAGTCCCGGGATCAAGTCCCGCATCGGGCTCCCAGCTCCACTGAGAGTCTGCTTCTCCCTCTGACCTTCTCCCCACTCATGCTCTCTCTCTCTCTCTCTCTCTCTCTCAAATTCTCAAATAAATAAATAAAATCTTTAAAAAAAAAAAAACCTAGAAAAAGAACTAAATGAGAGATAAGCAGTTTGCCTGACAAAGAATTGAAGTAATGATGATAAAGATATTTATTGGGTTAGAGAAAAGAATGGAACAACCCAGTGAGACTTCAATAAAGAAACAGAAAATATTGGGGCACCTGGGTGGCTCAGTTGGTTAAGCATGTGACTCTTGATTTCAGCTCAGGTCATGATGTCAGAGACATAGGATGGATACCTAAACTGGGCTCCATGCTCAGTGGGTAGTCTGTGTGAGATTTTCTCTCTCCCTCTGCCTCTCTCCACCATCCCTAAAATAAATAAATAAATCTTAAAAAACGAGATAGGAAATATTAAGAAGAACCAATCAGAGTTGAAGAATACAATAACTGAAATAAAATACACATTAGAGAGAATCGACAATAGATTAGGGGATGCAGAAGAACCTATGAGCAACCTAAAAGACAAGATAATGGAAAGCACACAACTTGAAAAGAAAAAAGAGAAAAGAATTTTTTAAAATGAGGATAAATTAAGAGATCTCTTAGACAACATCAAGCAAACAAATATCTGAATTATAGGAGTTCCAGAATAAGGAAGAAAGAGAGAAAGGTATAGAAAACTTATTTGAAGAAATAATAACAAGAAACTTCCTTAATTTAGGGAAGGAAATAGATGATATTCAAATGTAAGAAGCATAGAGTTCCAAACAAGATGAACCCAGGGAAGTCCACAGTATGCACATATTAATTAAAATGTCAAAGGTTAAACATAAACAAAAAATTAACTACTCTTAAAAAGAGAGAAACAAAAAATTAACTACAAGGAAAAATCTACAAGGCTCTAGGTTGATTTTTCAGCAGAAGCTTTGCAGGCCAGAAGAGACTGGCATGATATAGTCAAGGTGCTGAAAGAAAAAAAAAACTGCAACCAAGAATACTCTACCCAGCAATATTATCATTCAGATTTGAAGGAGAGATAAAGTTTTTCAGACAAACAGAACGTGAAGGCTTTTATCATCACTAAATTAGTTTTACAATAAATGTTAAAGGGCTTCAGGTAGAAGAGAAATGGCCATAATTAGACATAAGAAAACAATTAATAAAAAGATGTAAATATGACAGTATATACATAAAATGTGAGTAAGGAGTAAAAGAAGAAGAGAAGGGAGAAACAGAAAAGAGGATTTTTTTATTTCTTTCTTTCTTTTTTAAATGTGTTTTAACTTAAATGATAATCAAATTAATATGGACTTCTGTTTACTTAGGATTTTATATATAAGCCTCATGGCAACCAAAAACCCAAAACCTATGATTGATACAGAAAAACAAAGAGAAAGAAAGCCAAATAAAACACTGTAGATGCTAACTGATCACAAAGAAAGAGAGCAATAGAAGAAGAAAGGAAGAACTACAAAACAAACAGAAAACAAAATTTTAAAATGGCAATAAGTATTTACCAATAATTATTTTAAATGTAAATGACCTGAATGCTCCAATCAAAAGACGCAGAATGGTGGAATGGATAAAAAAGCAAGTCCCATCTATATGCTGTCTACAAAAGACTCACCTCAGACCTACATACAGATACAGACTGAAAGTGAAGGGATGGAAAAAAAATGCACCATGCAAATGGAAGTGGAAAACAAAAAAAAAGCCAGAGTAGCAATACTTATATCAGACAAAATGACTTTAAAACAAAGACTGTAACACAAAAAAAAGAAGGGCATTATATATTGATAAAGGGCTCAGTCTAACAGGAGGTTATAACAGTTGTAAATATTTACTCATCCAACAGTGGGGCACCTAAATACATAAGGCAAACATTAATGGACATAAAGAGAAAAACTGATGGTAATACAACTATAGGAGGGGACATCAACCTTCCTCTTCCATCAATGGATAGAGCATCCAAACAGAAAATTATTAAGGAAACAATGCTTCTGAATATCACAGTGAACCAGATGGACACAACAGATATAATATAAACAGAACATTCCATACCAAAACAATAAAAAACACACTCTTTACGAGTCCACATGGAACAGTCTCCAGAAATGATCATATGTTAGTCCATAAAACTAGCCTCAATAAATTTAAGAAGACTAAAACCATACCATGCATCTTTTATGACAACAATAGTATAAAACTAGAAATGAATCACAACCAAAAGACTGGGAAAAACACAAACACACGGAGACTAAACATGATACTAAACAACCAATGGGTCAATGAAGCAATCAAAGAAGAAATAAAAAATACACGGACACAAAAATGAAAACAAAATGGTCCAAAATCTCTGGGACAGAGCAAAGGTAGTTCTAAGAGGGAAGTATATAGTGATACAGGCTTACCTCAAGAAAAAAGAAATAATGCAAACAACATAACCTAACCCCAAAAGGAACTAGGAAAAAAAAAAAGAACAAACAAAATTCAAGCTGAATAGAAAAAAAGAAAATAATAAAGATCAAAGCAGAAATAAATAAAATGGAGACTAAAACAATAGAAAAAAAATCAATGAAACCAAGAGCTAGTTCCTTAGAAAGATAAACAAAATTGACACACCCATAGCCAGACTCATCAAGAAAAAAAGAGAAAGGACACATAAAAGTAAAATCAGAAACAAGGGAGAAGTAACAAATGCCACAACAGAAAAAGGACTATAAATATATTCTATAAAAAATTATATGCCAACAAACAGGACAACCTAGAAAAATGAATAAATTTCTAGAAACATATAATCTTCCAAAACTGAACCAAGGAGAATTAAAAAATCTGAAAAGACTGGTTATAAGTAACAAAATTGAATTGGTAATCAAAAAATTACCAAAAAATAAAAACCCAGAACCAAGTGGATTTACAGGTGAATTATAACAAATATTTAAAGAAGAGTCAACACCTATTTTCTTCAAACTATCCCAAAAAATAGAAGAGGAAGGAAAGCTTCCAAATTCATTCTATGAGGCCAGCATTACCCTGATACCAAAACAAGACAAAAACATCATCAAAAAGGAAAGCTACAGGCTAATTTTTCTGATGAATAATGATGCAAAAATCTTCAACAAAATATTAGCAAACCACATAGAATACATTAAAAGATGATTCACCATGATCAGATAGGATTTATTACCAATATGCAAGGAAGGTTCAATATTTGCAAATCAAAGTCATATACCACATCAATAAAACAAAAGATAAAAATCATATGATCATCTCATTAGATGCAGCATTTGAAACATTCAACATCCATTCAGGATAAAAACTCTCAGCATAATGGGGTTAGAGGGAACATACCTCCACATAATAAAGGCCATATATGAAAAACAGACAGCTAACATCATACTCAATGGTAAAAAACTGAAAGCTTTCCCTCTACAGTTAGGAACAAAACAAAGATGTCTACTCTCAATACTTGATTTAACACGATACTAGAAGTCCTACCCACAGCAATCAGTCAAGAAAAAAAAAAAAAGCATTCATATTGGTAAATGAAGTAAAACTGTCACTATTTTCAGACAAAATGATACTATACATAGAAAATCCTAAGGACTCCACTAAAAGCTACTGGAAGTAATAAACAAATTCAAATAAAGTGACACTATAAAGAATTAATAACCAGAAATTGGTAGTTTTCCTATATACCAATGACAAAGTTGCAGAAAGAGAAATTTTAAAAACAACACCATCTATAATTGCACTAAAAAGAATAAAATACCTAGGAATAAACTTTACTGATGGGTTAAAGAGATGTACTCTGAAAACTATAAAACACTGATAAAAGAAATTAAAGATGACATAAACAAATGAAAAAAATATTTCATATTTATGGATTAGAATAATTAACATTATATTATAATATTGAAAATTAATATTGTCAAAATGTCCATATTACCGAAAGAAATCTACAGATTCAATGCAATACCAATCAAAATACCAACGGCATTTTTATAACTAGAACAAATAATACTATAATTTGTATGGAATTACAGAAGACCCAAAATAGAGCAATCCTGAGAAAGAAGAATGAAGGTGAAGGTGTGACAATTCCAGATTTCAGGATGTACAATAAAGCTGTAGTAATCAAAACAGAATGGTATTGGCACAAAAACAGACACAGAGATCAATGGAACAGAATAAACACCCCAGAAATAAACTGACATTTATATGCTCAGTTAATCTATGATAAAGGAGACAAAAATACACAATAAGAAAAAGTCTTTTCTTGGTGTTGGGAAAACTGAAGAGCTACATGCAAAAGAGTGAAACTGGACTACTTTCTAACACCATACATAAAAATAAACTTAAAATGGATTAAAGATTTAAACATGAGATCTGAAACCATAGAATCCCTAGAATATAACACAGACAGTAATTTCTCTGATATCAGCCATAGCAACATTTTTCTAGTTGTCTCCTAAAGCAAGGGAAACAAAAGCAAAAATAAACATCAAATGACACTACTTCAACATAAAAAACTTTTGCACAACAAACAAAACCATCAACAAAACAAAATACAACCTAATGAATGGGATAAGATATTTGTAAATGATATATACAATAAGGGGTTAATATCCAAAATAGATAAAGAATTTATATTAATCAACACCAGAAAAACAATCCAACAAAAAAAAAAATGGACAGGGGACCTGAATGGACATTTTTCCAAAGAAGACATAAAGATGGACAACAAACACATGAAAAAGATGTTCAATATCACTATTCATCAGGGAAATGCAAATCAAAACCATAATGAGATATCGCTTCATACCTGTCAGAATGGCTAAAATAAAAAAGACAAGAAACAATAGATTTTGGCAACGATGTGGAGGAAAAAGGAACCCTCATGCATTGCTGGTGGAAATAAAAATTGGTGCAGCCACTATGGAATCTAGAATGGATGTTCCTCAAAAAATTAAAAATATGAATACCATATGATAAAATAATTCCACTATTGGGTATTTACCCAGGGAAAGTGAAAACACTAACTTGAAAATATGAAGGCACCCTATGTCTATTTTAGCATTATTTACAATAGGGAAGGCATGGAAGCAACCTAATTGTACACAAATAGGCAAATGGATAAGAAAAATGTAGTATATTTATACCATGGAATAGTACAAAGTCATAACAAAAGATGAAATTGTGCCATCTGGGACAACATGGATGGACCTAGAGGTAGTTTTGCTAAGTGAAATAAATTAGATTGAGGAAGACAAATAGCATATGATTCCACTCATCGAGCACCCAAGCACTAACGAGGCCCAACCCTGCTTAGTTAGCTCCTGAGAACAGACAAGGTCAGGTGCATTCAGAGTGGTATGGACATAGACATATGATTCTACTCATCAATGGAATCTAAAAAAATGAATAAACAAAAAGCAGAATCCGAACTAAAAACACAGAGAAGAAACTAATAGTTGCCAGAGGGGGGGGAGGAGGTATGGGGTTGGCGAAACAGGTGAAGGGGAGAGAGAGATACATGTCTCCAGTTATGGAATTTCTAAGTCATGGGAATAAAAAACACCACATAAGGAACACAGTCAGTGATATAGTAACAGTGATGGAATGGGACAAAGGGTAGCTATACTTGTGGTGAACATAGCCTAATACATAAACTGTCAAATCACTAAGCTGTACACCTGAAACTAATTCAACATTGTCAACGATACCGAAATTTTAAAAAATAAATTAAAAAAAAAGAATTCTTAAAGGTTAGATCATGTCTTGTACAGCTAACTGCCCAAAGGATCAGTAAAGACCCAAGCTCTGTTTGTCTGTTCTGCCATCGTCCGCATGTGTCTTTTGTCCTCATGATCTCCAGATGGCTGTTACTCTCCAGATGGCAATACTCAACTCAGCCTGGATGAAAGGGAAGAATAAGAAAGGGGTAACGTGGATACTTTCCCAAAAATCCTGAGTAGATTTTTATTTTAAATCTGAAGGTCAGAACTGACCCCCTTCAGGTGAAGGAAATTGGAAAAGTGAATATTTTGAATATCTGTATGCATTCGAGTTGCATAAAATACATAAAAATGGGAAAGTGGACACTGCATATGCAACTGGCCATGTCTGCCATACCATGCTACCCTACAACCTTAAAGTCTTACAATAAATGTCAAACATGTATTATAAATATGGATGTGTATATATATATATACATATATGTATGTATATGTGTGTATAAATATGTATGTATACAAATATATATGTATGTATTATTTGCCCCAGGGGTACAGGTCTGTGAATCATCAAGCTTACACATTTCACAGCACTCACCATAGCACATACCCTCCCTAATGTCCATCACGCAGCCACTCTATCCCTACCCCCACCCCCAGCAACCCTCAAGTTTTTTTCATGAGATTAAGAGTCTCTTATGGTTTATCTCCTTCCGGATCCCTCCCGATTTTTTTTCCATTTCAAAAACACCGGTTCTCTGGTGAATTCTTCACCCTTACTTCTCCATATATTTCCCCACAAATTAATTATAAAAATTTTAAAGTCCTTGACCAATGTCTAGATCATCATTGGGTATGTTGTTTTTCTCTTAGTTTCTAGTCACATGATCTTGTCATTTTTGCCTGTGTGGCAATTTCTTAACTAAATGGAAAACATTATGAATGAAAAATTATAGAAGTTATAAATCATGTTATCTTCCTATACAGAAGGTTTAAATTTTCCTTTGGTAGTTAATAGTGTGATGCCAATCACCTTAATACCACTGAGGACTTAGCTCTCTTGAGGTATGATTGCCATTATCTTGAGTTCATTCGTAGGAAGTGAGCCTCTACTGTCTCTCATGGAGAGTCTGGGTATTCATCAGAATCTCTCCCTCTGGAATGTCCTCATTCTAATCCTTACCACACAACTGCTATCACCCTTGCTCTGCATCTCAGGGGCTTTCTGCTTAGCTTCTTACTCTGCTTAGCCTACCACAGACAGTTGTAGAATTACACAGGTGTACTGACAGAAAATTCAGCGTTGTTGGTGTTAGTTCTATCTCTTCTCATTGAGATCCTAGAATTTTAAGTCTCTACAATTATTTCTCTGTATCCTGCTAGTATCTGTGTTTTTTCTCTGCCTTGCACTAGTAATCCTCTGTACCTTTGGTTGAGACTCCCAGCCTCTTACCCTGCACCAAATACCAGCAATGCCCTAAAAATAAAAGTGGCTATAGAATATCAGCTCATATTTGTGCATGAATCCTACTTTTCCAATATTTTGTCTCCTTAAGTCTTGTTATCCTAGAAGGTCTCTGATGCCTTCAAAGAAAAGGGTTTTTTTTTTTTTTTTGTATTTTATTTGGCTTTCTTAGTTGATTTGGCAGGATTTCCACAAGAAACTTCATCAGAGCCAGAAATGGAAATCCCACCATTGCTTTTCAAATTTACAGAAGTCTTCCAAGTTTTGGGGTGATGCTTTATAATACTACAAAAGATTCTAAATCATAGTTTTTTTTTTCCTTAGAGAGAACATAATTTTCTTATCTTTGAGTGCTAAGTGCTTTTGTTCCAGCCACCCTTTCAAGTCAAACCTATGTCCACATATTACAAATCAGCCTGTAGGAAAAATAAAATGCAAGCAATGGAATTTTTAAGTGTTTTTAATGAAATTGTATTAGTGAAAAATCAATAATGTGGATGTTTGGCATTAAAATGCTTAAACAGTTAAGAGACTCCTTTTTCTTTCTTTGATGAATTATTCTAACACCATAAAAATTTAACTCTCTATGTATCTCCATATAATATCAGACTTCTGCCATATGGCTAAAATAACAGAAATCAATTCATGGCTAGCATAGTCTAAATTCCTATTTCTGAGAAATCAGAAATAAGTAGACCATCTTTTTAAAAAATCTCCATTATCAAATCCATTATAGGTTCCATTCCTTGTTTAATGTTTACATCAATATTTTTCCTTTCATTTTCCTCTTTTTACAAGGAAGATGGCTTTTTTTAAGCTATAAGAGTCTCTCCGGCGACAGAATGGGGGGGAAAGCAGTAGTTTAGAGGATCATTAAACAAAAGCATTCCAACTTTAAAAATTCACATAAATCTGTAGAAAGTTGAACTCTGATTCTTTTAAGGCAGACTTTCAGCATTTCAACTAAACCTTAATATATATGATTCTACTTTCTCTGTTAATAGAATCTTTTATTAACTGTGATATAATTTGTATTTTTATACTGAAAAAATCTATAATTTTTATAAATATTGTGAGTGTAGAAAATACACAAACACTAAGAAACAGGATAAAAATAAGGGTTTGAGGGGAGATTGACTTGGTATTAGAAAAAAATTATCTTAGTTTGTTATTTCCAATAATATTTTTAATTAATAAGATGAGTCATTTTCACATAAGTAATTGAAAATCATCATCAACTAAAAGCAGAAGAGCAATGACTTTCCTTTCCATCATGACTTCAAGGACACAAATTTCCTGTGCACTGCTATTCCAGTGAGACCCTAAAGATCTGAGATCTTATCGGGGTCAAGTACACTATGCAACTGAATACAACATGCACAAGGCAAGAACAAGCTATCCTATTAGTCCAACTTCATAATCAGGCCTATCATTAAAGTAGCACAAACAAGTAGCTCTTTTAAGTCACTCATACAGTCAGATTCCCTAAGGCAGTAATGTGAAAGAACAGTTCTAATTCAAAGTGACCATTAGGTAACTGGTCTCATGTCTATTAGGTAATCATGTCTATTTCTTCATCTACAAAAATAGTTGGTATCTGGAATAAATAATTGTTATATGCCGCATTTTAAAATGCTTTTAAAATGACTGTGATTTAAAAGAAACATGATTTAAAAATGTTTCATTAATTCTTTTCAATGTGTCTTCCATCATACTATTGCTAAACAAAGACCATGAAATTATTCAGTATTATCTCACTGGGGTTTTTGTGCATTATAGAACACATAACTGGAAAGGGGCTCAATATAAGAAACCAAATATTAACACCATAATCTTAATTTTATAAAATGCCTTTTCATGTTCATTCTTAAAATTATATATTCATTTTGAGTTCTGTTTTATTTTACTTAATAATTGATCATAATTACTTCCAGCATAATAATTGTTTTTAGTGAATGGATAATTCCATTGAATTGATGTACCCAGGGTGGCATAAACAGTCCCCTATTTTTGGACATTAATATTATTCACACATTTTCTATAAACATCCTTGCATTGGTTATTTTCATATACAGAGCTTCCCTCAAAACCTATACTGTGTGGGGCGCCTGGGTGGCTCAGTGGGTTAAAGCCTCTGCCTTCAGCTCAGGTCATGATCTCAGGGTCCTGGGATGGAGTCCCGCATTGGGCTCTCTGCTCAGCAGGGAGCCTGCTTCCCCCTGCTTCCCCCTGCCTCTCTGCTTGCCTCTCTGCCTGCCTCTCTGCCTACTTGTGACCGTGCTCTCTCTGTCAAATAAACAAAATCTTAAAACAAAACAAAACAAAAAACCTATACTGTGGAGTTCTCAATGGATCAGGCTTTAGTTCTCTTTTCTGTTTATACTTACTCCCTTGACTATCTCGCCTCATCTCATGGCTTTTAATGCCAAACATGTGTTAATAACTCCTAAATTTGCATCACTAGCCAAAGATCTCTCCTCCAGACTCCATGCTTTTATATCCAACTGCCTATTCAAATCTCCATTTAGATCTCTAAAAAAAAAAAAAAAAAAATATCTCAAATCCAGTGTGCTTCAAACAGAATTCCTGGTTGTCCCTAGAAAAACTTCAACATGGAACTTTTCATATAATGCAAAATTTTAACAGTTGCTTAGGCAAAAACTTTGGTGCTACTTTTGATTCCCATTATTTCATATCCCACTTTTGATCTGACTGAAAATCCTATTTATTTCACATATAAAACCTATTCAAAATGCAGTTCTTCTTACCATCTCCTTATTATCCTTGTCTGAACTACCATCATCTCTTTGTTGGGTAAGAACAATAATTTTCTATGGCTTCTATAACAAATGACCAAAACTTGGTGGCTTATAACAGTAGAAATTTATTCTCTTAAAGTTCTTGAGGCCAAACCTCCAACACCACTGTCACTGAGCCAAAATCAAGGTATCGATGGACCGTACTCCCTCAAGAGTCTGTAGGTAAGATCATTGCCTTACCGTTTCTGTTTTCTTGCCATTTCCAGCAACTAGAGCTGCACTCTTTGTGTTGCTTGGCTCATGGCCTTCTCTTTCATCCTCAAAGTCAGTGTTATATCTTCTGTCTCTGACTCTGCTTTCATCACATGGCCCTCTTCTTGCCTGTGGTCAAATCTTCCTCTGCCTCCCTCTTAGAAGAATACATGTGAATGCATTTGAAGTGCCCACCAGGATAATCCTAGATAATCTCCCCATCTCAATATCTTTGATTTGATCACATCCACAAAATCCTTTTGCCACATAAGCCAACATTCACAGGTTTCAGGAATTAGGATATGGGTATCTTTTGAGAGGTATTATTCAGGCTACTATGTTTCTGAACTGGTCACCCAAACTCAATCATTTCCTGTTTATTGGCTGTTGTCAACAAAGAAACAAGAGTGATCCTTTTTAAAATGTCAATTAGATCTTGGCCACTCTCTTTTTTTCTCAGAATCTTGCAGTGGATCCTCATTTCATTAAGCATAAAAGCCAAATTCCTTATAAGGTCAACAAGGCCCTACATGATCTGGGCTCCCATTTCTCCCCAACTTAACCTTCTATCACTTTCCTCTTAGTTCACTCCACCACTCTCAACTGCTCTCTTAGCTCTTCCTGCAAACCATTTTCCCACCTTGGCACTGTTGTATTTGCTGCTTATCATCTTACCACAGATATTATGTGGTAACCCTCTCTCTCTGCAATGCTTATATATGACTTTCTCAATAAGATCTACCCCAAAACTCCATTTAAAATTTTAGTCCCTAATTCCATATCCTTGATCCTTATTCTGCTCTTCTTTTTCCAAAGCACTCATTACCACCTAGTATCTTGTAGAGTTTTATCATTTATAATTATTATATTTATTATTTGTCACTATCCATTAGAATATAAGGTCCAGGGATTGGGAGGAGGGGGGGCAAGATGGCGGAGAAGTAAGAGATCCTGCAGCAACCGATCCCCAAAAGTGAGCTGGAAATCTACCAGAAAACGCTGAACACCCATGAAATCACCCTGAGGAGAAAGATTTCTAACCCCGGGATCTCTCCGAGAGCAGAAGACAGCAGTAGAGAGGTAAAAGCAAAGTGGGAACACTCGAGCTGATATCGGAGGATAAACAAAACGGGGAGGGAGCCACCAGAAGCTAACCAAGGACAGTAATACCCCAAAGGAAAGTGCCCAGGGGACCAGCATTAACGTAAAGCCCGTTAAAAAGGGCAAAAAGTTCGGAGGAGTAACTAGTGGAAGGGGGTGGTGGCGGGCACCGATGCTTGGACCCACTCTCCCAGGAAGGAGCACCCCAAAGTGGAACTGGTGGGGGATCCAGTCCGCAATTCCTGAACCTGCAGATTTCCGCTCTCTGCAACAACCTGTGGGCCAGGCGCGCAGCTGCAAACGCCTTTTATGAGAATCTGTGGTGGTTCATGAGCCGCAGTTTTTCCCGGTGTGCGCCAGCCACCACGACATTCGCGGCGCGCTGCAGAGCCTGAGCGATCCCCGCCGGCCGCGGAGAGAACACAGGCAAGTGGCCTAACCTCCGGGGCGCCCCTTGTAGAGCCGCAGAAAGGCAAGGCGAATGGGGTCGCGCGCCACCTCGAACAGGCTGGTAAGCGCCTTTTGAGAGTCTGCGGTGGTTCACGAGCCACAGTTTTTCCTGGGGTGCACCCGCCACCGCGACATTCGCAGCGAGCTGCAGAGCCTGAGCCATCCCCGCCTGCCGCGGAGAGAACGCGGGCAAGTGGCCTAACCTCCCGGGCACCCCTCACGGAGCTGCAGAAAGGCAGCTGGGATTGCGTCTTTCCCGGCCCGCCGCAGGCCTCCCGGGTCTGCACTTGGGAGCCTCAGAAAAGCAAGGCGGCTGGGGTCGCCCGCGACCTCAGACAGGCTATGCTGGGAGCAGAAATTTCGCGGAGGGGAGTGTGTGTTCTGAACCACACAGAGGGGAGCAGAGACTCGGGCTTCCTGCAACTCAGAGGTCTGAGTGCTTCTGGGCAGATTCATTGATTGGATTCCCTGAAAAGGTGAAAAGGCTACAAAAGGCCAAAAACCTTCAGAGAGCGAGAGACTGAGAAACCAGTTTCCACAGAGTTCAGCGCCTTGACTGGGGGGCAGGGTGACTCAACCCAAGCAAGACTGACTGGAAAA
>CM052808.1:33891703-33961664 GCA_028533885.1 Nasua narica | reverse complement strand
AAAAAAAATCATCAGGAGAAAAGACCCTCCCCATCAAAGCAATAGCAGCAACAAAAGTTTATATGCCTTATTAAACAATAATTTGGACAGTTAAAAAAAAAAAAGAATATAAGGTCCATTTTGTTGAATCATAGAGGCCAAGTATCTACAATAGTATCTGGCATGGAGCTGGCACTCAATAATTGTTTGTTGAATAAACTGACATCATTTTCCACTGAATAATTATTTCCTTAGAATACATCTTTATTAATACAATGACAGGGCCAAAAACTTCAATACCTTTATGGATCCTGAAAGATTCTCATTTCACTCATCATAAGAGCCAAATTGCTCCCCAAAATATTCATATTATTTTATATTTTCACTAGCAATATAAGTTTATCTGTTCTACTGTCATCACGCTAGAACTTGAACTGTATTTCTTCCCTTTAAAACAAATTGCAAATGCAATGCTTTGGACCAATATGGTGCAGATCGGCTTTCAAGATCGTCAACATACACTGAACATCTAATAATATGATGGATTATACTATGTATTCAGGAGGGAGGTACAGGATAACAAGATTTTAAAAAGTGTCATCTATGCTTTCAGTAAGGTCACGAGTTATTCAGAGGGGAAAGGATGCGTAAATGAGTAATTAACTGCCAGGGCAAAGAGTGAATAAATATTATCAAAATTTCACAGAGGGTACTATTAAAGTTCAAGTTGAAGTACTATATATTGTATTTGATATACTTAGATGAAGTTCAAGTGAGAAAAGAGGTCTTTTTATTCTGTTTCTGCAGGGGTATTTTATTCTGCTGTTAATATGATGACCTAAGATAGGAGTGACTCTTCAAGGAACCTCTCTCTAGTCCCTAAGGATATGATTAAATAACACTGAGTAACATGCAACAATTGTACTTTTATTCAAAAGGAAAATACTTATTATTTTTTAACTGCAAAATCTCATGCACTAATTTTCCAGGATTTTTATTTCAACAAAAAGAGACCCAGAATTTAAATTGATTATAGGAGGTTCCCAATCAGACTTGTCTAGCCAGAGCTTCTTGGGGGAAACCATATCTATTAGAAGCAGAGAGAGTTCATGAGAGTAATGACCGCCCCAAGAACAGAACTATATCAAGAACATTTGGGGAATTAAAAATCAAATACTGCAACAGAAAAACACTAACCTAAAGGTACAAATTTCCAATTATAAAATAAGCCATAGGAACATAATGTACAGCATAATGACTATAGTTAATAATACTGTTATCACATATTTGAAAGGTGCTAAGAGAATAGATTTTCAAAGATCTCATCACAAGAAAAAAGACATTTTTATAACCATGCATAGTGATGGATATTAACTAAACTTATTATGGTGATCATTTTACAATGTATACAAATATCATATCATTATGTTGTACACCTGAAATTAATATAATGTTATATGTAAATTACATATCAAGAGAAAAAAACAAAACAACAAAGGCAAAAATTCCAAACACTTCTTTGGCAATTCTAAAAAAGAATGTATTTGTTTATAAAAGATTTTTTTTTCTAGTGTTTTCTTTCTCTAAAAGGGAAGACAAGTAAAGAGACTCCAATCAATCAGTCAATGAATGAATGAATAAATAAGTAAATAAATATTTCTGAGGTGACAGATATTGGTGATCTAGAGAATGAGGCTGTATTCGCACAAAGGGTTACAATACATTTGATGATGTTAAGACCAAAAAACGAATTTGAAATTTCCTATTTCGAGTAAACCATATTTTATTTTTGATTAGTCACTTAACATTTTTTTTATAATTTTATTTTAAAATTGCATTTTAAAAACAATCCTTTCCTCCCTATCATTGTCTATCATTAATCTCTAAATGCCACCGATATAAATAAGAAACCTGGAGGAATACCTTTCTTAATGTTCATCTCTTAAAAACTAAAAAATGTAAAGTATAATGTGAGTCTTTGAAGTGCACATGGTAGTAGTTAAAGATGTAAAAGTATATTGGCGAAAGACTTCAGGGTAGTTAGAAGGCTTGAGTTTGTGCCCAAGGCACTCATGCTTTGTATAACCCTGCAAACAATTAATTCCTTAAAAACAAGAGGTAAATAGTATCTCCTTCAGTACTTATTATGAAGAAACAAGATAATGTATACAAAAAGGGTCTGCAACTCTCAAGAGCCATTCACACATAAGGAACTGCCGTTATTGATGGAGAATATAGCAGGTTCGTTTATTTAATTAGTTTAGTATGTAACTAAACAAATATGTTGCAGCCACCTGACAAACCAGTTCAAATTTTCAGCCTTTTTGTCAAGGGTGTTCTGGTTTCTGAAAACATAAAATCCAACTCAAGCTTAAGCAGAAAAAGTAAACACATTAGCTGGCATAGTCTGAAAAACTCAAGGGACAGAGTGATGGCTTCCTAATGGCTTACTCAGGGCGCTAAACTACACTGCACGCCCACATGCTATGCCATGGTGTGGAAGCCCTGTGTAGGTATTCTTCTTAGGCTAGACACCCTACTGTAGAAAGAGCTCAGCACTTGTACCTCACTCCAGCACTCTACACAATCCAGAAGATAAATGAAAGCTTCCTTTCCTCAGAGCTCCAGAAAATAGCTCCCTTTGGCCATTACGGGGGTTATATGTTTCCCATGGAGAAAAAGAAGCCATTGTTGCCACTAAAGAGTGGAAACCTTGATTGTTATGAGCCCCTGGAACTAGGAATGGGAGTCAGTGCTGCACAAATCACACCAATGAGCCTGAGGGAGAGTTGATCCCCAGCAGAGCACTGGCTATGCAGTTACCAAGAGAAGGTTAAGGAATATTAGATGCAAAGCCAGCTGGTGACCATACAGCCCTCCTTAAGCTTTTTGTATCAAGCAAGTTGCGTGATGGCTATCCCTGTTGGACCCTAAGAAAATATGGCAGTACTTGGTATGTCACAGGATTCAGTTCTTTATGCTCTATGATCTTATCTTTCAACCACTTTTGGAAAAGGAAAAGAAACCTCTTTTGCATTGCCAGTATTATTCACCACTCTGAAACTGTTCTTCATATGTTGAAGCAAGCACTTTTCCTTCCCGAACACACAGCACTTTCAATCCTCTCTGTAACAATGTAGATGAGGATAATCAACTATATTTAATACTCCTTTAGAAACTGGAAAATGAAGAAGACAATATATACCAAGGGCCTTTTGAAGACAAGTAAAGGAGGAGTAATAATTTGTTGTACATTGATCTTCCCATGTGCCTATTTTGTCAGCCTCCTTTCCCACCACTGACCCAGTTTCGTGTCACATGCTGTGACACTGAACTGCTTGGAGTCCCCATACTTACCATATGTTTGACTGGCAAAAGACTGCATTCTCATCTTTCTTTCCTGATTAAATATTCGTGTTTGTTCCACACTGAGCTCAGGACCCAATACCCCAAGGTAGCTTATCTTAAACTCAACTCTTTGCTCCCCCATCTCCTTATACATACCTCTCTCAGCAATTACCATTTCTTGTTGACATTTTTGGTTTGTGAACCAGCTCTAACACTAGTCTACACACTCCTTGAGAACAGGAGCGGTCATTTGCATGTATCTCTTAGCATTGTGACTGACAGAGAATAAACAGTCAAGAGTGGTGCTGGTTGAAGTATGTATTCATTGATTCATCCACTGTTATCAGTTTAGCCTGTGAACTTTCTGAAGGTACAGTTATATTCTCACTGAGTCTTAAACATTGCAAATTATACCTGTAATCCATCAGTGTGTGATAAATAACTTCTAGTGATGTTTCCTTCTAGAAAACACATTCATGAGTGATTTACAGAGAGAAGATTAAATAATAAATGTGCTCTATGATCTTATCTTTATCTCTTGAAATATATTAAGAGAAAGGAGAAAACAGTGAGATAGAGGAAGAAAGAGGTAGAGACGGAGAAAATAAAGGAAAGAGGGAGAAAGGACAGGAAGGGAATGATACAAGAGGAGACAAAAAATCTGAAATAGGATTATTTGAAAAATTGATTTTTAGTATGGTTGTACACACTTTTAACGGTATTTACTTGAAAGTAAAACTGAAATGAAATTATCTCAACAATGACAAATGAGAACCATAAATTATCCACAATTGCAACAGTCAGAACATCATCCTGAGTGTCTGCAAATGATTTGTATGCCGTATGGCAAGCATGCTCCATTGGGTACAATCATATGATTGTTTATTGAATAATTGCTCTCCTTGTCAAATGTTTGATTGAATATCTGCCTGCTCCCTGTAATATTTTCACTGAGTAATTGTCTTCTGTGGGTAATACCTTCACTCAGTAATTGCCTGTTCTGAATAATATTTTCACTGAATCATTTCCCATTCAGCATATTTTATTGAATGATTTTCTTGTTGTGAGTCATGTTACTATAAGTTCACTGAGAATTACTTGCTGAACTACATATTTCCTTTGTATTACCTGGAAACTAGATCTAAATCCTTGCTCTGCACCTTCTCCAGGCTATTGAGAGATTATGTAACAACTTTCTGTTTTTAAGTTGTTTTCCAGTGCGGCAGAACTTTAGAAGTGAACTCTGTGCCTAAGTCAAATAAAATGGAAGTTCTATTTTTGTGGGAGCAAATAACTTACTTTAGGAAAAAATGAAGAAAGCTAATTAATCTTAGCAGGATAATAACAGATTGATAGGAAATATCATAGATATGCTGTGCCAAGATCTCCTTTGGAGCTTTCTGGAATCAATTTTAATGAAACTGAAATATTGACTAGTTTGAGAAAACATATAGTATCAACAGATCTGTATGACTTCCTATCATGTGTTTCTTCCACTAAACTGTGCTTTATCAGTTGTATTTTATTTCTAGTTAATATTCAATAATACAGGTATTTTTCCCATTGATACCATTTTTTGATTGTTTCTTTACCTTGTACCAACATATAAGTTCAAGATTATATAAGTGGAGCATACCATCACTGATTCTAGGTAATTTTAGGTAGTTAAACTATAGATGGCCCCATAAAGATAACCATAGATTTTGATGGTATAGAATCCCAGACTTACACTTTCAAGAGAATTATTATACTTCTAGCTTATAATCAATTGGTACTTGGGTTTGGTTCAAGATGAAGTTCATCCTAAAAGTCCAAACTATTGCATTGTGGATAGTCATGGGTGCTATTTACCAAATACCTCTTATTCTCCTTCAGAACATATAATAGTGTTGCATTTCTTTTCCTCTTTGAAAATAGGTATGGCTTTTTGACTTCCTATGCCCAAGAAAACGTGAATAGAAATAACACGTGTCATTTCTGGGTGAAAGCTTTAAGAGCTAATATTAGATCTGGCAGTCAGTAACATGGAGGAAGTATACCGCACCCACCTCTCACCCCTGATACAATTACAAAACCTGAACAGAAATCATGGAGTAGTTATTTGAAAACTCTATAAAGTAAATTACAGCAGACACACTGGGGAAGAACAAAGAATTTGAAGTACCACTGAATTCACAGTGGGCTTACCATTTTTCTCCCAATATCACCCCAGAGTAGATGTAAGCACTATGTCACAAAGAGAGCTACAGGAAAAACCCTCTAATTCTGACTTGAGAAGCAAAAAGGGGAGCTTCTAACACCCAAAAAGAACATGGAAACGCTCCCTTATACTCCTCTCTCTCTTTTTTCCATTCTCTCACATTCCACTACCTAAGCAATTCCACTGTGGTAACCAGTGAGGGGGCAAGAAGGAGCCAAATCTCTGAGTGAGGGGGAACCTGCCTCTCCAGGTGAAGGAGCTAAGATCCCAAGAATGCAGGGCCACCCATTATGTTTTTTTTTTCTCTGTCCTTTTGTGGGTTGGGCACAGAAGTGAGCCCAAATACAAGTGTTCAGCAAAGTGGGGCAACTAGAGCCCCAAGATAATCATCTAATTGTTGATCAAAGCTCTCCTCAGGAGATACCTGCCATATGTATTTTACCTAGAATTCTTATTTAAGTAGATAGCTGTTTCCTTTCATGGTGTCTACAGTAAAAAGAAACAAAGAGTTGTTTGAATTTCTAACTATATTTAACTATTAATAATGATGTGCCAACCAAGATTATCTTGAATCTGAAAAGAAAATGGTTATGAGGGGCGCCTGGGTGGCTCAGTGGGTTAAAGCCTCTGCCTTCGGCTCAGGTCATGATCTCAGGGTCCTGGGATCGAGCCCCGCATCGGGCTCTCTGCTCAGCGGGGAGCCTGCTTCCCCTCTCTCTCTGCCTGCCTCTCTGCCTATTTGTGATCTCTCTCTCTCTCTCTCTCTCTCTCTCTCTGTTAAATAAATAAATAAATAAAATCTTTAAAAAAGAAAAAAAGAAAATGGTTATGAGAGGTGCCTGGGTGGCTCAGTTGGTTAAGCAGCTGCTTTTGGCTCAGGTCATGCTCCTGGAGTCCCAGGATCGAGACCCACATTGGGCTCCCTGCTCTGTAGGGAGCCTGCTTCTCCCTCTGACCTCTCCCTTCTCATGCTCTCTCTCTCTCTCTTCAAATAAATAAAAAAATAAATAAATCTTAAAAAAAAAGAAAATGGTTATGTAATATTATACATTTAAACTAAACTTAATTAACTATAGTTTTCATGTAACACATTCCCTACTTGCTAGGTAAAATTGAACTTGCAATTTTTGACACCTAATTAAGTATACTATGTTTTAAAGCTATTAATGAATCTTTACTGTTAGGAATTTACTCAAAAAATGTATGTAAACTGTGGTTATCACTACAAGAAAGCAGTAGCAAGGTAGACAACATACAAAACAGTAGACATCTACATGTTCTCCATACTGTTTTCCACATTCTAGAAGCATGTATTCTATTAAAAAAAAAAAAAGCCGGAGCTTTAACCTAATTAAATTCATGTTTTGCTTTTATAATAAACTCAATGCATAATCTTACTTGGTTTACCCAAAGCTTTTACTGAGTTAAAAAAGGCTTGGGTATAATATTTCACCCAATTAACTATGTCCATTTATTTACCTAAATCCTTTTTTCTAAAAATTCTGAAAATTCAGTGGCCAAGAGTTGCTATAACCCAACTTATGTAATATCTGGAATAACTGCTTAAAATGTAATGTCTAGGAGTGCCTGAGTGGCTCAGTGGGTTAAGCCTCTGCCTTCGGCTTAGGTCATGATCTCAGGGTCCTGGGATCGAGCCCCACATCAGGCTCTCTGCTCAGCAGGGAGCCTGCTTCCCCCCCTCTCTCTACCTGCCTCTCTGCTTACTTGTGATCTCTCTCTCACTGTTCAAATAAATAAATATATAAATAAATAAATAAATAAATAAATAAAAAGTAATGTGTATGTCAAGGCACATAATAGCCAAGTTGGTGTTATGTTTGACAAATTAGAGGACTAATTATTCATCCCTTTGTTATTTATTTTAATAACCTGATTAGCAGAATGATATTGACTCATGAATTACTTAAACCAAAAGAGTAGACTAATTGTCACTCAGCATCAGTAAGTTTCCATTCTCCCTCACAGCCAGATAAGGTTCTGTTTATGAATTCTATCTCTTAGGGAGGGAAGATGAATTATTCTTTCCTTACCCTCCACATTCTCTGATAATGTTCCTCAATACCTGTTTCAGTAAGATTTTCACAGGAATATAAACAATGGGAAGTTTTACAAGCTCTTTTACCAGTTCCTTGCTTCATTATCATCATGAGAGATAACAGGAAGGAAAATAGAGGTGTTTGGGGGCATTATTCATTAAATTTTACATCTCTAAATTGTTTGAGCCATAAGTATATCATCATCACATCCCATTTAAAAATAAATTATCTTTATTTTAATCCATACAGCTTAAACCAAATCAATTTAGTTTTCATTTAACAATATTCATGTTATAATTCTCAGAAGTAAAAATAATCAGAATTTTTCAAAAAATAGTTTTATCAATGAATATACTGTTAGGGAGTTCCTAAGGGAAATCATAGTCTGCAAACAAGATTTATTCCATTATTAAATAAAAGTCACATGACTTCTCTTCCCTGTGATCCTTGGTCTGAAGTTGGAGGTTATTCAAGAAGGTAAGAGGAAACTTAAAAGACTCCTTAAAAAAAATGGAGCCTGGTGGTGGGTATTAAGGAGGGCATGTACTGCATGGAGCACTGGGTGTGGTGCATAAACAATGAATCTTGGAACACTGAAAAAATGAAAAAATAAAAAATAAAAATAAATTTTTAAAAAGCCACACATACACACAAAAAGAAAATGGATAGGTACAAAAATGTGCATGGAATTTGTCAAACAGAAAGAAGCCTTCTAGGACTGAAATGAACTGCCATTATGTCAGAGCACAGACAAGGTTCTAGGACTAGGTATATCTATTTCAGCCACATGCACGAAAGTCATGGAGGACAGAAGTTCTTAACAAATAAAAAGATCAGAAGTAAAAATAATTTCCATCATAATTACCTTGAAATGGAATTTAAACAGATAAAAAGAAAAAATGGGGACACCTAGGTGGCTCAGTCAGTTGAGGGCTGGCTCTTAGTATCAGCGCAGATCACGATCTCAGGAGTCCCTGAGATCAGGAGTCCCATGATCTCAGAGTCCCAGGATGGAGACACCAAGTAGGGCTCCACAATCAGCAGGGAGTCTTCTTGAGAATTCGATCTCCCTCTCCCTTTGCCCTTCCCCTCCTTGTGAGTTCTCTCTCTTTCTCTAAAATAAATAAATAAATCCTTAAAAAAAATAGTGGACTATTCAGGGAGATAATTACAACCTAACTTTCAATACCAAATTCCCAGCATTTAGATGAGCCCACCTCGAAGAGGAAGGTTCAGAGGAGTACAAAAGGGGCTACTAAACCACAGGTTCCACAAAGGAAGAAACTACGTGCCCTAAGGTTTCCAAACAGTTGGTAGATTTCAAGTAGTTCTTTTTACTCAGTGATTTTTTTATGTATAGTAAATTTCACACAAGACAGAATGGTCTCTGAATTTTGGTTACAGTTTTAAGTCTTTTTTTCACAATTAGAATTTTTTTTGCAAAAAAATGTGTTGCTTGCTTTTTGAATCTTTTCGTATTTTTTTGGTTTTCTTTTCAAACGTTTTTTCAAATTTATAATTCATTCTCCAACTCCGCTCATTTGGCCTTCATGAATTTAAAATTTTTTTCTTCAGATTTTAGTCAATGTTTTCAACTACTGGTTAATGTATTATTAACTTTCTGGATTCAGGAGTACTTCTATAATTAATAAAACATTTAAAAATAGTTTACTTCCCATTTTTCATTTTTGTCTTAAATTCATTTTCTACAGATGCCAATTTTAACTATTTAGCAATGTTTTTGTCATTTTTGAGTATGCTTCATTTATATGTAAGCAGCATTCCTCATAAAAAAAAATGAACACTTGTTGTAAGGAAACTGGCTATTTTTGTCAGATTTTGCTAAAAGAGTAATACGATTTTAAGTACCACTAATTTACATGAGAATATAAAATAAAATGAGAATCTTTCTAGATCAAAATTCCTATACACAGAATCATCATTATATCTTACAACCTATTTACTAACACATTGTCAGTGTTATTTCCAAAATTTGACTAAGTTCTTCATAAAGTGAATAAGTGATCAAAACCAGAAAATATAAAATGAGTGACTTAAATATAACACATTTGTTGTTTCCTCCAATTCAATTTTGATAAATCTACTTTTTAATCTCTCAGCAATTTTCTTCAAATTGCCACTGTACCCTAATGAGCAATGTCCATACAGGTTTTAATGATAAAAAAAATTGCAGAATGAAGTATCTTACATGATCACAGCAGTGAAGCTAAAACAATGAGGTAGCATGTTGTAAAAGGAAGTATAAAGTCTTTGTGTCAAACAATGGATAAATTAAGTTTCCCCCATTTTCAATTCCTTTTCTTTCTCTTAATCTCATTCAAGAAAAACATGTATTTAACACAACACAATTAAAACTATATACAGTGGGTACCCTGGGAGATACAAACATAAATATAGTGTGATCTAAAGAAGTTTACAGAGCAAATGGAGAAGCTAAAAATATACACCATCTTTTTAAAAGGCAAATAAATCTTTTGGTCTAAGGACATGAAATAAATACTTTTTCTCTGTTGAATTCATTGAGTTGGCCAGCTGGTTAAGGCAAGATCTAACTCTCCATTTTCCACCAGCTCCGTCCTGCCAGGTGAAACGCAGGCCAAGACTGGGACTGGGAATAGGCAGGGATGGTCTGTATTCAGAGCAGGGGGTCACAGCAAAGGAAAAGGGGACCTGGGGGAATTAACTAGGTAAAGAGGAAGTGGGAAGCTGAATATCACATTTCCCTGAACAAATGTCCAGGAAATTAGAAATTAAAAGGAAGAGTTGGTACCAGAAAACTAGCCCCAAAGAACTACTTGAGGGCAGGGGTGTTCTCGAACAAATCCAAAGACAAAGGTGTCTCTAAAGGAAGGCTAACGAGCCCATGGTTAGGAATAGGTGCACTTAAGGGTGCAAGGATCTTTAGATAAACTCAAGATCTCTGCAGTGAAGGAATTCTCCAAATTAACTAGAAATGATTGACTCTGAGAACCTGGGTTGTATTTCTTTCAGTTTGCTCCACTCTATGAGAGGATTTTACTCTCGGACATAAAAAAGAGTCTGACAAAAGCTCTAAAATACATCCCTATGTACCTACACATCGAATGTCTCTGGAGGACGGGCTGGGCAATGTTTTACTCAGAAGAGCCCAGTTTTCGAATCCACTGCATGATATTAGTAGGATATAATTGGGAGAAAGCTCCCTAATCCAAGCTAAACCTTGTTCCTACCTGAATACATTAAGGTTTGCTTGCCTTTAATCATAGCTCTATTCCAGCTATGTATCTTTACCGTTCAGCATAGTTGAACCAAACCAGGCTATGTTAGCTCTTTCTATATGTCTGCCTTTCCTCCAAGATACAAGGATAGAAAAGATGAGGGAGAGCTGCAAAATACAGACAAGAAACCGATGAAAATTCCTAAATTGTATATGTTTATGTTCTTTGTTTTGAGGATGGGATGAGCTAACAATAGGTAAGTGAATTTGAACTGAGTGAAAACAATTTTCTTTCATTTATATGAAATTTCATTTTATATGAACACAGTTGTCTTCCTAAAATCAAATTGGTTTATATATTCCATCCATTGGAGATTAAATTTAGAGTTTCCAGTGAATGCAAAAATCCATTGACCACTACATATGCTGGCTTGAGATGTGAGAAAACTAGAAGTGAGCTTCAGAACCCACATAAAAAAGAGCATGTTATGAAATGACTAAAAGAAAGAATGCCAATTGCTGAAAAGAATGTTTTGTTTCTCCCACTCATATGTTTGTTCTATATCACTGCAAGGAAGAAAGGATATAAAACACCATTCCCTGTGTGGTCTTCATATGCTGGGTTCTTTCATTTACATTGTTTCCCCATTATATAAATGAGGAAAATAGAGGGCCTTGAAGGTTGAATAATCTCCTCCTAAATCATAGAACTTAAACATTGCCTATTATATGCTGAAACTCAGAATTTTCTAATTCTAAAATTATTACTTTTCATCATTTTGTCAGTCTTTTCTTCTATTTCTCCACTTCTTACTGGTCTCCTTCACGACTTCTTCTCACTGACCATGATGAAATTACTATTCTTTCATCACACTGTTAGAGAGTATGTGTGTAAGCCATATACCTAGAAAAATTCACAGAGTGTACATAGGTATGCCATGTACCAGAACCTTTAAAACCACAAAACTCAATTCACAAATATGAAGGCCTTCTTGTACCATATATTCTCAATTACTGAAGTTCTTGTTTTTGAGTATAAAGATGAGCCAGTGACTTTCAAGTGGAAAGAGGATAGGAACAGGTGAGGTGATTATATCAAGATCTCCTGGGGAATATGGTCAAACGTTTCAAAATCTATGGTGCAGTGCCAAGTTACTGGGATAGAGTGTGGACAGGGAACATGTTTATAGGAATAATTTTAAAAGCTCTTATATTCATTATATATTGCTGTGCAACAAATTGCTCCCAAACATAGTCACTAAAAAGAACATGCATTTATTATCCTATAATTTATATGGGTTATGAATCAGGGCACAGCTTACCTGAGTTCTCTGCTTCAGGGTTTTTCACAGGGCTGTAATTAAGGTGCCAGACAGGGCTGGTCCAAATCATACCCAAGAGAAGGGGATTACACAGAGATGTGAATACAGGGAGGCAGAAATCATTGGAAGCCATGCCAGAAGCTGCCTATCACGGTCTCCCCTAAGAGACTGTAATACCCTCTTTCTGTCCCCCTCCCTCCTCTTTGGTGTCTTTTCTTTCTAAATGAGAGGCTGATTCATTGCCTATTTAAACCTTCACTAAAAACATTTGGGAGTAACTTGGGAATAGCTGGAAAAGAAAATCTGAATCACTCTAGAATTGGTTTGTGAAGGCAAAAGGTTTGGGGGTTTTATGTTCTTTGTTTTGAGGATGGGATGAGCTAACAATAGTTAAGGGAATTTGAACTATGAATGAAAACATAGTTTTCTTTCATTTATCCATGCCATTCCATTTTTCTAGTGACAAAGCTTTTTAAGAGCTCGATATGTATTAAATAAACCTAAATATACATGGTCATTTACAAAAATTCATGGTCATCCTGGTAACTTTCATCAGAGACCACGAAAAGTCATACACTGTCCTCAACAGTTAAATTGCAATGTAAATCACCTGAAGTCAGTATGAATAGTACCTGAGTTACTTTTCTGAAAAAGCCCACTAATTATTTTTGCACTTTGGTTTCCATAGTTACAAATCTTTACTTTAGCTGTTAGAATAAACTGATGCACAAGGGAATCCTTGCACTAGTTTAAACATTATGAGAAATTTTGGAATCTGAATGTTAGAAGGACCAAGAAAAAAAAGGCTTTCTACAGAGTTAGCCTGTCCTGGCTGCTACCATTGTTCCAGCCACCTTTATTGGTTAAGTAAATTTTCATTAAAAATCCCAGTAGAAATTTGAGGCAAATCAGATGTTAACCAGGAAAAATACTTTCAATAAACATCAGAATAATTTTTAATTCCATTTGACTCAGCACAAAGCTCATATAAATATTTCTTTGCTGATAGTAATACTATAAATTCTGAAGGAATAATTCTATTTTCTGAAGTTTTGATATATTTGGGTTTTCTCCTGAGCCAGACTTCTGTCCTGAGTCCCTTTACAGGAACCCAAATGAATATGGTTCTTTCTTGGATCTCTGCACAGCAGGGAGAAAGGGGGACACTGGATTCAAGTCCAAAGAGGTTTCCTATAGTGGCTGGCTGGCCTATTGGAGACCTGGCTCTGCCAGGGCAACCCTGCTGAGGATGCTGAAAGTTCAGACAACTTCACTGCTTTGTCCAGGCCAGTGCCCATTCCTGGAACTTGCTGGACCTCTGGAAACTTACCTCATGATATAATGAATATCATAATTCTAGATATCCTACATCCTTCAACAGATTCCACTTAAAATCCACTTAAACCACCACCACTTAAAATCCAATCTCTTACCCTAGTTTAAAGGACTCCGCATGCCTGTAGACCCGCCCACAAGCACCAGCACCACCACCACTCCCATCTGGTGACAACCATGTTGGTTTCTTTAAGCTCTCCCACTTCCCATCTCAGAGGCACACACTAATTGTTCCTTCTGCCTGGAATCTCTTTCTCCTGACTTTTAGATATTTCTTCTTTCAGAATTTAAGTTACCTGACACCCACGTAAAAAGAAGTTCCCTGAATACCCATTATCAAACTGCTTCTTTTCCATTACAGGAATCAGTTTATTTCATTCATAACTCTTAACCATGTTTTTAAGTATTATTTATTTGATGTCTAACTCATCTGGAAGAATGTGAGTTCTAGGAGGACAAAGTCACATCTATACCATTCATATTATATAGCCTCAATGCCTAGCACAGTGCCTGACATATAGAAATCACTTAATAACTACAGATTGAATGTTGGATCATTTTAACATTCAAAGCGATTCTAACTCATTTTGAAAGCTCAATAGAGCCTGAGTATATATATTTTATATAAAATTTCAAAGAGAGAAAGTATTGAGCTTAAATCTGAAAGGAATATATTCATATAATCATGAAACATTTTAAAATGCATTAAAAGACAATGTATACATAGTATTGTCCTGTTTATTCGTTCAAACTTGCATGAGTAGATGCTACCATTTAGGAGGAGTGTTAATAAGGAAGGGGCTAGTTTGTGTCTAAATGGTATATATAGATGGAAATCTTTATATATTACAAAACATATTTTAATAATATTATTATTATTGCTATAAGACCATAATCCAAGTCTTGCACCTGGGTCCTATTGATGGAATTACTGGTACTCTTGAGAAAAAAACCCCAAGAAGGCAGGTAGCTGCTGTGCAGCACGGGGAGCTAAAAGAAATGCAATTTCATTTATGGAGAATCCCTTAATACCATTAAATTTGACCCATATTAATGCAGTGGAAACAGTTTAGTGTGCCGCTAATACTTTATCTAATTTATGTCTCCTTTTATCTACTCTTCCTGGGCGGGAAATGACCCAGGGAATCAGACTAAAGATGTTCTGAACTCAAATTCTGGTTTAGCTACTTAGTAGCCATATAGCCTTGGAAAAATCACCTTTCCTGGACCTACAGTCTCCTTATATGCAAAAGGTTTTGGTAAAGATCATGTTATGTAAGGAATTCAAAGAATTCTAATTATAAAGTGATGTAGAGAAATTAGGTGTATTGATCCTTGGGAACAATGAAAAAATCCTTTGCCATTTCTCCTTAAAGTTCTTGTCTAAAATTTTCATTCGTTTGGCCCATTTCAGACTTAACAATTCCATTTTCTTAAATACTATGATAGTCCTTTTCACTTTACAGGATTTAAAAGTGTTAATAAGTAGATTTAGATCTGCCTATCTTGGCTCACTCTAACATAGAAAAATTGCATTTCAAAATCTTCACGGTTTATTTTATGTAAATGAAACATATTTACTTTTGGCTTTGTATTAAATACTGCTTATAATCTTATTGATCTATGAATTTTCCCCCCAAATTTAGCATTTAATTTATCCAAGAATCTTTTTTTTTCATGAACTTTTGTTCACTGTGGCCTTCATATGGTACAGAAAATAAGAGATAGCATATATACTTCAATTCTCAGAGCTTTCTTTTAGTTCTTCTAGAATGCATAAAACCTTTTCAAAAGGTTCTGTTCAGAGATTACTCTGGAAGAGAGGGACATGTGAGACAAGTCAACCAAATTTCTCTGCAACCTAACCCTTCCAAATCTTCTTTATAATGTTCTTCATACAAATCACATTGAAACTATCTGCCTTATGACCTGCCATGGCCATCTTAGGTATGACTTTTTGGAACCCTCGGTCAACATTCCATCAGGCTTCCTATTGCTATAGTTTTGATCCCTTACTCCTATTATTGTGGGTTAGAGGAGTCCAGTACGACCTTATACCTGCCACCTTAACTGCCCTTGGTAAAGGGAAGCTAACCACTAATCATCAAGTAATCCAATACAAACACCAATACCACTGCTGGCTTGACAAGTGATGGCATCTGACCTAAGGGTAGCCAGGTTATCAGCAAGTCAGTAGTCCATTAAGTATATTTATGAGCCGGTCCTGCCAACTTGTTATAATACTGACTGACTGTGCCAACTAGAGCTCTTCTTGGGAAGTTTGAATATGAAGCATTCAGAATCTAAAGAATCAAAAGTAGAAGATAAAAGATGAGAGACACAGACGGAAAGCAGTAAGCAGTGTGCAGTGATGATTTTTGGTAATGGCAGGAGGAAAATAAATAGATGGCTGAGTCTCTCTGATCCATGATAACCATTCCTGAGGTGGCAATTACTAGAATTATTATTGAGTAACTAGTATTGCTGTCAGACTAGTAATGCTATAGATATTCCTGTTTTCTTCTCTAGGTATCCTTAAAAATGGATCTTCCTCCTGCTCGACAAAGGATAAGAACAAAGTTCACACATCTAATGCTGCCTATTACTGTGATCACACGCACACCTTGTACACTAATTTCAATAACTGACACCAGTCCCAGTGCCTGACTGGGTATTAGAGTCCTAGAGTACTAGTCCCCTAAATTGTTCTCTTACATCCAGTAATCCCATGGGCTGGATTCTGTCTCCTAAATCCTGATATTATGGTTGGCTTTTCTTTACTTCTGCCAGATTTCTCTACTGCTAGCTGGCTTGCTAGACTCTACCTATTACCTGCTGCCAAGTTTTCTGAATTCTTGTCACACCCACCTGCAAGCAGACCTTCCAGATGGTGAAGTGTTGGATAATCTGTATGTGACTCAACATGAGATAATACAGCCTTTTTCTTATCACCTGTTCACTATCTTTCTGCACTGCCTATTGCATCTTGCCATGATCCATTTCCAGCTTGCCCTAACTTTGACCCATCTGGATAATCAGGGTACCTCTAGGGTATCTGTCTGCTACAATGCCCATTCAAGGTAAGTTCCTTCCTCCTTTATGCCAGGTAATTGCAATAACTGCCTAACTGATGTGATATCTCAATCACTCATTCTTTAGTATATCTGGTAAGTCATCTTTTCATTTTTAAGTGAGACTTTAGATGCTTGCCCATATTGGAAAACCATTAACTAAAATATTTAACCATGAGCTTCTTATCCAGGAGTCCAAGGTCCTCTCCATCTACCTCTCTCTATCTATATAAGCCCCTAGCCCAGGTTAACAAGTCTTGTTAACTATTTTCTAAAATTTTGTCAGATATTCCTTTTTCCTTTGCCCTTGAGTATTATGTTCCGCTAATTTACAACATCCCTTGAATCCTCTCTACAACTAGAATACTATACAAGTATTATTCAATTCATTAGTTCAACCAAAAGACAGTTCTGAGTGGTCACCATTTTCCAGACACAATATCAACTGGTAGTATCAAAGAGCTATATGACTGCTTATTCTTGAAGAGTTTACAGTCTGAGCAGGGCTGTCAAACATGAAGCAGAGACCACCGTTAGGAAGAGGCTGTAAATTCTACCTAGCACTGGGAAGAGAGTAAATAGCTTAAAGAAGGGTAGATCCTCCATCTAAATCTTTATTTAATGATAAATAAATGTTTCACAGTTTGTGGGGATGGAGGAGACACTGTAGATGAAATAAGTTACAGGAGAAAAAGTGTAAATATTAAGATGTATGTTGCATATATACAAAAGCCAGAAAGGGAATCATGGCATAAGATGGAGATGAAAAACAAAAATCAGATCAAGTGTCTTATAAACAGAAAATGGCAATGGCCAGTCTTCAGTATGAGAAAGGTTGCCCGAGCCTGTACTATCTGCCCCTTTGTCACGACAATTCTTGCTCCTTTCTCTGCTGTCAATGATATAGATATCATAAAATCCAAACTCTTCCAATGTATCACTCACTATCAAGCTGCTTCTTCACCCCCACCCCTACTTTCCAACCACAATGATTTTTTGGTATTTAGTTGTTTCTTGCCCCCATCATGTTGAAAGCAACTCTTTAAAAAAAATGTAACAGTTAATTCATTCCACAAATGTTTATTTGTAGTGGATACTGTGGTACAAATGTTCACTGGCTGTAGATGCTATAGTGTGCCACTATATCTCCTTTTAGAACTTAGAAACTTATCCCGCCAGCTTCTAGAAATGTTGGCAGCTGATGATTCACATCTGTGACCCGTCCAAAAACCTAATTCTGTATAAAGTAGATGCCTTTTCCAACGTTTGCTCCCTTTCCAGGAGCATTGAGCATCCAACTGTTGCTACCCATATAAGTACAATGGCTGATCTCCCTTGTCTGCATTCAGGACAACAATGAAGGTCAATGCCAGCTCCAAAGAAGCCTGTGAATCAGTTAGAATGCAGTTTGCAATTGCATCTCAATTCACCTCTCCTTCTGCCCAATTACACTTCCCTAATCTCTCACAGGTCTCCAATTAACTCCAATTAACAAACTCCCAAGTAAACTTCCTGAATGCAAATCCCAGAGAATCAGAGGCTATTTCCCAGAAAAAACAACCTACAAGATTATTCAATGCCAATCATGGTTCCAAGAAGATAAGCTCTGAAGAAATCTTATGTATTATTAAAATCTATCAAGCACATCTAATATGCCAACAGCAGCGTCATATCTGGAGATGTTGCAAAAAATGTGTAATGGCAGTTCGGCCTCCCAGTTTTGGAGGCAGGAGAGCCTGCCAAAGGGGAGGCCTGCTGGTTCTCCGACCTGCCAAACACCCAGGATTAACTACAAGATGGAGCAACTCAGTTTTACCCAGGCCAGTAATTTACGGTTCCAGAAAGTTGTAAAATCTCTTTTTCTTGGAAACTTTAAAAACAAAATTAATTTCCTAATACCAAAGTGGTAAGTATGTTCTTTATGGAAGTAGGAGAGCAGGCTAGATGATGTCTCAAAGTTCTTTCCAGGCAAAAATTAATGTCAATATTAAAATTGATGCATAGTTTAAAATGGAAGCTATTTTAGTCTTGATCGAGAATGCATTAAGATCCTCAAGAAATTTGCTTGGGGGTATTTCCGGGTATAAGGACTATTTACTGTGAGCAGGCGTCATCTCCCATATATCTTAAATCTACATCTCAATACTATTTTTTAATACAGTTTTCTGTATAACAAGACTGTATAGTGCTGATAATCAATTATAACCCTCTGTTGAAGCCACAGACCTATTACTTAAGCAGAAGGGTTACTAAACAAAGGCCTCAAAACTTTTATTAAAAGAGATGATAATGATTTATTTCCTGGCAAACGACAAACCTGCTGTATCATCCTGGACTACGTTTAAGTGGATGTGGGTTTGCAGCTCCAAAGGATAAAATTAAAACATGCACACTTCTCACACCAGCATTATTTATCAAACTGACAGTGTAGCCATTTTTCTTACAGCTTAAAATGGCACATTGATGATAATTACTTTAATCTATTTTTTAGTACACCATAAGATGCTTGAATTGCTGATGTAATTTTGAAATCAATTTTTATTTATAGTCATAAGGCTCCCATGGTGTAAGGATTGGTCATTCATAAAAGCCAAATAGAGTATCTATTCATAGACAATGCCAATGAGGAGAAGGTACTCAATTTAGAAAGTAGAAGTGGAATGGGAAATAGAATTTGTTAATTTCATCTCAAACTTTTCATGCTATTTCTTAGATTAACCTTCATGTAAATAAAGTCTTGATTAGCCTAGGAGAGAAGGTCCCTAACTTACTAACTCTGTCTGGGTATAAGAAACCTCATTCATTTACCATTCCACAAATATTTATTTTGTATTTTCTATTGGCCAACATTATGGAAGTTTCTGGAAAGGGATTTAAATATAAAAAACCCACTGGTATAGATTCCAATTGAATAGAGACCTTGGCTGGTTTCTTCACTGTTTTATGCCAGTGACAGAAATGTAGGCATTCCATAATTATTTATTGAGTGAGTAAGCATGACATGGTCTCTGAATTCAACAAATTTATAGGTTGATAAGAAAAGTTGCCCCTTATTGAGTTTTTAACGTGTAAAGGTCCTATTTTTCGATGTTGTCACTCAGAATGTGAAACAAGACTCCTGTCTGATCTTAGATCAGTAAAGTTATCTTCAAGTTCTCTCATTCTCTCTAGCTCCACCTAAGGTGGGACAATAGATAGCCTAATATCTAGGAGGAATAATGAAGGGGTGAGAAAAAAAAGGATGTATTTGCATTTGTATAGGAAAAAGGGAACAAATCCCTTTGATAATCCAGACACTGCATTATTTCCATTTTATAGATAAGAACATTAAGTATTGAAGAAGATAAGCAACTTGTTCATATTTACACAGTTCATTGCTGGCAGATTCAGTACTCAAATCTATGTCTAACTTCCCCAAATTCTAATTCCTAACTACTATATGACCAGTGTTAATCCTCAATTTTCTAGATGAGAAACCTAAATTTAGAGAGATTAACTGATTCATTCATAGCCACACCATTAACATACTGCAGATCTAGCAGTAGAAGCCAGGTTTTCTCTATTGCAGGGGTAGTTCCACACTGCCTATCCATTTTGCATGCCTTAGATTTCTCATCCATTCAAATAAAATGGTTGTCTTGAAATTGCGTCATGGAATCAATAGAGTTAATATTTCCAAGTTAGAAAAAGGATTTCATTATTTAATATTAACATGAAATAGAAATTCTATCTCCACAGAAATCATTCACATTTACTTACAATTAGTTTCCATAGTGTAGTGGTTATCACGTTCACCTAACCCATTTACTTAAATTATATCCTACCAGTTTCTAAACAGATTTGAGAACTATGCTTTAATAATAATACAACAATGGTCATTATATAATATAATCTTAAACAATGCCACATGAAAATCTGATGGTTAATGAATATTTCTATTACTATCACAATGGAAAAAAACATTGTCTTCAATGTAGAAAATGCCCTAACTAGTACTCTGCTATTATGAAAGAGCTAGCACACCTCCCAAGGTGCCCACCAGTTTTCTGGGAATGTTTCTCTCCACAGCTGAGTCTTGCCCCTGGAGCTGCCTGAGAAGACCTATTGTAGATTCTCTGTATGAAAATAATTAATGTAAGGAGAGTAAACAAGGATGAGAGAGATTTCCCTTGATAGAAACAAACATTCCCATTTGACTCATAATAACAAGGTAGTAGTGACAGTCTAACTCTATTGAAAGAATATTTTTTATATTCAGCTCATAAGCACCTGCTGCTTATTTTCCTGCCCCCTGAAAATTTACTGTTTAGTTAAAAAAGAAAACAAAAAAAAATTTAAAAATCCCAGAAATCCACAGCATTTTTTTTTTGTTTTCTTTTTGATAGAACATTATTCAAATGTTCAAAAGCTTCAAGTTTGAGAATTTGCAGATTTGGAATCTCTGGTTTTCTTGAGCCATAAAGCCATGTGAAAATATTGTCCAAAGACTTTGTGTGGTCAATATTATATAAGTCGGTATAATATTATTTGGTCAATAATATTATTTGGTCAATGCAATGCCCTACAGTTTCATGACTGAAAACTACATATTAAATCTGTTTTTGATGAGCCACAAATAAATGTGTATTTAACTCAAATAATTTCTTCTACACAAAAAGAAAAACTAAAAAGCGACCCCTAAGAAAAGAAACCCCTAAAAAGCTAAGTGTGCAGTTCTACAAATTAGACTGAGCAACTTATATTGAGGCTATAATCCTACATTTAATGTTTGCATCTCACATTTGCAATCTTATAGTGTCCTCCTTGGGGGTATTTTTGCTCTAATTGAATAAAAATCTCTAACATTGCCAAATTGATTTTTCAAGAATATCAGCCAACCCACTAGTGTTTTGCCTTCACCCTCTCATGGTGCACCAGAGTGGTTCCTAAGACATTTGGTCACAGAATGCCTCTCCCAGAGACTTTAAAAAAGGATTTCAACTCCTATGACAACCACTCCATGTATCCTGAAAAATAAAAATAACTTAAAACACTTAATAATATATTGAAAACATCTTTTTCAATGATATCCTAAGAGCAAGAAAGTAAAGAATGTTCAGAAGCTGGAAAGAGAGAAAAGGAAAACAGCTGGCAAATAAAAAAAAGGCCTGAAGCCAGCTTTTCCCCAGGAAGCATCTGCTTAACCACGATAATTTCAGCTTCTGTTTGATAGCAGTGCAGACCATGAAAAATAGGTAATAAAATCAAGGAGTATCCAAAGTGAAGGGTCTAACAGAAGATCTCTGCACAAAATTGAGATTTTGGAGGTGAAAGAGATCAAATAGAAGAGTCAGCAAGTTTGCGTCTCTAAGGCTCCCTGATAATTTGTAAGCCCGGTTTTGCTCTCAAATCTGAGGTATTTTGGCCTATGTTCGTACTATCCATGCAGTTGACACAGGTTTGCAAGTGGTCTCAGATTGGCAATGATATCAAGCAACTAGTGGAAGCCAATGGAAATGCTCTACAGAGGAATGCAAGTATACCCAGGCTTCAAAGAATTATCTATCACAGCCAAAGTTCTAAGGAATACGAACTCACAAAGAATAATCATGAAATATGTGAACAAATAAGAAGAAATTCATGAAAGCCAGCAAAAATGATACTAGCAAATATTTTAGATACTGGAATTTAACCAAAAGAGCATATAAAAATGAGTATTTTTCATATGTCTCAATAAAGCATTTATTAAAATTATAAGCAATGGATACAGTATAAAAATTAAACAATAAGGTTTGAAATAAGTTAAATATAATTTTTTAAAATGGAATATAAAATGTAAAACTCAGTTGACAGATTGAAATAAACATTAGATACAGCTGAACTAAAAGCTAGGTTCAGGGAAGTTATCCTGAAAGCACCACAAAGATACAAAAATATCGAAAATACAAAAAGGGTTAGGATGGAGTGGACAGGTCTAAGATATTTCTAATCAGAGAATCAAAAAGATATGGTAAAAAAAATCAGAATAAGGCAATAACTAAAGGAATAAAAACAAATAATATTCCTAAATTATGGAAAGACATAAAACCTCAGATCCCAGAAACCCACTGATTACCTTAAATAACAGATACATTAACAACTATATTTATATAATTAATTATCTGACATTTTAATGAAACTGTAGAACACTAAAATGGGAATTTGATATCTATAGAAGCCTGAGACAAAGGAATGGTTTTGAACTGACAGCTACAGTAGAAAACAGAAGCAATGGAAGATTCCCTAATACCTAGAAAAAAATAAATGTCAACCTATAACTATACAAGGAAAGCTATCTTTCAAGTATAATAATGAAATTTTGGTTTTTTTCATCTAAGTGAAAACTGAAAGTTTATCACAATTCTCACTAAAGAAAACTCTAAAAGTTCTCTTCACTTAAAAAGAAATAGGGAAAAAGAAATAGGGAATAGTTGGTAGCGATTTTGGTAAATCTATAAAACATGGTTTTAAAAATAATAGTAATTATGTCTAGTGTATGGCATTGAAATACAGACTTAAAAAAACCACTAGACACTGTAGATTACAATTTATCTGGGGAATTATTATCTGGGGAATTATTATCATAGTTAAAGCATTTTTTAATCCCAATATATTTCAAATTATATATTTATCAACTTCACACACTGTGCATATGAAACTATCTAGGATAATCATTTAAAAAATATACATATGGGGTGTAATTTCCAAAATAGTGAAGTATAAAAATGGAGAACCAATAAGAAAAATAAACCAACAAAATGAAACAAACAGACAGACTCAAAGCAAATAGAACAATTCAAATGAAGACAAGAAGGAAGTAAAACATGAAACTAAAAAGGTCAAAAAATAGAAAGTAAAAATTAAGATGCAGAAATATGTCCAAGTACATCAGTAATTATAAAACACATCCACTTAGACTTCAGGTACCTGGGTGGTTACAGTAAGTTAAGCATTGGACTCTTGGTTTGAGCCCAGGTCATGATTTCAGGTTTGGGAGATGGAGCCCCACATAAGACTCTGCACTCAGCATTAATTCTGCTTAAGACTCTCCCTCTCTTTCCCTCTCTCTCTGCCCCTCTCCCTGCCATTATCTTTCATTCTCTCTAAAATAAATAAATCTTTAAAAAATAAACAAAAGAAACTTTTCTGTTAAAAAACAAAGATATCTCACCAAGTTTTTTTTTAAATCTAACTATAAGTCATTTTCAAATGACCTATTAGATACATATAGACACAGAAAGTTTGTATGTAAGAGGATAGAAAAAAATATATACCACGTTTGTGCTCAAACCACAAGAAAACTCGTATCATATTATATTGTTTAAAATAGACTTTCAAAGTATTACTAGAACTAAGAAAAATAAATGCTTAAGTTTCAATTCATTAGGAAGATAAAACAATTCTACATCATTACACATTTAATAACAAACCCTCAAACTGCTTCATCCAAAATTAATAGCTCTGCCAGGAGAGATGAATCCAATACCATAATGGAAAATAGTTAGACATGTCTGGATTTAATAGATTAAGTTGACAGAAATAATTGGCAAAATCTGTAACATTTGAACACTATAATTAATAAATTTAATCCAAAGAGCATATAGAACAGTACATCCAACAATTAGAGATGATAATTTTTTTCTCAGCACACATCAATTATTTATTAAAATTTACTAAATTCCAAGGGGTGCCTGGGTGGCATCTAACTCTTGATTTAGGCTCAGGTCATGATCTCAGAGTTGTAAGATGGAGCCCCGTGTAAGGATCCCTGCCCCTTTCCACCCTCCCCCTAAAAAAAAAAAAAAAAAAACTTTAAAAAAATTTACTAAGTGCTAGACCAGAAAATAATTGCCAAAAAATTAATGATAGGCACAATTACAAAGCGATTAAGTTAGAAATCAATAAAAAGTTATTTAAAAAACTAGAGATTTTTCACATGTGAATTTTCAAAACATAATGGGCCAAAAATGTACAACTAGTAAAGTGAATGTAGCAATGTATAAAAAATATCAAATAGAGCACAATAACTTAAGGTTATCTAGAAATGCAGAGTTGGTTTAGCATAAGAAAGTCAATAATGAATATCACCACAATAATCAAAACCAAAAATCAATTAAGAAGTCAATTATAACCACGACAGATACAAGAAATGCATTCTATAAAATTCAATGTCAATTCACAGTATTAAAAAAATATTAATAACAGAAGAAGGCAAGATGACGGAGATGTAGGAGGTTGAGATAGAATCGGATCCCAGAAGTTCATCTAGATAGTTATCAAACCATTCTAAAAGCCAGCATACTCAACAGGAGAGAGAAGAGAGGAAGGACTGCAATTCTAAGAGCAGAAAATTGACCACTTTCCGAAAGGAAGGACGTTGGGAAAAGTGAATCCAAACTGACGGGAAGAGAGATGGGGGGGGCGGGGCGAGCTCCCTGCAGCCACAGAGCCGCGGAGCACAAAATCAGAACTTTTAGAGTCTGCTCCACTGAGGGACATCCCTCCAGAGGCTAAGTGGGGAGGTTAGCTCTCGCAGGAACAGTGTTGTTTCAGGACCTATGAGGTCAGAAAGGGACCGCGGGTGTCTGAGTGCGGCAGAGCTCCCAGGTATCAGCTGGAGAAGCCAGCAGCAGAGAAGGAGCCGCGCAGTGTGCTTTCAGCCAGGGCTTACCGTGGACCGTGACCCGAGGCAAAATCCGGCTGCGGCGCTTCGAGCAGGGACCCTGTAGGAGGCAGCTCCGGAGAGACCCCCTGCTTCCTTCTCCAGGCTGAGCAGCACTGGAGCATGCAGCAGGAATCTGCTGGGTACGGAGCGGGGCCCTGAGTGCAGTCTCGGCCTGGGAGCCGCCATTTGCATTCCCGGCCTCCAGGGCGGTACGGAAAGCGCTCAGGGAACAAAGACTCCGGAGAGCGAACCTAAGCGAATGCTTGGCCCGTCCCTGGCAAGGGCGGGTCAATTCCGCCTCTGGCAAAAACATTTGAGAATCAAGGCAAAAGGCCTCTCCCCCCTCCGAAAGATCAGTGAGAATATCCAGCCAAGACCAAATTCATCAATCAGTGAAAACTGTGGAACTCCAGAGTATTTTCTTTCTCACTCATCTATTCTTAGCTCGATAAAATGAAAAGGTGAAAAAACTCACCACGAAAAAAAAAAGAACAAAAGACAGTACTGACAGCTAGAGACCTAGTTAATACAGACATTAGTAATATGTCAGAAATAGAATTCAAAATGACAGTTATCAAGGTGCTAGCTGGGCTCGAAAAAAGCATGGAATAGACTAAAGAATCCCTTTCTGGAAAAATAAAATCCCTTTCTGGAGAAATAAAAGAACTAAAATATAACCAAGTGGAAATTAAAAAAAAAGCTATTACTGAGGTTAAATAAAAAATGGAGGCTCTTAATGCTAGCATAATTGAGTCATATGAAAGAATTAGTGATATAGAAGACCAAATGACAGAGAATAAAGAAGCTGAGAAAAAGACAGACAAACAATTATTGGACCACGAGGGGAGAATTTGAGAGATAAAAGATACCATAAGACGCAACAATATTAGAATAATTGCGATCCCAGAAGAAGAGAAAGAGAGAAAGGGGCAGAAGGTATATTGGAACAAATTATTGTAGAGAATTTCCCTAACCTGCCAAAGGGAACAAGCATCAAAATCCAGGAGGCACAGAGAACCCCCCATAAAATCAATAAAAATAGGTCTACACCCCGTCATCTAATAGTAACACTTACAAGTCTTAGTGACAAAGAGAAAATCCTGAAAGCAGCTTGGGACAAGAAGTCTGTAACATACAGAGGCAGAAATGTTACATTGCCAGCAGACCTATCCACAGACACCTGGCAGGCCAGAAAGGACTGGCATGATATATTCAGAGCACTAAATGAGAAAAATATGCAGCCAAGAATACTATATCCAGCTAGGCTGTCACTGAAAATAGATGGAGAGATAAAAAGCTTCCAGGACAAACAAAAACTAAAGGAATTTAAAAACACGAAAACATCCCTACAGGAAATATTGAAAGGGGTCCTCTAAGCAAACAGAGAGACTAAAAGGAACATAGACCAGAAAAGAGGAGAGACAATATACAGTTAACAGTCACCTTACAGGCAATACAATGGCACTAAATTCATATCTGTCAATAGTTACCCTGAATGTAAATGGGCTCAATGCCCCAATCAAAAGACACAGAGTATCAGAATGGATAAAAAAACAAGACCCATCGATATGCTGTCTACCAGAAACTCATCTTAGACCCAAAGACACCTCCAGCTTTAAATTGAGGGGGGTGGAAAACAATTTACCATGCTAATGAACATCAAAAGAAAGCTGGGGTAGCAATCCTTTATCAGATAAATTAGATTTTAAGCCAAAGACTAAAATAAGAGATGAGGAAGGACACTATATCATACTTAAAGGGACTATACAACAAGAAGATCTAACAATTGTAAATGTCTATGCCCCTAACATGGGAGCAGCCAATTATATAAACCAATTAAAAACGAAGTCAAAGGAACACATCAACAATAATACAATATTAGTAGGGGACTTTAATAACCCCCTCAACAAAATGGACAGATCATCTAAGCAAAAGATCAACAAGGAAATAAAGGCTCTAAATGACACGCTGGACCAGATGGACATCATAGGTATATTCAGAACATTCCATCCCAAAACAACAGAATACACATTCTTCTCCAGTGCACATGGAAAATTCTCCAGAATATATCATATCCTGGAACACAAATCAGGTCTCTATCGGTACCAAAAGATTGGGATCATTTCCCACATGTTTTCAGACCACAATGCCATGAAACTAGAACTCAATCACAAGGGGAATGTTGGAAAGAACTCAAATACATGGAGGCTAAAGAGCATCCTACTAAAGAATGAATGGGTTAACCAGGAAATTGAAGAAGAATTAAAAAAATTAATGGAAACAAATGAAAATGAAAATACAACTGTTCAAAATCTCTGGGACACAGTAAAGGCGGTCCTGAGAGGAAAATATATAGTAATACACACTTTTCTCAAGAAACAAGAAAGATCTCAAATATACGACCTAACCCTACACCCAAAGAAGCTGGAGAAAGAACAACAGAGAAAACCTAAACCCAGCAGAAAAAGAGAAATAATAAAGATCAGAGCACAAATCAATGAAATAGAAACCAAAAGAACAGTAGAACAAATCAACGAAACTAGGAGCTGGTTCTTTGAAAGAATTAATAAAATTGATAAACCCTTGGCCAGATTTATCAAAAAGAAAAGAGAAAGGACCCAAATTAATAAAATTATGAATGAAAGAGGAGAAATCACAACCAACACCAAAGAAATACAAATAATTATAAGAACATATTATGAGCAACTATACGCCAGCAAATTAGACAATCTGGAAGAAAAGGATGCATTCCTAGAGACACACACACTACCAAAACTGAACCAGGAAGAAATAGAAAACTGGAACAGACCCATAAGCAGTAAGAAGATTGAAGCAGTCATCAAAAATCTCCCAATAAACAAGAGCCCAGGGCCAAATGGCTTCCCAGGGGAATTCTACCAAACATTTAAAGAAGAATTAATACCTATACTCCTGAAACTGTTCCAAAAAATAGAAATGGAAGGGAAACTTCCAAACTCATGTTACGAGGCCAGCATTACCTTGAACCAAAACCAGACTAAGACCCCATCAAAAAGGAGAACTACAGACCAATATCCCTGATGAACATGGATGTAAAAATTCTCACCAAAATACCACCCAGTAGGATCCAACAGTACATGAAAAGGATTATTCACCACGACCAAGTGGGATTTATTCCTGGGCTGCAAGGTTCGTTCAACATTCACAAATCAATCAAAGTGATATAATACATTGATAAAGGAAAGAACAGAAACCATATGATACTCTCAATTGATGCTGAAAAAGCATCTGACAAAGTACAACATCCTTTCCTGATCAAAACTCTTCACAGTGTAGGCATAGAGGGTACATTGCTCAACATCATCAAAGCTATCTATGAAAAACCCACAGCAAATATCATTCTCAATGGGGAAAAGCTGAGAGCTTTTCCCCTGAGATCAGGAGCATGGCAGGGATGCCCACTATCCCCACTGCTATTCAACATAGTACTAGAAGTCCTAGCCTCAGCAATCAGACAACAAAAAGAAATGAAAGGCATCCAAATTGACAAAGAAGAAGTCAAACTCTCACTCTTTGCAGATGATATGATACTTTCTGTGGAAAACTCAAAAGGCTCCACTCCAAGACTGTTAGAAGTCATACAGGAATTCATTAAAGTGTCCGGATATAAAATTAATGCACAGAAATCAGTTGCATTTCTATACACCAACAGCAAGACAGATGAAAGAGATATTAAGGAGTCGATCCCATTTACAATTGCACCAAAAACCATAAGATACCTAGGAATAAACCTAACCAAAGAGGCAAAGAATCTGTACTCAGAAAACTACAAAGTGTGCATGAAAGAAATTGAGGAAGACACAAAGAAATGGAAAAACGTTCCATGCTCATGGATTGGAAGAACAAATATTGTGAAATGTCTATGCAATCTACACATTTAATGCAATCCCTATCAAAATATCATCAATTTATTTCAAAGAAATGGAACAAATAATCCTCAAATTTATATGGAACCAGAAAAGACCATGAATAACCAGAGGAATGTTGAAAAGGAAATCCAAAGTCGGAGGCATCACAATTCCAGACTTCAAGCTCTATTACAAAGCTGTAATCATCAAGATAGTGTGGTACTGGCACAAAAACAGACACATAGATCAATGGAACAGAATAGAGAGCCCAGAAATGGACCCCCAACTCTATGGTCAACTTATCTTCGAAAAGCAGGAAAGAATATTCAATGGAAAAAAGACAGTCTCTTCAACAAATGGTGTTGGGCAAACTGGACAACCACATGCAGAAGAATGAAACTGGACCATTTCGTTACACCACACACAAAAATAGACTCAAAATGGATTAAAGACCTCAATGTGAGACAGGATTCCATCAAAATCCTGGTGGAGAACACAGGCAGCAACCTCTTCGACCTCAGCCGCAGCAACTTCTTCCTAGAAACATCTCCAGAGGCAAGGGAAGCAAGGGTAAAAATGAACTATTGGGACTTCATCAAGATCAAAAGCTTTTGCACAGCAAAGGAAACAGTCAAAAAAACTAAAAGACAACTGACAGAATGAGAGAAGATATTCATAAATGATATATCAGATAAAGGGTTAGTATCCAAAATCTATAAAGAACTTCTCAAACTCAACACCCAAAAAACAAATAATCCCATCAAGAAATGGTCAGAGAGATGAACAGATGTTTCAGTAAAGAGAACATCCAAATTGCCAACAGACAGATGAAAAAATGCTCAACATCACTGGGCATCAGAGAAATACAAATCAAAACCACAGTGAGATACCACCTCACACCAGTCAGAATGGCTAAAATTAGCAAGCCAGGGAACAACAGATGTTGGCAAGGACGCGGAGAAAGGGGAACCCTCCTACACTGTTGGTTGGAATGCAAGCTGGTACAACCACTCTGGAAAACTGTATGGAGGTTCCTCAAAATGTTGAACATAGAGCTACCCTACGACCCAGCAATCGCACTACTGGGTATTTACCCTCAAGTTACAAATGTAGTGATCCGAAGGGTCACATGCACCCGAATGTTCATAGCAGCAATGTCCACAATAGCCAAACTATGGAAAGAACCTAGATGTCCATCAACAGATGAATGGATAAAGATGTGGTAGATATATACAATGGAATAGTATGCAGCCATCAAGAGAAATGAAATCTTGCCATTTGCAATGATGTGGATGGAAGTAGAGGGTATTATGCTATGCGAAATAAGTCAGTCAGAGAAAGACAATTATCACATGATTGCTCCGATATGAAGAATTGGAGAGGGAGGGCAGTGGTTTGTGGGTGGTGGGAAGAGAAATAAAACAAGATGGGATGGGGAAGGAGACAAACCATAAGAGACTCCTAAACTCACAAAACATACTAAGGGTGGCTGAGAGGTAGGAGGCATAGGGTTATGGACATTGGGGAGGGTATGTGCTATGGCAAATGCTGTGAAATGTGTAAGCCTGATGATTCACAGACATGTACCTTAGGGCAAATAATAAATTATATGTTAATAAATAAATAAATTTAAAAAAAAGAATAGAAGGAAACTTCCTTAGTATAACAAACCCTCAGCAAACATTATCTTTAACATATGACATTGAATGCATTTTCTTTATAATGCAGAACCAGCTAAGGATGCATTCCAACACCATTTATTTTTAATAGTGAACTGGAGAATTTGCACCATGCAGTAGAACATGGGAAGAAAAAAAGGTATAAGGTTTGAAAAGGAAGAAACCAGGCTGGGATTTAGCAGAAAAAAAGGAGTGTTTACTATCCAAAAGACCATCCAATACAATCTATAGATTATCATTGTAGTGATTATGCACCCATTTTTATTTTTATGACATATTTGGCATTAAAAGAGTGCTACAAAATGCAAAACACAATAACAATACAAAAAACCCTGGTCACTTAAATAAAACAATAAAAGCAAAGGAGGCCTTGGAGGGCATTAGGGTCACCTCTTTAAGTAGAATAATGGTCCCCAATGTAAATATACTCTTCTACAAGTACTCCAAATAACTATCTTTATGGAATTTCACCTGTTATTATAGTTCTCAGTTACCCCCTCTGAAATTTTCTATAAATATCGGAATATCGGTGATATTCGGCTCAATCCTCAATCCTTTTAGTCATTCATTCAAACCTTTGTGACAGATAATATGCCTGCTTCTAGGAAAACCATCATGAATATGATGAAGCTTCTGCCAATACATGGCTCATATTCTAGTGGGACAGTAACATAAATCAAGCAGTAAAATGCTAAAGATGTTCCTGAATATCTCAAGGTTGTTGTTCTAGATGCATTTCTAGTGACAAGAAATGACAAGAGACCTATCACAAATGCTATGAACACATGCATATGGAAACAAATTCCCAATACCTCCAGAATTCCAGGCATTCAGTAACTCTAAACCATTCACAAAAATGTTATATAACTTACCTTATTCAAAATTGTGCATTCTAATTAAATGTGCAATTAAAATTTTGTACTAGAATAACTTTAAATAATATTTTTTAAATCCTATTATTTTTAAGAAATAACAGAGGGAGTATGTATCTTCTGACCTATCACTCAAGCCTGCCTGTGAGATCAGACCACTATGAACATGACATCACAATGAAAAGTGGATGCTTTCTGAAGAGATCAAGACACGTAAAATGGTTCATTGAGTAAATCTTCAGCCTCAGGAGGCTGGTGACTGTGAACTCTGCAGAATTTTCCAGAAGCTTCCCTGACATCATGGCAGATTACCATTATGCAGAACCATAGTTCTGTGTTTTTTCTGACCTATGGAACCTTGTACTAAACATGGTCAAAAACTCTCTCAGCTGAGTCATTACACTGGTGGTTCCTGCAGCTTTTGTACCTACCTCTTTGATAGCGGCTCAGGTAAATTCACCTCAAGGAGACAGAGTGATATCCTTAGCTTGCAGCAGCATAGACAGAACAGCCCCAAGTACATCCTCTTTGGCATCTTGGCATCAAGGATAGATCCAAGTACATCCAAATTGTCCTATGAGGAAGAAAGAAGAAGCAAGAAGCAAGAAGCAGAAGCAGAAGCAGAAGCAGAAGCAGAAGCAGAAGAAGAAGAAGAAGAAGAAGGGAAAGAGGAAGAAGTAGGGGAAAAAGATGAGGAAGAAGAAGGAGGACGAGGGAAAGAGAATAGGAAGGGGGAGGGGAAGAGGAAAAGGAAGAAGAAGAAGAAAAAGAAGGAGGAGGAGAGGAAGAAGAAGATGGGGGGAGGGGAAGAAGAAGGTGGAAATGGGCATCTTCAAGATCACCTACCTATGTATATTCTGTGCAGTAAGAATATTTAGCCATATTGCCTTTATTCTCTGCCTGAAGAAATCACGAATGGGGGAGGTGGAAGGAAAAGAAGGTGGAAAAGGATAATCAGCCACAATGAAATGAAAATCACTATACACAAGTAGTTGAGAACTTTACCACAGAAGCCACAGTGCCTGAGTTACCTTTTTAAATAATATTTTCTTTTTTAAATTTATTTTTTATTTTTATTTTTTTGTGTGTGTTATGTTAGTCATTGTACCATACATCATTAGTTTTTGATGTAGTGTTCCATGATTCATTGTTTGTGTATATCACCTAGTGCTCCATGCAGTCCATGCCCTCCTTAATCCCCATCACCAGGCTCACCTATCCTCCCACCCCCGCTCCCTTCTAAAATCCTCAGTTTGTTTCTAGGAGTCCATAGTCTCTCATGGTTCATCTCCTACTCTGATTCCTCCCCCTTCCTTTTTCCCTTCTCCTAATGTCCTCCATGATATTCTTTAAGTTCCACAATTAAGTGAAACCATATGATAATTGACTTTCTCTGATTTATTTCACTTAGCATAATCTCTTCCAGTCCCATCCATGTTGATGTAAAAGTTGGGTATTTATGCTTTTGGAGGGCTGAGTAGTATTCTATTGTGTATATGGATCACATCTTCTTTATCCATTTATCTGTTGAAAGGCATCTTGGCTCTTTCCACATTTTGGCTACTGTGGACATTGCTGCTATGAACATTGGGGTACATATGACCCTTCTTTTTACTACATCCGTGCCTTTGTGGTAAATTTTTAAGAATACTACTGTACCTCTCGAAATAATTTATAATTTTCCAAAAAATGTTCTGATTTTGGCATAACACAAGCAGTTGAGGTATGAAATGTTCTGTTAACTAATTATTTTAACCACATGCTTTATCCAGAGAACAGATGGACTTTCCAATACCAACTAGAAGATAAATAAATAGACTCACTATCTTAGCATGAGGCAATTAGTCTTGGACACAGAAAGGTTTTATATTTCCTTTTTGTTTGTTTGTTTTAAGTATTTCTGTTCATATTATCCATGGAGTAATCTCTGTAATAAAATAATGAATTGTCTCAACTTGAAGCCAGAGTGTAATTCAGAAATAGATTTAGGAAGAGGTTCTTTCTAAGTCTGTACTATACAATACAGTAAACAATAGGTTACTTAAATGTGGCTATTTAAATTTAAATCAATTAAAATTAAGTTTAAAATTTAGTTCCTAAACACACTAACCACAAACCAAGTGCTAAATAGCCACACACAGCCGGTGGATATAGAACATTTACATCACCACAGAACTTTCTATCAAAGAGCACTATAGATTATAAACTGGAGTATGTAAAAAAAAAATTAATAAATAAAATAAACTGTAGTATCTGATACCACTTCTTATCTAATTTTATCTGACTAGTAAGGACCATTATAAGTTACTGGTAAAATTAATCTTCAATTTGAAGTCTAATGTAATAACTAAGAAACCCTATTTTACAATTATTTGTGTTCATTATTCCCAGGCAAATTTTTATAGACTATCACATTTGTATTTTACAAGTTGTAATATCATGACATTATATAATACCATATGTTTTAAGGACAGTTGGTAATTTAAACACACTTCAGAGATTTCCCAAGCCATCATTTCTTACTATAACCACATATTAACTATGCAAATGACACTGTCCAGACTCCCCAAGTAAGGTCTATGTAGCAAAAATGACATTGAGTCAAACTAATATTCAAGAAATGTGTGCTATAAAAGCAACTACTTTAAACTGGTAAAACTGTAAAACCAATTCCACTGTCTAGATTTTTCTGATTTTTTTTTTCTGATATCTAAATTTACCACTTCAACATATAATTCTTTCCTTGACTTCAGCTTGTTGTACCTGAATAACTTGCTCTCTCAATTCATTAGCTTCATGACAAATATCACCATCAATCACTGCTCCACAGTCTCCTGACTGCAAATCAGACAAGGGCAGGTCACATGCATCTCTCTGGTCTGGACCTCTGGGGGACGCACTGGGTTAACTTTAACAGCTTCCAAGGAATCCAACTTGTTTCCAGGATCTGTGCTAATACAATTTAAATCTTCTAAACTCATTGTAACCTCCATGGAGGTGGGCAGGTGATTGCATGGATTACAATGAGCCCTACATAAATGGTCACAAAAAAGAATATCAAAGAAATAAAAATGTCTCCTGTAAAAAGAATGGTGAGGAGGGAGAATGAATGACAGTCATTTCCAGGGTTGGAGATATCCTAAGAGTTGTGGGGCAGTAATGGGGGAGCTGGATGAAATTTAAGGGTCAGAATTAGGATTTGAGAGAAGCTGTGTAGAGACTGTCTAGCTCAATTTCCTAGTTTAAGAGACAAACTGAAACTCACAGTAGGCAGCAGTGTGAGTGTACAGTACAGTGATTAAAACAATACTTTTGAAGTCCCAGGATTAAATGTTGGCTCCATTGCTTAGTAGCTAAACAAAGTGGAGCAAGTATTTAATCTCTCTGGTCTCAGTTTCTTCATTTATATAACAATAACTACCACATAGATCACTTGCAAGAATTAAATGAGATAATAGGTTTCAAGTGTTAGAGCAGAGACTGACAAACCTAAGTTTTCAACTCATGGAGGCAACAATGATGATGGTGATGATAATATGGTCACCTCAAGCCTACCTACAAGGTAAACGGAGGAAATACAACTTGAGCCTAAGTTTGTGACTCTCGGGCTGATGATCTTATCCGTGAATCAGCTGCCTGCATTAGTTCAACAACAGATTCAACTTGCTATTAGTTTACTTTTTATATTAATTGACATGAATCTCATCAGACTACAGAAATGAACTTCTCTAAAATTTTCAGATGGTATAAGGACAAATTCACCAAATTCCATAATTTCTCCTTGCTCTGGGTCTACTATATACTAATTTATCTATAACTAGTTTTCAAGATGAGGTTTATAAAAACTGTGGTTCTTTATTCTGGATGAACTCAAAGTCTCCAAAAGCCACTTGGCTTGTGTTAGAGGCACACATCTTGTTTTCCTGTTATAAACTATTATTTCCCTGTTTTCCTTTGAGTTATGTTGCACTGTGTCCATATGTTGTTCCCTCTGCCCTCTCAGGGTCATTCCATCCCAGCTCACCACATAGCAGCTGTTTTTGTCTCCTGCAGGTATCCACTCTTGGCCTCTGCGCAAACTAGTGCCACAGCAACCCAGTTCCATGAAGGAAACTGGCTATTTCCCAGATCTTCATTGTGTTACAATTTCTTTAAATGTCTGGACTTTCCACCCCTATAGATCCCAAATTAAATTAAAAAAAATACAAACTTGGACAATTTACATTGAATATCCTGAATGACCATGAATGTGACAAAAATAAGAACACCTGGGGAAAGGTATCTTATCCCCCACTTTTAACTTCATTCCAGATGTAAAGTCATCAACCTAAAGTATGCACTAATAGGGAACTTGTGTCTCCATTCAAGGATATATGGAAGTTTACACTTTTCTTTGTTTTTTTACATTTTCTTGGAAAAGCTTCTTGTAAAAACCTGCCCATTTCTCTCTTCCCCATTCTTATTCAGGAATCTAGATTTACAATATTGGAAAAGTATTCTACAAACTGATCATATGCCACATGCTTATGAATAGCAATTAGCAGCCCCCTCTTCCACCCTAAGAACATCTGTTTCAGTTTACTGACAGCCTATTTGGAGACATGGCATCATTGTTATCTAGATCCTGATTCTCTCTTTCACCATTAACATATTTATTTAAAATCTATTTAAAATGTATAGGTAAAGTACTGAGCATTTATGAAGAGATAGCCCAGAAGAAAGTCAAGATGCCAATGCTAATTTTAAATTATTTTATTGGTTAGTCTACTGAATGTCAAATTGCTAGATTTTGGCACTGCCTTTCTAATGGAACTTTGATTTGCAAAAAGCTCCTAGTTAGAAAAAAAGAAACTTTCTCATCGACATCTTGAAAAAACAGAAAAACAAAAAAACATACTTTCTATTCAAGGGAGAGTGAACAAAGAGAAGTTAGAGATGTTTTTTGCCAGTTTATCCTTCTACTCCTGATGTCCAAGGAAGAATGTTGATTTCCCTACAAGTCAAGTGGCATGTCTTATTATTGTCCTTGTGAAAGAAGTATATCATTTAGAATAATGGAAATAATTCTTCATCTTGGTAATGTTAAAACAAACACATTTTTGTGCTTTTCATATAATAAAGGTCTCTACAAACCTAAGGGATATACATAGACCCTGATTAGAAAAGGAAAAATTGTGTAGAACTTAAGAAATTTTATTTCACAAGTTGGAAACTGGATAGAAATTGTCACTTACCAAAAACAAATTTTGCTTCAAGAAAGACAGCAATGCATTGCCTCATGCTTATACTTAGCACATCTGTGGGCGAGAAACAGACTTGTTTATACTAATGAAAATATTTCAACAACAAGCTCTCTTCATCTTTGTAATGTCTATACATCTGAGGCCATTACTCATGTACTGTTAGTTATTCAAAATGTCCTGTATTTAGCCATGTGTCTATTATCTATGACATTTTTATAAATCATTAAAGTAATTATATGTTTATATAAAATTCCTTACTGCTATTTGCCACTCCTGTGAAAACCCAGTCAACTATTCTTAGAATTAGTTTCCTAAAAGATTCATGGAAAGCCTTGGAATGAATAATACTTGGAAACAAAAAGAAAAATTCCTTTGTGAAGCCTTTCACTTATTACATTATTCTTAATGAAGACCTTGGCATAATTTTTCGCTAGCTGTAAAGATTGTTTTCCACCATATATCATAAGTAAAGTGCTTTCCTATATACTATTCATTAGGCAGTAGTTTCACAAACAAACCTATACAAAACATGCACAAAACACATAGTGGAAGATGCACAACAAGTACCAGCAAGAAAGTTTCGTCATGGTGCATTTCTATCGCATCACCAGCAGCTTCAATGTCAACATCCATTCTACCTACATTGTCTTACAATTTTCACCCTTTTTCACAGCATGATTTGTTGTGGCTATCCATGTGAGAAGGGAAAACTTAATCAAGGAATTTTCCCATTTTTTATTAGAAAGAGAAAATATCACTGAAATAATCTTTCCCGATTTAGAACCCAAGCTTTCCTAAACTGTTGAATTCAATATTTATACTGGCTGCTAGGTTATAAAGTTTATCTGCTGAAACTCCTTCTTAGCAAGCAACAGGATAAAATAAAGTCATTGCCTGTAACAGAGTTATTTTCTCCGAGAAAGTTTTTAATTTAATCCATGACCAAAAAAATCAATAGGTTAATTTCATAAAGTAAGCCAACTACTTTGATTTCTCATTTGTTTCTAAATATATCAACCATGTTAAAAAATAGGAACATGGAAGCAACCAGAAATTCAACCCAACACACAAACTATACATGAATCAATATCTTTAAACTTTAAAGGATCATACAATATAATAGTTTTCCAGTTTGTTCATAGAGCCCTAGGGATTCTGAAGAAGTGTCTTGAGGGCTACCTTTGCTTTGCGCAGTGGTAAGTGGGACCCTTCCACCAAGTTCAGTCACAGCCACTGAGCTCTAATCTGTTTTACATATTAGGCTTCAGTTCATTATTGAAAGAAAAGGGTTTGATAGATGTTTCACTTTGGATCCATATCCTGCATCAATTTAGATTGATACTAAGGTCAAAGAAAAGGCAAAAGGTAGGAACCCAAACGTTTTGTTTTACCTCTTCAGCTCATGAGTATCAAAATGTAACTTCGGAGGTCTTCTCAGGAAAGTACCATCCTTTAGAGAAGACTATTGATTGGCATATCTGCTAAGCATTTTCATCAATTTCTTGAAAATACCACTGTGTGTAATAAAACTATGATTTATGCAGTGTCAATTCATATGCAAGTAGCAAGCATTTTTACATTAACAATGTAGAAATTAACAAACAAATTTCCACGGTAGATATTATTATCCTGGGATTCAGAGAGGTTGAGTAACTTCCCTACATGCTCAGGAGCAGATTCAAGCTTAATCTGACTTCCAAGACATGTTCATGATAAAACACTTTTTCCATAAAGCATGAATTTTTCATGGAATGGAATTTCAATGAAATTGTAGTCTCCACTGAGGGGGCAAAAATTGGTTTTTGGAGGTTAAAAAAAAACAGCTTATCTATCACTGGTTTATGGCCCTGCAAAGGGTCATAGCACATGAACAGAAATATAGTTTATCTGTGGTTTTAAAATTTCATGGAGAGTGGGGACAAATAGAAAAAATTGTCTAAGAAGGCTCCTTGGTTGGAGGTGGAGGGTGATAATAAAAAATAGGCTGAGATCCATTTACATAAAGACATTACATTAACTATTTTCCTTTTAACCCACTGGGATTTTATCCTATAATATCATTCTTTCCTTTCATAAATATTTATTTAACTGCCAGAGATATAATGGTAACCTAAAGGAATATAATCTCTGCCTTCATAACAGTTACATCTTAGTACCTAGATGTATCTGGCTCTTATGTACGTTTGATAATTTTGATTTTATGACCCCTCTACTATTTTTATTTCATGTTTAATTTCATAGGTCATCATAATTTTTCTTATCCTCTTTATCTTTTTCCAACTAGTTTATTGCCTTTTGTTATTTCATTTGACTTTTCTTGTTATCACAGGAACAAATGAAATTAATAGATTATGCAGACCTAAGACACTGTTTAAACTAGGAAATATTGAATATCATACATATATCACCTATTTAAATTGTCTTTCAGTTAGGAATTGTACTGGTTTGGTCTTTTGAGACACTGTTCATGTAAACATATTGGGAAATGACTTTTCTTTTTGTATTCCAAATAAGGTAAATGCAAGACAGAGATTTCCTTACTGATCCATAGTCCTAACTTGGGGAATCTCCCTCATCTTTTACTTTTAAAGTATCTCACAGTTCTTCCCAGAGGTTTGGCTCTTTCTACCATTTGCCTTTTAATTCATCAAAAAGCAATGCCAGTTCTGGGGCCCATATTCGGCATAACGAAGGCTAGATGTATTATAGATTAAATCTATGTTATTGGGTGGAGGGGATATTACATTTAATGGGAACTATAAGATTTATAAGACTCTTGTTTCTGCCTCTAAATATCTTAAAATATCAGTCTCTTTGCAATTAATTAGTATCAAAATATATTCTAAGACAAGGATAAAAAGGCTAGCAGACTCAAGATTGGCAAAATGTTAAAATATTATTATGCTATCAACTCATCTGTTTTTGAGTTAACAACTCAAAATCAATTAAACAATTCAGTGGTGTCACAGGTCAAAATTCTCTTGAAGAGTAATAGCAAGTCCACTTATTGAATCAACTGATCTGAATTATTGTAATGATGCTATCATATGCCTCATACCATTCAATCTCTTCATAATGTTTAATTCAGTCACTTCTTCCAAAAAACCATTATGGAATGACTACTGAGTAGCCCTGCAAACAACCTCCCTATATCATAAGATACAGAAGGTGACTTTCCCAAAAAATTTAACTTTCACAATTAATTCTACATGAATCTTCCAAAATCTCTCAATGATAATTCTTAGAGGAGTTACAACAGGTGGTCTTAATAGGACAAATGAAATCTATTTTCTTAGACTATTTCCAAAACATTGCTCCTTTTAATATAAAAACATGATTTTAGGAGCATTCTATTTAGACTGCAGGTCTTTCTGTCTCTTATAATAAGCCTGAGAGTTCAGCTTCTCTGGGCTCATCTCAAGAATGAGTTTTAGATCAGAAATAACTCTTCTTTTGTTAAATGGAAGACACCTTATTGTCAACTTTAGTCTATCTAATATTTCAAAGCAGCATCAAAGAAAAAGAGGAAGAGGAAGAGATAAAAAGAAAAAGGAGAAGAAGAAGAGGAAGAAGGGGAGGAGGATGAGGAAGGGGTAGGAGAGGAGGAGGAAGAAAGGGAAGAGAGAGAGGAAGGAGGAGAGGGAGGATAGGAGGAGGAGGAAGAAAAGAAGGATAGGAGGAAGGAGGAGGAACAGAAAAGAAAAAAAGAACAAAGAAAGATAAGGCAAGAGCCTCATTCTCAGATTCTACAGAGAGAAATCTCACAAAGGAATCTTCTAGTGGACTGAAGATAGTTAATCTCTGCTTCCCTTCTGTATAAAGACTTGATTCTTTATAGAAAACTCTAAATAGTCCAGAGGAGGATAGCTCACCAATAAACTGAAGATAGGATTTGTGGGGTATGCAAATCCCTCTTCCAGAGAGAGCCTCAGAGAGAATGCTTCTGCTCTATTTTGACAGCCTTCCATCATCTTACAGTCTGAGTGCCTTGCCATTTTGATTCTGATGACCCCAATGCCTGATGTGGCAATGGTCTTGTGACAGCTTTAGCCATAGACAATGCAGTCAGGAAGAATTCTTTCCCCACAGACCAATCTTCTAGGGCTTGCTGTGTGAAACCAAGATGAAAACACCTTGTCAAATTTATGTGCAGACATAATCAAATAATGCTGAATGGAAGCCTATAAGACTTTAATTGATTTATAAATATCTGGAAAATTCCCATGAAACTTGGATCTGGTTTTGGATTTACAGTGAGAAGCCAAATCACATGCTCTTACATTCTCGAAGAATTCTTTTGATGTCTTACATTTTAAGATGCAAATGACAGATTTGTGTTACTTTATTTCAATAATCCTTAAACTGATCTTAATAGATATTTTCAATATACTCTTTCAAAAAATAATATACAATTTTCAGGATGAGAAGACATATATTCATTTCACTTTCATTTCATAACTTTAAATGCATTTTTATTATAATAAAACTAAAATATATCAATAACATATAATATTGGAAGTATAATTTTCAGAGCTAATAAATTCATTTCACACTTCATATAGGACTAGCTACATAATTCAAAGTGTTTGAAAAAATAAAGATTAAGGGTTTTCTTTTCCCTTTAGGTGACATTGAGTTCATTTAGGGGAAAAATAATTAAATTCTTTACCCACATAGTCAGCTGCAATTAGATTAATTTCAGAAGAAGTCTAAAGATGAGAACACTTTATAGCTACTATCTTGAAGATCATAAACTTGTTCCTAAAGCTGGAAAAGTGGTAATAATTGGTCCATAAGATATAAAAGGTACAGCTGACATTTGGTAGCCTCTCCATTCCTTCTACTTCACAGAATCTAAATTACCTGGAGCTCTTAAGCCCTCTGCTATTCCCAGAAATCCCATGTGCCTCAGGAGAAGCCTCCTTTCCTCCCAGCTCTTTGGAGTAGGCTTAATAGCTATAGATATTCCAAATCTCTTGCCAAAAATTTAATTTCAGGAATGGGTATGTGACTTTCATTGAACAAGTGGTACCTGAGGAGTGGTTTTCTGGGAACTCTAGGAAAATTCCTTCTGACTCTTCTAAAAATTTTTCTGAAACAACCTCCCTTCCCTTTTTCTGAACACTGTCATACATGGATAGGGAGCCATAATATCTGCAGACATTTTACCAGACTGAGGAAGAAGTCAATGTATGGAGGAAGACTAAAACAAGAGATCCCTGGGAAACAGAAATGAAGCCAAGATTATAAGAACCCTGACCAAAATCCTATACCTAGACATTCTGTTAAGTGAGCTAATTCTTTTTTTATTATTTAATTTGAAATGGGTTTCTATTACTTACAACTGAAAGAATGCTATCATATACAAAAGTTTAAGACAAGGCTCATTTTCTCATAACTACTGAAATATACACTATTAAAATCATCGCTTTTTGTTAAAATATGGACTTCAAGAGCCTTTGTTTAAATTAAATATTTAGGCATATTAAGGCATGTCTCTGAGATTAAAACCTAAGTTGGTTACCATTGGCACTTACCAGCAAAAACTCACTCATTGGGTTATTTATTTCCTAGAGACAGGGATTATTACTTTAATTAAACACATATTTATTATGTACCTATCATGTGTCAATGGAGATACAGTAATAAAACAAAAATCCCCACCCTCATGGAACTTACAAAGGGAGAAACAGATGATAAAGCACTACATCTATAAAATATATAGTATGCCAGATGGTGATAACTGTTTAGAGTAAAATCATACAGACACAAAGAGTCTGAGGACAAAAGAGAAAATGTAATGTCAAAAAGAGAGTCAGAGAAAACCTCACTACTCATTGACACCTGAGCAAAAGCCTCAAGGAAGTTAGGGAGCAAGAAGGTGACTATGGTGATAGTGGGAAGAGAGCTACAGGCTAAGGAAAGAGTACAGAAAATGTCCTGGAGATGGAAACCCTCCTGCCTTTTCAAGCCCCAAGGGAATGCTACAAGGTTAGGATGCATTAGAAGGGAAGAATAGTAGAGAGCAGAATAGAGAGTGGGGCCAATCTGCACTTACCAGAGAGAGTCTGAGCAGGGACAAGAGCAGTAGTACACAGCTGTCAGAAGGAATCTGGTTATAGGTATATTTTGAAGATACAGGCAACAGATTATGTTGATGGATCAGGCGTAGGGTGTGAGGAAAATAGAGATGGCTCACAGGTATTTAGACTGAAGGGAAGAGCTGACATTGAGCAAGAAGATTATGGAAGAACAAATTTCTTTGAGGGTTCAAGGAGTCAGAGTTTGGTTTTTGGACTTTCTGAACTTCAGCTATCTATCAGAAACCCATGTAGAGATGTCAAGAAATCAGGTGATCCAAGGAGATAGGAGTCTAGAGTTCAGGGGAGAGTTCTATGTTGGAGCAGTATATTAGAAAGTGTCAGTGTATAGTTGGTACTTAAAACATAGAATCATCTAGAAAGCAGAGGTGAACTATAAAACCAAGAGATCCAAGAACTAAGCCCTAAGAAGATGTGACATAAAATAAGTATATTTATCTTGATGGGAGGGGCTCAGAAAAAGCTCTTCAACAGATAGGACCCCTATTTCCAATTAGCCAAAGGACTTCGAGAAACTGGGATGAAGAAGATGGGCCTTACATACCTACATGACTGTCTTTATGACTTTAATTCTCCCATCCAAGCAGCATATTAACATAGTTTTTTTTTTTTTAAAGTTCCATGATGGTTTGTTTTTGTGAATGGATCTTTTAGCCACAATTAACAAAAAGACCAGATTCAAATTGAAATAAATGATAAGATGACTGTTTATCTCATGTAACAATAAACCTAAGGCAGACCGAGGACGGGACATAGGGCTCTCCTAGGCCTCCCTATGAATCTCTTGCCATTGCTCTCTTCTCTGCATTGACTTAGGCTTCAGGAAACTACACAGGTGGTCAAAGCTGCTCCTGACCTTATAGCCAGACTATATCTAAGAACAGAAAAACAGATCACTTTTTAGAAGAGTATAAAGAACAGTTAGAAACGGTGAGGAGTTAGAGGGGTTTACTTCAGTGAATGGGTGATATAAAATTTGACAGCATAATTAAGAAGGAAGTGATTCAAAAGACATGTCTAGTGATGCCTTTTTATTTTTCTTCCCAAATATGTTTATTTTAATTTTTCAGTGTTACAAGATTGATTGTTCATGCACCATACCCAGTGCTCCATGCAATATGTGCCCTTCTCAATACCCACCACCAGCCTTGCCCACCCCACCCCTGCCCCTCCAAAACCCTCAGTTTGTTGCTCAGAGTCCACAGTCTCTCCTGGTTCATCACCCCCTCCGATTTTCCCCCATTCACCCTTCCCTTCCTTCTCACAATGCCCTCCATGATTTTCTTTATACTCCACAGGTGAGACCATAAGATAATTGACTCTCTCCGCTTGAGTTATTTCACTCCGCATAATCTCTTATGTCTAGTGATGCCTTTGAGCCAATTAGACACAGAATACATTTTCAAGTACTTCCTAATTATCTTTTTTTCTCTATTGTTTGCCTTAATACAGCTAATCTTTCAAGGACATTACCAAATTCTTTCAAATCATTTTTCTTAACATCCCCCTTTGGACCTCCATGGTTTATTCAAATTTAAATCAATCACTTTTGGGCCTACTGCATAGCTGTCATCATAGCAGTGTCCTTTACTACTTCTCTGGGCATGTTTTCTGAATTCCATAAGACTTTTTCCTAGAAATCTCTGACAAGACATCCCTTCTTATCTCATCAGCCCAAACTAGATCTTATGCCCATTCCTAAGCCAACCAATGGCAAGGAGGTAGGATAACCATTACCAAATTCATTAGGGTTACATATGGCCTGGAGATAGGGTGACTCTCTAATGTTTGTGGAAATCAGAATTTAGTTGTCAGGAAGGAAGAGGGAATTTGGATGCCAGATAGGAAGCTGACAGTATCTGATGGAAGGAGGATAAAAAAGCTCTATTGAAAGCAAAAAAAAAAAAAAAAAAGACTAGCAAATTACAGAAAAAAAGAGAATATAATTGCAAAAATTAAAGAGTTCTTTTATTCCTAAAGTTCTAACCTCATGAAATATAACTTCATGAAATATGAAATATTTAGAAGATTGATTTCGATTTTTAAAATCAATTCTAGTACTAACATCTTAACATTTTGACAAAAAATAAAAAAATGTGAATTGCTTTAAAACATCACTTCTTTACTTTAGACAAATCTTAGTATTTAATAGTAACAGTTTTAGGGCATAAGCTGGTTGATATAATATTTTCAATATTATGCTGCTGATTTCAGGTAAATATAAAGCCAAGTTTCAACTGATGGCAATCTGATAGGTTTCAGAGTATAAATTTCTTGAACTTTTAAAGCGGTGACCACCTGATTCTTCAAATGTAAGTTAATGGAGCTACTACCACAGTGAGAATATGGCAGGCCAGAAAACAGCAGATTGGATAAATGTGTGTGATGTCAGTCTTAAAGACAGCTTACAGTTTATTTTACATCTATTCTTCTCTAAGTGATAAGACTCCCAATTGATGCTTATAAAAGCCATGTCATCCCTCCAAATCTTTGTTATTATCTCATCAACCATGTATCATAGGTCCTCTACATTCTGACATTCACTTCACTTAATTTGCCTCTAATTGGGTCTCTGTCACATTAATTGCATTTGAGAAGGTTATTTTAAGAAGACAGAAAAACACTGCCTATTATACATGTGCAGAATTGCCATTTGAATAGGAAAACTCTTATTTTAAAAAAAACGAATATATGGAACAATTTACTCTTTCTGTCCCTGGCTAAATGAGAACTAAATGTTATCCCCCATCCTTTTACACTGCTAGACCGCTGACCTAAATATATCACTGCTATTGATTTTTCTGTTGGACCAGGTTAACAGCATGTTTTTTTTACGTGCTTTCAATTTCTATATGGTGCTTATTTGTTTTTTTTATTACCGTTGATTTTGTTAATGAAAAATCATTTAGTAAATAAGATTATCATTAGTTCTGTCAGCAATCAGGTTTCTCTTGCAATGAAAGAAATATAACTGATTGTCTGAAAATGAATGCATGATTCTATCAGGTAGTATGCCAGAGTTCTGTCTCTCAGAAAAGATATCTCTTACTCATTTTAACTTAGATTTGGAACAGTAATCTCTCCTCAATTCTTTAATAATAATTATAAATTAATTATAAGGCTGCACCAAGAAGTAATGCAAATCCTTTAAAGGGAGAAAGTGGATAAACTAAGTGATACTTCACTGAACTGGTGAACTAGTCTGAACTTTCTGACTAGTTCAGAAAATAGGCTTCTCAAGGTCAGAGTTGGTACAATCCATAAGAATTATTATATCATTTTTCTTTGGAAGTTTGAAATATAGAGTTAAAGCCAGTTTCTGAGAGAAGCTATTATCACCTGACAAAATAACTTATGGGAAAATGATGAGGAAAACATTAATTAAAGTTCCAAGATTATGCACCTCTAGCCATATTTCTTGAACCTTCCTGATTGCAAAAGATCACATATAACTGATTGTCTGATAATGATTGAGTCATCATTAGAACTCAAGATATTTCAATATGGGGTGCAACTTTTGGCATCCTGTATTGAATGTGTTCTTTGATATAATGATTCAGTTTTTATTTATAAAGAAATACTTCAAAGCCCAAATATAATGATGTACACAGTCCAAATTTTTTAGCTGAATGAAAATGTAGTCAAGCTATAATTTTAAAATAGTGCATGCTGCTAACAAGATCACAGAATAAAAATGGAAGTGTGTACCAGAAGCATGTGGTACAGCAGCATATCTAGAGCAAGCACATGGAAAAACCCATATCTAAAACAAAGTCTGAGTTCACTGCAATGACAGAGTATATCCTTTGCAATAAAGCAGTTGCCTGATGTGGAAAAGAAAAGTTGTTCTTGGGGCACCTGGGTGGTTCAGTTGGTTAAGTTGGGTGGTTCAGTTGGTCAGACTTTTGATTTCCGCTCAGGTCATGATCTCAGGGTCTTAGGATGGAGCCATGCATTGGGTTCCGTGCTGGGTGTGGAGTCTGCCCCTCCCCCATTGCTCACATGTGTTTGCACATGCTCTCTATTTCTGGGGAGAAAAGCAAGAAATAAAGAGGACGGAAGGAAGGAAGGAAGGAAGGGAGGGAGGGAGGAAGGGAGGGAAGAAAATTGTTCTTTTCTGAACAAAAGACTAACCAGTTTGTCATCCTGTTAACAAGATATTCACCAGATGTATTTCTGTTAAGAAGATGTCATCCTGATAACAAGATATCCCATCAATTTTGTCTATGGTTGGTGAGTGCTATAGTAATTGCCACACACTGAATTCGGCCCATCTTAGCTTGAATAAGAGGTAATGCAACTCTTCTCGGCTTTATGAAGGAGGATGTGACCAGTTCACCCCCACCTCACTCCCAGTACAGAAAAGTAAGGAGGCAGAGAGCTTTACTTCAATGAATGTACCATATAGAAGCCAACAACATAATCGAAAAGAAGTGATAGGGAAGAAAAAACACAATGTTGGACCAGAAGAGCAGTGACTATTTTTTCCCCCAAATAAGCAGTGACTATGTTTTATAAATTTTTCCTAATTCTTTCCTTCTTCTTTATATAGTCTGCCTTAACAAATGCAGTCTCTCAAGGTCATTACCAAATTTCTTTAAATTTCTTTTCATAGTTTAGTTTCCTCCCTATGGGTCCCCTATCTTCCTGCTCACCCCAAACCAATGATCCTCAGGGCCTACTGTCCAGCCATCATCATGGGAATGTGCTTCATTACTATCCTGAATGAGATCAAATGTTCCCCAGCTGTCATAATTTGTTCTTAGTTTGCTCCTCATTTTGCTCTAGCCCATCTTTATGTAACTTCTAAATTATGGCTTAGGAAGTATGGTAGGTCAGCTTTCTGAGTCTTTGACTATCTGAAGATGGCATCTGTTATACACTTGATTAAAAGTTTGACTGGGTAAAGAATTCTAGGTTAAAATAATTTTCCTTCAAATTTTTAAAACTAGCCTCCTTGTCCTCCAGCACCATGTCTGCCTATTGAGAAGTAGATGCAGTTTCAGTTCTCTTATTCGTTTTCTCTGGAATTATTTAAAATATATTCTTTGCTCTTGATATTGTAAAGGTCAAAGTTTTAATCTCACTCTACCTTCTCCTTAATTTAAGAACCACAAGCTGAGATAGGAAACCAATTTCAAATCATCTTAAAGACTTCTAATCCCTCAAAAATTGTGTTTGAATGAGTTCTTTTAAACACAATCATATCACCACAGAAACTTATCATTTCACCTCTTTGACACTAAAGAAATTGAAGAAATTTCTGAATTGCATTTTCAGAATTATGTGGTATGAGTAAATTTCTTGTTCACCCAAGCATCTGGCTTTCTACACTGTTTCCTAAAACAAGTATCAAACTTCCATAGCACTCATTACCTATTATAAAGTTTTCTACATGCTTCAGAAATATTATCATATATAATATTTCAAAACATATAATCCTCATAAGAACCCTGTGAGAAAAATGCTGATATTAGCTTCATTTTAAAGATAAGAAAACTGAGGCACAGAGGGGTTAAACTATTCATAAAAAAAACACAACTGCTGAATGGCTGATTCAGGATTTTAGGATTTGCACCCAGGAAACCTTGCTCAGGAGACTGTAAGCACCAAGCTATGTTGCCTCTCAAGAATTAAACATATCAGACTCCTTAAACACTGTACTATGGATATCCAATAAACATTTGAACATTACAAATGAATAAAAAGCCCTACATGAAAGAATGATGCTATTTATAGTCCCATCTTGTTCAAAGTATTCCTTCCTAAATTGTTTAAGTTATTATCTACTTAGCATTTGATACATGTGGAGCCTTCAGTAAGTGTTAAGCTGACCCTGCTATAAACCTTGAAATATAATGAGGCCCTTAGAAGAAAACTAGCCACTTATTTCATCAGTTAACTCAAAACATGTTTCTATTTCACAGATAGATCAAATCAGAATAAATACTCAAGACCACACAATTTCCAGAAATTTAATATGCCAATTGTCCTTTTCAATCATAATAGTGTATGTATTGACTAATATTTGATTCTGAAACTTCCTCTTTTCTCAAGATTTTTGTTTTAAATAATAAAAAAACAAACACAGAAGCAATACTTGGAAGTTTTGTGGGTTTTCTTATCCTCATGTATACTTTTCAAGAGTCATTCTATGCAGTTGTGCCTTTTATTTTATCTTCACCATCCAACAGCCAATAGCTTCCTTAGGGAATCATCCTGGTGCCTTTGTCCTAAATGTCCTAAGTTCTAGTCCTACCTCTGACATGTGGCAGCTGTGAGACATGACACAAATTTCTATCCTGTCTGAAACTCAGTTTCCTCAATTATAAAAGAATAATAATGACCTCTTCATTTCAGATTTGTTGTGAAGATTAGAAGCAACACACATGAAATATCTGATCCAGAAGAAGTATTCGACAAACAGCCTTCATTCTATCTCTGTAGCGTCTTAAGAAAAATAAAATCAATCTTGTAACACTGAAAAATAAAAATAAACATATTTGGGGAGAAAAAAAAGAAAAAGAAAAAAAAGAAAAAAAAGAAAGAATCCTTACAGTGCTAAAAACAAACAAACAAACAAACAAACAAACAAATAAATAAATAAATAAAAAAGAAAATGCATTTTGTCTTTCAATCCAAATGTCCTAACTGGAAGTGTTACTATAAAGTAATTCTTTCAAAGTTTGAAAAAAATTTTTTAAATGATTCTTGAAGTAAATTCTGTATATTCCAACCCATAAAAATGAGTAACTTCTCAAGGATGAGATTTGTTAAATCGTTCATTTGGGATCACATCATGCAAAGGGAATACTAAGCAAATTTTAAAGATTTCTTCCCAGATGCAAATCTCTAATTATAATTATTGAGCAGATCCTTTTCTCCTCTTGTCCATATTAACAACCACATCTTTAAAAATTCTTTCAAACCCCTGCTAGTTAAATACACACATTCAACATTCTCTTTTTAGAAAGACCTTCAGGGCTTTGGTCCTTCTATGGACAATTAAACTATTCTGAGGATCCCAGGGTGATTAGCTTTCTCCATGTTGTTAATTAAGAAGATATATAAGATATACCAAAGACAATTATAAGCAGCCTACTTTGAAATGTCTGACTTTTCTAAGTTTGGTCTTACTTTCAAGTGTCTTAAGATAGAGTTTGAATTGGTTATAAATGAGCTCTTTTTGTCTCTGGCATTCCCCCACTCAATCAGTCTGAAGCTAATGATAGAGGCCTGAATTCGAGGCAGAAAAAATGATTTTTCTCACATGCTAAGAACAATGCCCTGCAAAGGAGTTGTTTTCCCCTCTACGGTCATATACACTGTCCCATGCTCTCTGTTGCATTACTGGTTAAGTGATAATTTCCGGTGTACATAAACATAGTCAGTGTTTTCTTACACAAGAAAGAAAATAGCTTATTCAATGCTGACATCAAAAAGAAATATTAAGATAGAATTCATGATTCACTTACATCTTATGAAAGATAATGACGCTATAAGTGTCTACTGCTTTCATCTTTTTTTTCTGTTGTGTTGTTATTTTTAAGGCAAACTCATAAACACTAACACTCTAAAGTAGCCTTTAAAAAACTACCTGTGTTGGCTGCCTTAGTGGCTCAGTAGGTTAAGCAGCTGCCTTCAGTTCAGGTCATGATCCCAGAGTCCTGGGATTGAGTCCCTCATCAGGCTCCCTGCTCAGCAGAGAACCTGCTTCTCCCTCTCCCTCTGAGACTCCCCCTGCTTGTGCTCTCTCTCTCTCTGTCAAATAAATAAATTAAATCTTAAGAATAAAAAATAAAAACCTGCCTGTGTAAACTACTTTAGCTTCATAAGGTATTATATAATTAAGTTTTGTTTTAGATTTAGTTTTACTAAATATTCTCAGCTATAAAAATTACCTAACTACAAATATATAAGTGTGACATATAATATTAAGCTGTCAAAATATAAAATCTATGCCTAAACAGTTCTATTGTTAACAATTCATACTAAGGAATTAATCCAAAATGGACCCAAACAAATAAAAACACAATGTTCATCATCAAATAAAGTACAGCAGGTATAATATATTTATAGCATATTTGGGTATCATTTAGATTAGGCAAGAAAAAATAAATAAATAAACAAGTCAAGATAACTCTCTGATATAATAAAATACTATAGACCAATAAAAAGTTTTGAATTCTGCTCCACAAAATAACTGTTGATATAAGGAAATGTTAATAAGTAAAAAATGTATAAAATAATATTATATGGCCCAACTAAATGTATATTCATATATATCAGTATTTGTACATTTACAATATACTATATATACATATATATTCATTCGTTTATGTAAATAGATACATAGGTGCATAAATATGTATGAAATAATGAAAGGATATATACCAAGATGTCAATAGTGTTATTTCCTGATGGTGCAGTTAGAGAAAAAATTTAATAGTTCTCCTTTTGTCACTGTTTGTTCCATGTGTTATATAATGAATATGTATTTTTTGATAAAAAATATCATTTTGATTTAGAATAAAATGCTTTGGGACACTGAAATAAAATTCTCAATAGCACTTGTGCTAGTGGCTTTGGTAGTTATGACAAATATAGTTAATTGCCTTCTGATACCTATTCTTTGGGTTTTTACCAGCAGAGTAGTAGGAAATCCTACCTGCTGCCTGGAATTAAGTTCTGCATTTTCTACCTTCCCTTGTAGTTGGGCATGGCAATGTGGCTAAATCTAAGCCAATGAAATATGAGTAGAAATGCTTCCTTTAATGAAAGCTGATGGAATGGGAAAAGCATATTTTTGCCCTTCTGTATTTTCTCCTATTGATGTCCTGCAACAAAAGAGATAACTTTGAGGGGCGCCTGGGTGGCTCAGTGGATTAAAGCCTCTGCCTTCGGCTCAGGTCATGATCTCAGGGTCCTGGGATCGAGCCCCGCGTCAGGCTCTCTGCTCAGTGGGGAGCCTGCTTCCCTCTCTCTCTCTCTCTGCCTACTTGTGATCTCTCTCTGTCAAATAAATAAATAAAATTTAAAAAAAAAAAAAAGAGTTAACTTTGAAGACAAGGCCAACTAAAATGGCAGAGCTTCACCTCAGAGGATCCTGGGTCCCTATTGGCCAGGAAGCCAGCATACCTGCTCTATACTGTTTTTATGAGAGAAAGAAATAAACATGTATCTTGTTTAAGCTATGTTATTTGGGTATTTTTCTCTTCTGTGCACCTGCTACAGTCTCCCCAACATTGGTCCCTAGCAACCTCAGTTGAGCAGCAGCACCAGTAAAAATTTCTTCAGCAAACTTCAAAAAAAAATAGATGTCATATTTGTCCAGAAAGAACTAGAGAAAGGGGGAAAAATTCATAGGACCCACATGGCAGCAAGACCTGGAGCTATTTATAAAAAATCTGAAGGAGGTGGCATTCCCACATAACATGCAGCCATTTTTACTGATAATATTCTTGCTACAGCTCACTAAACCTTTAAATTGGCATGGTTAACTCCATCAGTTTATTCTTCCTGACAGACAAGTAAAAATCCCTAGGGATTCTTTTTCTTCAAACTTCCTGCATAGCTACAATATGAAATTCATAATTTTTGTGATGTGATCATTTTCTGACAGGGTTCAGTTTCTCTTTCAAGCTATACTATTTCATGTTTAATTACTGCATTGCAGTATTTTTTAATTAGTAAAATTTTCACAAGCCATAATGAAATTTCTAGAGTGAAGTCTATACTACGTTTAATTGATGATTATTTAATTGTATGACTACTTCCTCGGGCACTTGGGGTTTCATTTGTCTAATAGTGTGAGTTTAAAGTTTTTAAAACACAATGCAACATTTCTAGTATTTTATTCCAAATGAAAGAACAGTTGAGTATTTCTCTCTTTTCCATTCTATCAAACTCTGCCCCTCTGCCACAAACTCACCATATTTACCAAGTTCGAGAACAAGATTTCTACCTCAGTTTTATTATAGGTATACTGGGTCACTTTCTGGGGCTGGAAGTCTTCACTAAAGCCCTTTCTATAGGTAGTTACATGTTGCAGGCCTGTCCTTCCCAGGAACTGGACCTCTATCTAGAACTAGATCTCTATCTAGGACACTATTCTACTGGATAGTGTTCTTCCTAGAACTGAGATGATGGCTACACCTGACCTAGCTCAGTATCCACATCACATTCTGCTATGAGAGCCAGCTCAGCTGAAGTATGTGGTCACCACAGTTCTTAGGATAGATTTAAATCACTCACCGCCCAATCCTAGATTTAGTTCCTCTGACGACTGCTGAAATTCTGACTTTCCTTGCAGGCAAGCTCAGCCAAGAAAAATAGCAAATTTTCCTTCACTGACTTTATAAATAAGTCACAGTAAGATAATTATGCTTTGCTAATGATGCCAAAATGTAAATGGCTTAAACTTCCCAGTGCTCCATGAGTTGGCCTAGTCTTATCAATAAATGATTATCCAATAACCAAGACAGAGAGAGAAAGAGATGAGAGAATAACACTGAGTCACATACCAGCTCTCAAACGTTTCATTAACCAAAAGGAAATTGTATGGTCATGCTTAACTTCAAGAGACTGGGAATTTTAATCCTCCAGTACACCCAGAATGAGAAGAGAACCAAATATTTGTGGACACCATGTCCACCACACCTTGCTAGCTACTATACTGATGTCATTAATTTCCATTTCATAATGTCATAACGTCATTTATTAAGAACCATAACAAAAATATTAGTAATTGCTAATATTTTAGCTAGCTACTATATTGATGTCATTAATTTCCATTTCATAATGTCATAATGTCATTTATTAAGAACCATAACAAAAATATTAGTAATTGCTAACATTTATTGGGCACATGTCATGTGCCTTATGTACCAGATATTTTACTGAGCATTTTACATAAATATCTTACTTAATTCTCAAAACAATCCTATGCACAAATAAAACATTTAGAGAAAAAGAACTGATGCCCAGAGAATGTTAGCAATTTGCCCAAGTTCACACAGTTGATAAGTGGCAGATTCAGAATTTAATCTAGATCTGTAGAGATCTAAAGATTTTGAAATTAATAAGCCAAGAGATTTATGATAGAAATCTGAAAGGAAAAAAAAAGAAATCTGAAAGAAATTATGTATCTATAGTCAAAATCCTGGTATATATGCCCCTGAGCATCTAACTTCTAGGAGAGATTATTGTTGCACTACATAAAAAAAGCCAAGCTAGGGCAACACAAATGAAGAAATTACAGTTTAGGTTGAAAACTGAGTAAGAGGATGAGGTGAATTGTAACATGTGTATGATGAGATGATTCAAGATTATTTTACATGGACATAGAAGAGCCAGATAGGGTACAGACAAGAAAATCAGGTACAGAGAAATGAGTCAACAGTAATGTGTAGAATGCAACAAGGTTTTGGTTCACTTTATAATGTGTAGAATATAGCAAGGTTTTGGTTCACTTGAGCAGAAACAATAATTTCGTGGTCTTTAGTCACGTTCTAGCCAGAAAAGGACATAATTCTAAGCGCTAACTACCATAGATCTGGAAATTAATTTTATAATATGATCTTTCATTTGGTGCGGTTACTGGGTAGGGGCTGCAAATAAAAGTAAAGCTAGAGAGGAAAATATCATGCATGAATGATATATACATAACATTCTAGAGTAGAAGGGGTTCAAGAAGAAACCACTGTCTTAGTTCGGACAGCTATAACAGAATATCATAGACTGGGTGGCTTTACCAACGAACATTTAATTCTCATAGTTCTAAAGTCTAGAAGTCTGAAATCAAGTTGCCAACTTGGTCAGGTTCTTGGTGAGGGTTTATAGATACCCATCTCCTTCATCGCACCCTCACAAGGTGGGGAGAAAGAGAGTTGGCTCTTTTCTTCTTCTTACCAGGACAATAATCCTATCATGGAAGCTCCACCCTCATGACCTAATTACCTCCCAAATGCTCCACATGCAAATACCATCATATTAGGGCTGCAACATGAATTTTGGAGAGATACAAACATTCAGTCCATACTACCCACCCCGAAGGGTAATGAAGTGTGAGTGCAAACCGCTAACACCAATGATACATTTAGGAGACTGACAAGTGACTGAATTAAGCTGTCCAATAGCCAAGAAGCAACAGAGCATGAGATGTGCAGGAGATCAGGGGACTGGGGTGTGGAGATCAGCTCTATGGAGTGATCTTATGTGTTATTCATGGAGGGCCTCATGAGATTAAATTGTGGTGGAACTCAGTCATGATGCAAAAATCACTGCAATTCAAATGTTTGCTGACCGTCTCAAATTACTGACCCTTTGTACAATTTCTTTTTCAAAAGCGTTTGCATGTTTAAAGACCTGAGTTGTTTAGCTGTGTATAGTTATTCTAGATTTCATCAAACTTGGTATTATCTATTCCCTTCTCTGTGAAAAACCTAATTCTGATTCTTCTCAAAGCTATACATGAAAATTCTAAGTCAATGAGAGAAATAAAAAGTTTTCTCAATCCCTTTCCCAATACAGTACAATGTTTAGCAATATCTAGATATTATCCTAGCTGCCTCCAGGCATTTGCTTAAACATGCTTTAATTGTACAAGTGATAGCCAGAATTGTTCACTTGATGTCTGGGAGGAGAATGACAGAGGGATGTACACAACCCCTCTCCAACACATATATATATAGCCCACAGCTCAAAACCTTATGGAGCACTATGTGAATGTTCCAGGAGTATGCTGATCTTTTTATTACTTTCTCTGGATCAAAGTTCTGGGCGCATAGTGCAATCCAATTATAATATTCATTTGATAAGATACAGAGGGACGGATCTCTCTTGTTTTACCAATCTACCCAGAGACATTGGTTTCACAAAAAATAATAAGAATAAAGCAAGGAGAATTCCTAAACAGAAGGCCTCTGAGCAGATAATATGCAGATGTTACGCCTCCCTCAAAGAAGATATGCATTTCTATAGATTAGAAAAGGGCATATTGACTTTGTTGCATTTTACTTAAGAAAATTGGTCATAATCTATTATAATCTTTGGTTCCTATAAGAAGAAAAAAAAATGTTACAATGTGGTTCCAGGAATGTCATAATTAATTTGGGGAAATTTCTAAGGATGTCCCATAACAGTGGTTAATTACACTATTTGGAACTGCCAAGGAAGGGTTCAAGCCAATAAACCATAATGATTGCCTGTTTCCTCATTCATCAAATAATTTGGATCAGTGGTACTAGAGAGATTTGTCATACTAGGCCAACACTTACATAATATAAAAATAGCTGGAATCATGAACATCTCTGTAGCTTTTTCCACATGATGCCAAATAAGTGGATAATTGATTTTAATATTTTGATGCTTGTGTCAGTATTTAGTAGTATAAAAGAGAAGTGATTATGAAGCAATGAAACATTTTTTTCTGTCAGGAGAACAGATGGAAGGTAATAGGGAAATAAGGAGTTTTACTATTATTGTTTCTGTTTACTTTTTTATTTGGATTGTAGAAAATAATCTATTCTCAAATCTTAGTCTATCTTAGATGACTCCTTCACACCTTTGAAGCTGTTCTCAAATTTTCAACAATTTTTTCCCCTATTCTCTCACATGATACTTGGCTACCTCCAGCATGGAGAATGTGAAGCAATCACAAAAGAAACTTCACGAGCTCCCTTCACCACATCTTCTCACCTACCAATCTTGTTGCCTGTACACTTGGCTTCTCTCCTGTTTCTCTAGAGAATTCTCCATGCTCCAAACAAAGGCCAATCCCTTCACACGAGCACTAGATCCCAACACTTTTGCCTAGTTAAAGAAGTAGCTCTGGCAATGTACTCCCCTAGCTGCTACCTAATTTCTCTACTGGCCTTCGTCAAGGAAAATCCTCAAAAGAGTTATTAAACTCGTGGTTTCCAACTCTTCTTCTCACATGTCTCCTGAACCTGATCCTCAGTCAAACTTTGGCCATCACCATTTCAATGAAACTGCAGGTCTCAACTCACCAATGACCACCACGTTGCAAATCTAATGGATTTCTGCAGGATTTTCTTTCTTCTAATACTACATGGAAAGGTAGAATATCCTAATGCATATCTTAACAGACTATAGACAGCCAAATCAGATGTTGAAAGTCACAAGAGAGCATTACTTGTACCCTAACAATGAGGCAAAGCTAGATAATTCACAAAATCATAACTTTACTAAAATCCATTAGAGAGCTAACTTTGCAAGGCAATCAAACGAACTGAATTCCAGACTGAAGGGCCTCTGTAAGGAGAGATTAGATGCAAAAAAAAAAAAGTGATGTAATTTTGTCAGAGCACAAGAGGAAGGGCTGCCATCATCAGAGTGGCCTCGAAGAAAATAGCTAAAATAGTAACAAATTATTAAATACCAAGTATGGGTTAGCATACTTTGGATCCTCAAAAACAATCTGAGACTGCACTCACTGCAATCTCTTTTCTCCTGACCTCCACCTAGTGCTCACAATAAAGATTAGGGGCAGGGAAGGAGAACTTAGAGAGAGCTCCTGGTCCTACACAAATGAAACCCAACCTTCCTTCCTAGACTTTTTTTTTTCCTTAGATACCAATAGCTTTAAGCTGCTGGTGGAAAGGAAGAAAACCCTCCCATCCCCAGGCCCTAGGCAATGGTGAACTTCAGTTAGTCAAAACTATCTGTCTTTTGTGGCAGGAGGAGGTTGGGAATCCCTTTGCTTATCACTCACCACCTGCATTGCACCTAACCACAAGCAAAAGCAGCCTCCCACTAGGGAAGAAACAAAAACCTCTCTTGTCATCTGTCCCAAGCAAAGGTACATTGCTTCTGAGGAAAGACTAGAAGCAAAGGACATCCATTCCTAAGAAAGGAGTAGGAGATCTTCTTGAACACAAGATCTTACAGAGGTCTGCTCAAACTCTTTCTTGCATAAGACCAACTCCCACGCTTTCTTAACATTAGACTAGACACAGCAGATGCAAGACTCAGTTAACTTAAACTGAAATATACAATTAAAACCTGGAGCATGAAGTGAAAAACACAGAATTCTGTATTCAGTAACCTATTTTATATATCCACTTGGTGGTCTAATAGGTGTCTCCTAAAACAAACTACTGATCTTCTCCCCCAAACCTGCATTCTAGAGACTTCCCCATTTAATTTAATGAGAGTTCCTTCATTCCAGCTGTCTACATCAAGAAATTTAAAGTAATATCTTATTCTTCTCTTATTATTACAGGACACATCCAATCTATCAGCCAGTTCTGTCGGTTCTACCTTGAAACTATAATATCCACAATCCAACTTCCCACAGCTTCTGTTGGTACTACCTATTTCCACCATCAAAGCCACCATCGTGTACTGATCTCCTCTTTCTCTCTCTTGCTCCAATCCTGCCAATACATTCCCCACATAGAACTGCTATTAAAACATAACGATCCTACTAAAACATAATTCAGAGCATTTTCTTATGCTGCTCATACCTTTCAATTACCTTTCATCTCACTCAGAGCAAAACACATAGTCCTTAAAATGGCCTTCCATTTCCTACACAAATAAGGGCACTATTTATCTCCTTGAACTCATTTATTAATACCTGTGATTTATTCTTGTTGCTTCAGTCACTTTGTCTTTTTGCTGTTCTGGGAATAAGACAGGTACCTTCCCTCCTGAAGACCCTTGTACTGCAGTTGCCTACGCATTCCAAGACATGGTTCACTCACTCAACTCCTAAAATCTGCTTAAATATTATGTTTTCAGTGAGGTCTTGCCAGACTTCCCTAACATTTAACACTCCCATTCTTTCTGTCTTAGTCTGTTTAGGCTGCTACAACAAAATATCATAGACTGGATGGCATTAAAAACAAATTTATTTCTTATAGTTCTGGAGACTGGAAAATCATGATCAAGAAGCTGGCTGATTCAGTTACCGGAGAGACCCTCTTTCTGGTTGTCAGGTAGCCACTTTCTTACTGGGTCTCACATGGCAGAAAGAGAGAAAGAGCTCTGATCTCTTTTCCTCATAGGGATACTAATTCCGTCATGGGGAACCCATTCTCATGACCTCATCTAACTCTATTTCCCAAAGGCCTCACATCCAAATATCACCACATTGGGGTCAGGGCTTCAACATATGAATTTAGAGGGGGCACAAACATTCTTTTTTTTAATGCTCATAATACTTAATAAACAATATGTTTTATTTATAAGTATATATACATATACATATTTAACAGGTCTCACTTCGATATTGTGTATATTCTATGTGGGCAGAGATATTTTATCTTACTTATTGTTTATCTCCAGCCATTAGAAAACTGATTGGTTGTGAATAAATATTTGTTGGAATAAATAAGTGAATCTAACAGTTGTTTTTCTATGAGCTCTGAAAACATTTGTGGAGATATACCAAATGAACTAGAAAATAGTCTTCCACTTAATAAGTATGGAAGGCACATTTAAGGCTTAAAAATTCAGTTTAGTTCCACAACACAAATGTGTGATTAATTTTTCCCTCAGTTTTCTCTCACAAAAGTTTTTAGTTTAATGAAGTGAGTCCTTAATTGTTACTTTTCCTCCCACATAACAACACACATATACAAATTCGACTGAATCAGATTTTCTTCCATAATACTTGGCAGCACTTAATTCATACTAGCTCTGGAAAGAAACGCATATCTTTCAAACAACTACCAAAGTCTCATGGTTCCAATGTCATCTGTTTTAGTAAGTTTATGTTAAAAGACGTTACAATTTGAGAGAATAGTTCCTAACACAATACAGTGATATATGGGGAACTACTCAAATGGTAGCCCACTACAGATTTATTAGTAATTTACATTTTTATTTCTATTCTTCATCTTATTGTATTTTTCTTATTGGAAATATAATATTCCTGCCCCTATTTTTTTAAGTTATCTTTAATTTTAAGAAATTAAATTGCCATTTAAAACCTATAGTTTAAAAATTATATAATAAAACCCATGAGGACTTATGCTTATAAGAGTTTTACAAGTTTTACCATTCCCAAAAGCATTGAATTGGATCTACAACAGGCCAGAAATCTTATTAAACCTGTCATATTTTGTCATATTTGTCATATTCTTGTCAACAGGAATAACACAAAAATGATTTTTTATGGTTAAGGTTACTAACCAAAACTTACTGAAATGTACCTTATATGTGATAGTGAGCCATCTAAATTAGGCCAGGTCAAAAACGATACATCTATTTATGTTGAATTCTGGACTTGCAGCATAATAAATCACTAAAACATTCTAAATGTGTGTTCATACAGGATAATCTTAAAATTCAAAAAAGAAACCTGAAGTACAAAAAGTGGGAGAAAAGAAATGAACTCTGTACAAATATATATATATATTTAAAACATACCATTTATTTATTTATTTGTTATCTTTTTTATTTTATTTTTTCAGTGTTCCAAGATTTATTGTTTATGCACCACACCCAGTGTTCCATGCAATACATACGTGCCTTCCTTAATATCCACCATCAGGCTAACCCATCCCCCCACCCCCTCCCTTCTCAAACCCTCAGTTTGTTTCTCAGAGTCTATAGTCTCTCTTGAGATAACATCTTACACCAGTTAGAATGGCTGAAATCATCATGACAGGAAACTAATTGTCAGATGTGGAGAGGCTGTGGAGAAAGGGAAATCCTCTTACACTGTTGGTGGGAATGCAAGTTGGTGCAGCCACTTTGGAAAACAGCATGGAGATTCTTTAAGAAATTAAAAATAGAGCTACCCTATGACCCTGCAATTGCAATACTGGGTATTTACCCGAAAGATACAGATGTAGTGATAAGAAGGGCCATAGTTTATAGCAGCAATGGCCACAATTGCCAAACTGTGGAAAGAGCCAAGATGCCCTTCAAAAGACGAATTGATAAAGAAGATATGGTCCATATATACGATGGAATATTATGCCTCCATCAGAGAGGATGAATACCCAACTTTTGTATCAACATGGATGGGACAGGAGGCGATTGTGCTGAGTGAAATAAGTCAAGCAGAGACAGTCAATTATCATATGGTTTCACTTACTTGTGAAGTATAAGGAATAACATGGAGGACATTAGGAGAAGGAAAGGAAAAGTAAATTGGGGTAAATTGGAGGGGGAGACGAAGAATGAGAGACTATGGACTCTGAGAAAAAAACCCATAATTTTAAATAGAGCAACTTTCTGTTTTTACTTAAATACAGGAGAAAAAGAAGAAAATTAAAATTATTTGGCTTTCAAATAACTGAAAGCTTTCACTGCAATTAAAAAAAATGTAATTATATCAGCAGATACCACTATTTTATGGCTGATGTCAAAGACAGTTCTGCCCAAGCTCTCTTTTAGGACTTTTATAGTTTCAGGTCTCATATTTAGGTCTGTAATCCACTTTGAGTTTATTATTGTGTATGGTGTTAAGAAAGTGGTCCAGTTTCATTCTTTTGCATGTACCTGACCAGTTTTCCCAGCACCGTTTGTTGAAGAGGCCATCTTATTACCACTGGGTATTCTTTCCTTCTTTGTCAAAGATTAATTGACTATATAACTGTGGGTTTATTTCTGGGTTTTCTATTCTGTTCCGTTGATCTATGTGTCCACTTTTGTGCCAGTACCATACTGTTTTTTTGTTTGTTTGTTTTGGTTTTGGGGGGGGGTTGGCATACTGTTTTGATTATCACAGTTTTGAATGTAACTTGAAGTCTGGAATTATGATATCTCCAGCTTTGCCCTTCTCTTTCAAAACTGCTTTGGCAATTCATGGTCTTTTATGGTTCCATATAAAGTTTAGGATTGTTTGTTCTATTTTGTGAAAAAAATTCTGTTGGTCATAGCAACATTTTTCTAGATATGTCTCCTAAGTTAAAGGAAATAAAACCAAAAATAAACTACTGGGACTGAATGGGAGAAGATGTTTGTAAAGGACATATCTGATAACGGGTTAGTTTCTAAAATATATAAAGATATATAAAGAACTAATACAAAGATATATAAAGAACTGATACAACTCTACACCCAAAAGCCAAATAATCCAATTTAATGGACAGAGACATAAACAGACATTTCTCCAAAGAAGATATACAGATGGCCAAAAGACAACAAAAAGATGCTCAACATCATTCATCATCAGAGAAATGCAAATCAAAACTAAGTGAGATATCATGTCACACCTATCAGAATGGCTAAAATAAAAAATGCAAGAAACAATAAGTGTTACAAACGATGTGGAAAAAAAAGGAACCCTCTTACACTGTTGGTGGGAATGCAAACGGGTGCAGCCACTCCGGAAAACAGTATGGAGGTTCCTCAAAAAGTTAAAACTTAAACTACCCTATGATCCAGCAATGACACTACTGGGTATTTACCCCTCCAACAAAAACACTCAAAAAATACAATAACATTCAGAGAGATTACATGTACTCCCATTTTTAAGGTAGCATTATTTATGATAGCCATGATGTAGAAACAGCCCAAGTGCCTTCAATAGATGAATGGAAATATATATATATACATATATACATATGTATATGTATATATGTACATATAATATATGTATATACATATATATATATATTATTCAGCCATTAAAGAAGAGTGAAACCTTGCCATTTGCAGTGACATGGATGGAGCTAAAGAGTATAACGCTAAGCGAAATGAGTCAGCCAGGGAAAGGCAAATACCATATGATTTCACTCATGTGAAATTTAAGAAACAAAGCAAATAAGAAAAGGGAAAAAAAGAAGAGAGAGAAGCCAAGAAACACACCCTAACTATAGAGAACAAACTAATGGCTACCAGAAGGGAGCGGAGTGGGGGGAATGAGTGAAATAGGTGGTAGGGATTAAGGAGTGCACTTGCCATGAACAGCACTTAGTAATGTGTGGTGTTGTTGAATCACTATATTGTACACCTGAAACTACACTACTTATACTATACTGTATGTTAACTATACTGGAATTAAAATTCAAGAAAAGATACCACTATTTTGAGTATTTATTTTAGCACCCTTCCTTATGAATTCTGTTTAGCAAAGTCTTTAGAAAATGTACTAGGCAATTTTTTACTTATTTTGATTGGAAAATTACAAATTATTCACCATTTTTAAGGTTATTAATTACAGGAATCAGTAAGTAACAACATTATAACATAAAAACTAAACATAACAAGTATTTATTTTCTACCTATCCCTAAAATTCTACAATTTGCATGAATATAATTTACAGATATTAAGACTATTGGTCAATTATTTCTGACTTTGAAAAGAAAGACAAAGCTTATAAACACACATTGGTTAAAGCATAATTAAAAGTCATGAGTTCCCAAAAGAATCCATGATGGAAACTGAACTCATTCCCTCCTTGATGTTTATCAGGTATCCCTAAACCTAACTAAGAGTGTGAAAGGTTGGTGAATCTGAAAGAAGTAGGATACTGACTGCAAGAAATATCAGTGAGAGATGCTCAGGAAACTAGTTTAGTTCAGGATTCTGAACTAAAATATACGTGACTGAATGATGTCAAAGTTCAAACAAAAATAAAAACAAGAAAGAACAACCTTTTGAAAATGACATTCTGACCTAAAAATGTCAATCATATTTTATATCATTATACAGTTTCAGTTCATACTTCTTATTTAGGGATTTTTTACATATTTAATTCATTTTTTTAAAACCTGAAGCTATTTGGTAGGTTACACACTAAATTTTGATCAGCAACCTCCAAAAAAGGGATTCATGTATAGTCCTCTGAAAGGGAAAGCAGAATCCAAGGAGAAGGAAGCACTGTTTTCATTAGGGGTAACTTGTCTCCCATCCTTGACTCAACAGGTTTTCAGTGAACTACACTTGCCTTGCCAGGCCACATCAACTTCAGGAACAATTTAGGGCCTTTGTCTTCTTCACTATGCAGTAAAGACACTGAAGTCCCAATTCATGTCACTTTCACTGAGCATAACTATGTGGCTCAAATGCTTTCCCTAGTGACCTTAAGTTTTATTTCTATATCTAGAGTTAGTGGTGTTACATTTCTTGGTACCATTTTGGTCCCACCTCTCGCCTACCTTTGCTGCTGCTTCTGTCCTTGATCCTCTTATTTCCCCAATGGTTCCCACATGGCAGCCTGACTCATCCAGGCATAGGTGACATATTGATGAAACACCAAAAGTATTGTTCTCAGACCTTCCATCGAACTTTAGACCACTGTTTCAACCTGGAGAATTTGGTTCTCCCCTATCTCTAGGGTTAAATTTTGAACTAACCCAGAATATTCTTCCTGAAGGTGCCCTTGCCTTCTCCTCATTCAGGTGTCATCCTATGCATTGTTTCCAACAGCCTAATAATAGTCTAAAATACCTATCACCTCCCAAGGAGCATAAATTTATACTCCTGGGACCCTAACCTTCCCACTCAATTATTTTTGAGTGCCATGCATGGCACAGATGCCAAGTTCTGAACAATACAAATAAGAAACAGAAGCCCAATTAATGCTCTTTTTTGGCCTTATTTCAAAAAGTCCAAAATGTAACTTACTCTCTTAGAAACTGCAACTACTATTTAAATTATTTCCATTTTGAGAAAGTCTTTTAAAAATTCTTTAATTTCCAAATATTTGGTCAATTAAAGGTGCTTAATTCCAAGATAAGGAGTGATGAAAAAGGAAGTGTCTGGAATTCTACATAGCTGTCAGGATGATCCTTAGACACAACCATCGTGGTCATTTGGACAATCTCCCAATCAGTCCACATAGAATCATTCTCAGGCAACAGGAGCAAAAGTAGCAGAAGCAATAAGACTTGGGATCAAACCAGGCCAAGGTTGCCACCTCTCCTCTCCCACCAGCTGTATAACTTTGCTCAAATTCCTCAAGCACTCTTGACCTCTTTTATCAGTCAAGTATAAGATTTAGAGCAGCTGGTCCCTGAGATCTTTTGGAACTCAAGAGATTCTATGGCTCCTAGCCTTTCACTGCATGGAAACCAAATGGCAAGTCTCTGGGAAAATGGGACTTACTTCTTCTCTGAAAGAAGTTCAGTCAAAAACAAAAAACAAAAAACAAAAAAAAAAAACCTCTGGAGACTGAGAGGGAATAGGTCATACAAATCATTTCTCCCTGTGCATCAGATAGAAAGCATTTTATTAGTACTCATCAACCAGTGAGTTCCATAAAGGTATACAGAGTTTAATTTTTCCATAAAGTGTAGGTAAAAGTCATGACAAAAATCTGAGCTACATGTCATCTGGAACATGAAAATAGGTCATGGGTCTTCTCAGAAAGTCTTTCTTCCAGAATCTTACCATGCTTATTACCATTTATTCTAACACAATATACACATGCTACAAGCATGCTCCAATTAGAGTAACTGCCTAAGAATTCTTTATCAGGCTTGATCAGTAATTGTGCATTGATTATCTGTATGTTGTCTAATAAATCCACTGATCTTACTAGGCCTCAGTTCCTCTATCGTAAAATCTGTGCTTTGTTCCTTCACTTTTTTTTTTTCCAGCTTAGGGCAGAGGAAACAGATAATGTGACTTTCAGATCACAATTTTCCTATGACTTTAGTTGAACTGGAATTATCCAATGCTAAAAATTCAGTTAAATTGAAGTTTCAAGCATATAAAGTTGTATAGGAATAAGAGCTAATATTTTTTAAGCACTTACTATGATATGTCAACCAATTTTCTAAAGGTTTATGTATACTAACCCATTTAATTTCAACAATAATCCTGGGAGTTAGGGAGTACATTATCTCTATTTTACAAATGAGGGAAACAAGGGATAGGTATTAAGTTAATTGCCCAGAAAAGAGTTGACCATAACACAGAACCTGGTCCAAGATAGAAGACTAGGGTTGATGACAACTTGAATTCAGTTGAAAATGGCTTTCACTTCAGCTTATTTCCAAATTAGCAGAGAAATGGTGCAAGGATTATATGGGGCCTTGGAATGTCCATGGTCACTGAAGCCTGGCTATAGGGAGAAATCATCCAAGTCAGGGGAATGCAGGCCCACAGTTTGCTGCTTACATGCAGGTCTCCCTTCTACCACACAACTGAAATTCTTCCCAAGCCAAATTACTTTTGCCTATGTTTCATTCATCTGTATAAGTCAGTTCCATTGCAGCCTTGACCATATAGCTCACCACAAGAGTAGAGTCTGCTTGTAACACAAGCCCCTGAAACAAATGGGCTGGGAGCGGGGAAGGGCTGAGCTTATTGCTTATTGTGGTGGTAAATAAGCATGATCTCTGGAGCTAGATGTTTGAGATTCGAATCCTGGTTCCAGCATTATTATTATTTTTTTCCTAGCTGAGACATCTTGTGTAAACTGCTTAGCAGCTCTCTCTGCCTTGGCTTCCTCATCTATAAAACTGGTATAATGATAGTATTTAACTATTGTGAGGATTAAGTGAGTTAATACATAAAACTACTTCAAAGAGTTGGCAGGCCCATAGTTAACTCTCAATGAGTATTAGCTATTAGCTTTATCATTAGCATTATTATTGTTATTATTTTTATGACTGTTTTAGATGCAGAGATTTTTCTGCTCCTGTCATTCATTCATTCAGGAAACAAGTATTCATTCCTACTCTGTGTCAGGCACTCTACGGGGCATCAAAGACACAAAAACAAGACAGCCCTGTTGCTAACAGTCTAATGAAGTATAGTATCAAGTAAACAACCACTAGACAGTGTGATGGGTGCCTTGATAGTAATAATAATATAAGAGGAGCCACCCATTCTCACAAAAACCAAACCCTGCTCCCATCACCATCACCACACTCCAAATCCTATCTGTAGTTTATTTGTTTGGAACCCAGGATATACGCTCCCACAGAAACAGTTTTAGAAATTGCCAGTTCATATAACCCAACTTAATTTTAGTGCAGAATTAGACCATGACATGTCTCATTTGAATTGTCATTCTCTTATGTTTTCTCTTTCCTCCCTACCTCCTCATATGTTCTTTGCATTTGTGCCAATAATGGCTGAAATGAGAAACAAAGGCTCCAAAGTAAGCAATAAAAATGCAGGTATTTGGCTGAAAGTCAAAGAGATATCAAGAAAATGGAATATCAATAAACTCAAAAACCATATGTTTAGAGTGCAATTATTCATGAATGCCATTCATTTGTCAAGCCCTTGTAAGAATCCAACAGACCCTTTCAAAAGCCCTAAATCATTTACTATTTCTTGCTATTATTATAAAAGAATATTCAACATATATTGTCAAACAATGTTTTACCCCTCATCCCACAAAAAAGGTCATGCAAATAGCATCATAGCAATGGATCTTAGTTATCTAGTTTATCTTCTTTGCTGGAACTTTTTCCCCCCAAATCAGGAAACAAAGGAGTGTGGGTTGTACAAATTTGAAAATGGACCCAAAAACTTCACTTTAGTTATGAGAAATAAAAATTCTCTAAAACATATTATGTGAAGATGTGGCAAGATCAATGTTAACACTTGAGTTCTGTGGTTTCTTATGCTTCATGCACTTTCTTCGGCTCCCAGAAAACATTTATTATCGAAGACCAGTTTATTCCATAAACATCAATAGACTGTAATTTGACATTTAATCCATCACACCTCTCTGCCCACCTGGGAAAGGTTTTCAAAGGTTTTCCTAGTGAGGTGCCTAAATCAGGAACCCTGAACTAATTTAGCTTAAAGTGAAACAATAACAATCTTTATAAGCACAGGAGGGGAAGCTAAAAAAACAAACAAACAAAAAATCAACCACCCTATATAAAGTAATAGATTCCTGGCCTTGGTTAAAATCCAAATAAAGTAATGAGTAGAGAATTCTCTATTTCTCAGACAGGGGGAAAAGTCGGTGAGTAATAGCAACACAGACATGCGTCGCTGCTCTGGGCTCTTCAGGTCCCCGTGAGAGAAAAAAGAAGTTGTTTTTGCCATGAGGCCCTGATGCCATTAGCCACTTTTCACTGGATTTCTCCAAAATGACCTGATTCCTCCTGCACCTGTGTATTGCCTCTCTACTAATTTATTTTTCTCTCTCCCATTTGGTTCTGTCATCTCTTTACTGCTCTTTTTTTTTTTTAATCATTAAAAAATAAATCCATTGCCATCTTTTCCTGCCCACTCCCCAGCTGGTTTGCTTCTTTCTTATTTTGATCTCAGATGCTAAAAATTTACTGAACATGCACGTACACACATACACACACACATACACCTCCCAAAATGATTAGATCCAAATGCAGGTGATGGTTTTCAAATCAAAGATCTTTGGCCCTGGATACCAGGTAAGTTTTCACTGTGACAAATTAAAAAGGAAATAATGTATTGTGCTAAAATAGAAGTAATTATCCTATAAGTTGATATATATTTGTCTGTTCACCTGATAAAGCACTATTTATGTATATTTTCTACTCCTGATGACTTCCTGAAAGACTTGAGGAATGAACTTAATTACGATGGGGAACTTCCATAGCAGCAAAGCTTCAACCTTGATAACTTGTTACTAAAATGTGCACTATAACATGAGCAATAACAATCAATATGAAGCTCTTGACCTTGGAAAATATGCATTAGTGTTTAGCTTTCAAGTATATTCTCTGCATATTTAATGCACATTCAAATTTTCAGCATAAATGGAAATTTTTAACCACACACTGACATATAATATGACTTAAAACATAAGAGTATAAGGGGGAGGGAGAGGTGAAGAAGCGAAGCACAGAGGATTTTTAGAGCAGTGAAACTATTCTGCATTATACTGTAACATTATACTTTTCTCAAAACCCATAAAATGTACAGCACCAAAAGCAAACCCTAAGGTAAACTGCCAACTCTGGTTCTGAGTTATAATGACGTGTCAATGCAGGTTCATGAACTGTAAAATGTATCACTCTGGTGAGCCATGTTGATAGTGGGGGGAGGTAGAGAATGAACAAGACCTCTCTATAGGGTCCGCTCAATTTTTCTGTGAACCTAAAACTGCCCTTCTAAGGAGAAGAACTGCTTTACGTAGAGCCTGATAAATGGTAATATTTAATAAATATTTGCTGAGTGAATGGAAACATTTTAAGAAATACCACTTTTACATTTGATGATGCCTCTCTGATTTGAAATACACAGCTAAATACATTTTCTTTTGTACCCAACATTGAAACTGTTAGGAGAAATGCCAGTTAAATTTTTTATGGTTAATGTTTTCAGGTAATAATTTCCTTTCCTAGTTCATTTATTATTATTTTTACTTATTATTATGTTTTGCTCTTCCTCTGAGTTATCATTCTTCCCTTGTTTTTTAAAAAATATCTTTCCGGTTCTGTTTCTAAAAGCTAAAGTGAAAAGACCTCTTTAATGGAATAACTTCATTTGAGACAATGAGTCTTTTGTCTCTCAGAGCCTAAATCACCACACAGTACTCTTTTCAGACTTTCAATTTCAGTTAAACAACTACATTTCAGTGCTTTGAATTCCATCTAGTATACCATCTTTTGTAAAGCTTTTAGAAATTCAGCAAAATAATTGCAATTTCTTCCTCCTAATTGCATTAAATGGACTTTAACCTACAAGTTTACAAAAAATAATCTTAGAAAAATTATTAATATTTTTCATAATTTGCATTATTTCTCAAATACTCAGAACTCTAAATATTGAAGACAAAGAAATATGAGTAAAGCATCACACTATATTGATGTATCACGCATCCACTTCTGCAATTTTGCTTCAGATGTGCAAGGGATCTGACTAACGTAGGTGACATGAAGTTAATCCCCATTTATTCACATTTGCAGAAACACCACACATGATCAGATTGTTGGGTGCATTTGCAGTTCACAAATTCAAACCAGAGATAAACCATTTTAAAGATGACCTAGGTACCAAAATCTAGGCAAGCAAAAATATAAAATAGCAAGGCATTGATCAAAGGAACCACATATTATGTTTCAGTGTATTTCAATTCAATGCCTAGT
>CM052808.1:33829884-33891603 GCA_028533885.1 Nasua narica | reverse complement strand
AATCGGAGGGGGTGTTGAACCAGGAGAGACTGTGGACTCTGAGCAACAAACTGAGGGTTTTGGAGGGGAGGGGGTGGGGGGGGTTAGCCTGGTGGTGGGTATCGAGAGGGGCACGTACTGCATGGAGCACTGGGTGTGGTGCATGAACAATCAATCTTGTAACACTGAAAAATTAAAATAAATTTGGGGAAAAAAAAATGCCTAGTAGAAGTAGAATGATAGATAGAAATAGATTTGTTGAATGAAAGAACAAAAGGTTAAGTAAAAACTGACTAGCATGCAATAAAAGGTCACATTTACTTAAAATTTAATTAAAACCAAGACTAGAATAACAAATGTTTTCTTGGAACACTACATCAAAAACTAATGATACACTGTATGGTGACTAAATAAATAAATAAATAAATAAAACTAATAAATATTTTCCTAAGAATTTCTGGGTCTAGCATACACATAATTATAAATGAATATTAAAAGACTTTGAGCTTGTGCTTCCTAGTTTCTTCCTCTTACCTCATACTAGTCTAGAAAGTATTCTAATAAACTTCACCAATTTAGTGAAAGCTCCCCATCTTGTTCCTTTCAAGAACTCTTCAGTGATTATAAATAAAGGTGAAGAATGAAATCATTATTTTTGAGTAAAATGCTAAGCACATTAATTTGCAAGTCTTACTAGTATGTCTTTCAGAAAATCACAAGTAGCATAAATAGTATGTGATGTGAAATTGTCATAGTAAAAAGGCAGAGCCTGGGTTAGTTTATATCTATCTCATTCAGGGATAAAGTTCCTAGTATTATGTTTTTATGGCATCACTAAAAATAATATTCCTGAATTATTTTTATGCACCAGAATTTCAAAAACTCTTACTTCTTCCAATACAATTATATTAGAGTAAATCAATTAGATCAATTCTTATTTCATTGGCTAAGTCAACCAATAAAGGAAAATTAGGCATACAGCAAGGACTTTAAAGAAATCAAAATAAAACCCAAATGTAGGCATGAACTGAGTTGCAAAATGTCAGTTTCTCTATCATACATTTGATAAGAGGTTAATATCCAAAATATGTAAAGAACTCCTGCAACTCAATGGCAAAAAAAAAAAAAATCAAACAATCTGATTAAGGAATGGTCAGAGGAACTGAATAGATATTTTTTAATGAAGGAAATATATAAATTGTAAACAGGAAAGGTGATCAATATCAGTAAGTATTAGGAAAATGCAAATCAAAATGACAATGAAATATCACCTCACATCTGTTAGAATGACCATTACCGAAAAGACAAGAGATAACAAGGATTGGCAAGGGTGTGAAGGAAACAGAAACCTTGTGCCCTGTTGGTGGGAATGTAAATTGGTACAGCCATTATGAAAAATAGTACTGTAGTTTCCTAAGAAATTCAGAGTAGAGCTGCTTTTTCCTTCACATGTCTAAGAGCAGAAATTGGACCACAATCCTGTATCTATTCAATATATGCTATTTTGGAACATGGGTCTTGATTATCTTAATTACCTAAAACAGCAATCCACCCCCCCATCCATGGTTTTACTTTCTGCTATTTCAGTTACCCTTGGTCAACAGTGGTCCAGAAGCAGGAAATCCTCCTTCTGATGTATTGTCAGTACATCAATAGTAGCCTAACACTATATCACAATGCCTGTGTCACTCACCTCACCTCATCTCACCATGTAGACCTTCTATTATCTCACATCTTCACAAGAAAAAAGAAGGGTAAGTACAGTACAATAAGATACTTTGAAAAAGAGAGATTCATATAACTTATTACAATTATTCTATTTTATTATTAATTATTGTTGTTAGTGTCTTACTATGCCTAATATATAAATTAAACTCTATCATAGGTATATATGTACAGAAAAAAACAGTATATACAGGATTTGGTACTACCTGTGGTTTCAGACATCCATTGGGGGTCTTGAAATGTATCTTCTATGGGTATGGATGGACTGTTATAGTATTCTGAGTAGCTTAAAAAATAAAGAGATAAAGTGGGAAAAAAGGTCATTTTTCTAATCTTTGGGGAAAAAACATCTCTGAAACAAATGAAGATAAATATTTCATTCACGGTCTTTCATAATTGGGACCTAGCCTCACCTTCTACTATGCCCTAGACTCCAGCTCCTGTGGGTTGCTTAACACAGGAGTCTGAGGGAGGTCTCATTCTTCTAGCCATTACCCCTTTCTTCACAGATAACATGTGTTGTTTGAATACATATATTAGGGGTAAAAAATGAATTAAGTATTCAACTCAAAAGGCCAGATAACAGCAAGATAAGCCCCGAATAGGTAAAAAATAAGAAAATTCACAGGATTTAATGAAATGAAAAAACAAAAACAGGATGTGGAATAAAAAAGTTTTAGATGTCACCAAGATGGCAATATAAGTTATTCCTCACTTCACTGCCCCCTTACAAAAACAACTAACAACTATTCAAGAACAAGACACCACTGAGAGAATCCCAGAACATGCGGCAAGGCTGAAGCCCCCCTGCGCCACAGAAACAGAATGCATTAGGCACAATGCACAATGCATTAGACCACAAGGCAGACTGCATTAGAAGAGTCAGAGAAGCAGCTACACATTGACTGTATTGCCCCTCCCCTGGGCCAGTTCAGTACCTCAGGGAAAGGTCCCCCTTTTCCTGCAGTTCCTCCAGTGGGAAAAGAGAACCCGGGGGTGGGGGACAACCAGCTCCCCCAGCATTGGGAGCCACTTTGTAGGAGGCCCTACTCTGATCACAGAACAAGGGATTGTATGGGGAATTTGGGAGGCTCAACTACCAAGAATCTGACTTTGATGGAGTAGGGAGGAGGGGCTTGCAACAACCAGCACAGAGATCTTGGCAGACAAAATTGATACCTGCAGTGCCCAATTAATAATCCTATCTCACAGTTTGGCTTACCTGCAGAACCAAGTCAGGAGTACACTCTGACTAGGGTGCAGATCTGCCTGATTTAGATTCTCAAATAAGGAAGTATTAGAGCCTGGTTTGCCCACACCCAGGCAAGAAGCTGAGACAGAGCCCCACTCACTGTGGACAGTGTTTTTCTGACCCCATCCAAACAGAAAAGCTGGAGACTATCCTAGAAGTTTTGCAGCCAGCATCCCTTAAGCCACGAGGTAGACAAGCAGAACTGATCATTTTCAAAGTCTGTAGCCATGTTCAGACAAGAGAAGTTGGGGTGTGAGTCAGCTTGAGTTACGACAACAATCAGCATTCCTGGCTTTAGAGCTGCTTCTCTCACTGCACCCAGGCAGAATATACTTCATAGCCCTGCTCAGTGCTAAACACAGCCTTCAACCTGTCTGACTAAGGAACCTAATCAGAACAGAGGGGAAGCTATGTAGCCATTCAATACCTCTACAGTGGCACTTGTACAGAGAGCATAGCACATGATTTCCCTATCAAAAAATCAAGACCAGTGGCCTCACATGACCAGAGAATTTACAGCATGCTCAGGTCTGATTCAGGTCCCCAAACAACGAACTATAAGGCTCTGCGTCCTAGCCTGCTGCTTTCCCAGGGCAGGGAAGCTAATTCATAGCTCCATCTACTACTGAATGAAGTACTCAGTTCCAACCATCTAATAAATCTAACCAGAGAATCTATGGCAACTATGGAGCCCATCCTACAGCCTCACTTGGGTAGGACACCAAGACTACAGCCTTGTCCAACTCTTCTCAACCAGGGGCACACCCATTCACTCTTGTCCTCAGAGCTTAGACAGTTGCCTTGCCCCAAATTAGATGATAACAGCAGGTCCTACCTGTTCAAGAACTTTACCAACAGACTCACCCAGAAACCCAGACTGAAATGATTGGTGAAGAATCGTCTCTGCCAAAGCAAATATGTAAAGTCTGGAAAAGTAGTGTAATTACTCAAATGTGCAGATACCAATATGAGGAATCAAGGATCACAAAAAATCAGGTAAATATGACACTCAAAGGAAACTAATAAAGTTCCGATAACTGACCCTAAAGAAATGGAAATCTATGAATTGTCAGACAAAGAATTCAGGATACTCCTCTTAAGGAAGTTTAGTGAACTACAAGAAAACACAGACAACTGAACAAAATTGGGACAATAATGCATGAACAAAATGAGAAGTTCATCAAGGAAATAACAATCATTAAAAAAAAAGGAACTCCCACAGTTAAAAAATGAGGGTGGTACATCTTGTGATGAGTACTGGGTGTTATACACAACTGTTGAATCATTAAACACTATATCAAAAACTAATTATATACTATACAGTGGCTAACTGAACATAAATAAACAAACAAATAAATAAATATCACTCAAAAAATAATTATATATGGCAGCTTCTCGTTCAGTTTTGGTCTAAATGTGATCCCTTCAGATAGCCTTCCTTGGCTGTCCTATTTCAGGTAGCATCTCCATACTCAATCAAACCAACTCTGTCAAATCATTTTACTAAATTATTTTCTGTAAATTTAACATTTTCTCAAATTATCATGTTTATTTACTCATTATCCATTCCTTATAACACAACATAAGCTACATTAAAAAAATACAATAACTCAACTTAAGAATTCAATAGAGAATTTCAAAAGTAGACTCAACAATGCCAAAGAATTACTGACCTAGAGGAAAAGACATTGGAAATTATCCAGTCAGTAGGAAAAAATAAAATTTGAAAAGGAGTGAAGAAAACCTACAGGAATTATAGGACACAATGACAAGAAGCAATATTCCCATTATGGGAATTCCAGAAGGAGAAGAAAAAGAGAAAACGTCATAAGGTAAACTTGAAGTAATAATGGCTGAAAACTTCTCAAATCTGGGGAGAGAAATGGACATCAAGATCCCTGAGAGCCTAAGTGTTCATTAGTAAAAAAAAAAAAAAAATTGTGGTATCCATATACAATAGAATATTACCCAGTCATAAAAAGTGAGGAAATCCTACCAATTGCCACAAATGGATAGACTTGAAAGGCATTATGCTAAGTGAAATAAGTTAGACATAGAAAGACAAATACATATATGTGTGGTCTCACATATATGTGAAACCAAAAGCAAACAAGCAAAAAACCAAAAACAAACACATAGGAAAAACATCAGACTTGTGGTTACCAGAAGCAAAGGATGGGGGCAGATGAAATCAGAGAAAGGTGGTAAAATGGTACAATCTTCCAGTTATAAGATAAATAAGTACTAGAGGTGTGAAGTACAACCTGATAACTATAGCTAACACTGCTGTAGGAAAGTTTTTAAGAGAATTAATCATAAAAGTTGTCATCACAAGGAAAAATTGTTTTCCTTTATTTTTTCTCCTTTCTTCTCTTTTTATTGTATCTACATGAAAAGAAGAATCTTAGCTGAACCTATTATGGTAATCACTTCACAATATATGTAAGTCAAACCATCATGCTGGACCCTTTAAATTTATAGTGTGTTGCATATCAATTATTTCTCAATGAAATTGGAAAGATGTGTTAAAAATAAAAAGACTAAGGAAAATGAACATGTGAGATGTCTCCCAACATACATGTAGAGAAAGCACAAATAAAAAATAACAACAGTGAACATGGTATAGATAAAAATATAAATAAAAATTAATTAGACTATAAGGAACAACTTTATACTAAAATAAGAAAAGTTAGAAATATAAAATTTTTCAAAAAATATAAAAATGGCAAAATTACTCACACAGAAATAGAAAATAAAAAAAATGTATAACCACTAAGGAATCTGAATCTTATCTACAACTCAAAAATAATTTGAATTTTACCCACAAAAAGATCCTTGGCCAAGGTAGTTTTACAGATAAGATTATATGAATAATTCAGAACTATTAGCAAATCAAATTAAGCAATATATTTTTAAAAGTAAAATAGAACATTGAAAGAGAGCTTACTGTAACTAACCGGAGTTTATCCTAGAAGTGAAAAAACATATTTGAAAGCTAAGATAGAAAGTTCTATTAATGTAAATCATCACATTAGTGGATAAAAGGCATAACTTATTTTATCAAATTTATGATATGACACAGAAAAAAGTACTCAACAAAATTCAATAACCATTCATAATAAAAACTCTTAGCGAACCAGGAAAAGAATGGAAACACGTTGAAAAGGTCTCTAGAAAAAACTTACAGCAAAAAACAAACTTCATAGTGAAACCTAGAAGCATTTTCTCCTAAATTTAAGAAAAAGACAATACTTTATCCATTACTTCTACCAAAATGCAACTGAACACACAGTACTATGTACATTTATAATTAAATTTGGCTGTATGTTATAGAAAACATAAATAATAGTGCCTTAAACAAAATAGTATGGTTTTTTTCTTGCTTAAAGGAAATCCTGATGTAGTCAGCGTTGATTTAAAATTACAACTCTATAAATTCATCATGACCCAAGTTCCTCTTTCATTCTGTTCCACCATTCTCAACATTTGCTTACATTCTCAGAGGTTTTCATGATCCCAAAATGGATACTGGAGCTCTAAACATACTATCCACGTTCCAAGCATCATAAAGGAAGACAGGATAAAAGCAAAAGAATGTACTTAAAATAGGACTCATTTTGTCCCTTAAAGAATTTTCATGAAGTTCAACCCAATTACTTCTATATACTTTTCAATAGCTATCCCTATAGATAAGGGAGGCTGCAAAATTTAGCTTTTTACCTTGGGTTATTTAATTCCCACTTTTAAGAAAGAAGGGATGAGTAAAATTTGTAGATAGCAGTCTCTGACATATCAATACACAAGAAAAAGGAAATCAGAAATGTAAGTGGAAAAGAGAGAAATATATTTGCCATTATTTGTCAAGGACATGGCTTTTTATATAGAAGATCCAAGAGAATCAATAGATCAACTTACAATAAAAGAGATCAACAAGGTTGTGAAAACATTAACACATAAAAAAGAAAGAATTCCTATAGACCAGAGACTTCCATTTATAAAATGCAGTTTTATGCTAATATTGTATATATACAAACACACAATAACAGGAAAAAATCCAATAAAAAGATGTATAAAGAATCATAAAATGTTAAGAGTATAAAAGACCTAATTAAATGATGAAATAAACCATTCCCAGATGGAAAAACTCAGTATTTTAAACATGTTAATCTTTCCAAAATTAATCTATAAATCCACAAAAATCCAATCCAAATCTCAAATCATTATTTAAAGAACTTTATATGGTTATAAAAAAATGTATATGAGAGAATGAAATGTCCAGTATGACAAAATAATTATTAAGAAGAAAATTAAGGTAAACAGACCTACTCTAACAAATACCAACACAGTATAAAGCAGTAATAAGTATGATAGTATTGTAGTAGTACAAGAATAATCAGACAGACGAATACAACAAAGGCAAGAAACTAATATAACTCATATTTAAAAAATCAACATAAGATATAGATAGCATTGCATAGTATGGAAGCAATAGACTATTTAACAAATCATGTCAAGATAATGGTTAGCTATACAAGGAATAAGTAAACTTAGATTTCCTCATCACAGCATGAAAAAAATAAATTCTTTTAGAGGAGGGGGTGGGGGGGGTGAGCCTGGTGGTGGGTATCGAGAGGGGCACGTACTGCATGGAGCACTGGGTGTGGTGCATGAACAATCAATCTTGTAACACTGAAAAATTAAAATAAACAAATTTGGGGGAAAAAAAAACAAAAAAAACAAACAAACAAAAAGAAAGTATTGAATGTATTTATGACCCCAGGATAGTGAAATATATTTTAAACAAGACACAAAAGGCATAAACTTATAAAGAAAATGTGAACACATTTTACTGTATTAAAATTTAAAACTTCTGTTCATCAAAAGAACTTAGAACAACTTAAAAGTAACTTAAAAGAAACAAAGACAATGTACAGACTGTAAAAATAAATTTGCAACACATACAAAGACAAAGAATTAGTATCCCAACTCTATCGTGAATGCTTAAAAACAATTAGGAAATGAACAAATGAACTAATAGAAAAATCAGCAGAGATAATTCACATCAAAGTAAATCCTAAAGTCTAATAAACAGGGAAAGGCAAATAAAAACGCTTAAAAAATGTTCTTTTCTATTTTCTACTTGGCAAATATTTATCAATATCAAGTATTGACAAGAATGTCGGGAAATAGTAAATCATGTATTCAGCTGTTGGGAGTATAAATTGGAGAATAATTCAGTAAAAGCCAAGTTAAGTTATAAATATTTTTAAACCCAATCATACCATTTGTAGGTGTACCCTAGAGAGACACTCAAATATGTACAAGACTTTTAAGAATATTAATTACAGCATTTTATAACACCAAAAAATTTAAAACAAATTTGAAAAGTACACTACTTGGAGAATTACTGGGACGACGAATAGATAAATGATTGTTTATCAATACAATGGAATCCTAAATAGCATTTTTAAAAGATTTATATTATTTTTTTCCAAAGATTTTATTTATTTATTTATTTATTTATTTATTTATTTATTTATTTATTTATTTATTTATTTGACTTTGGTAAAAGACCTTTTATATTAAGGATATAGACTTCTGCCTTTACACTTATAAACTGTGGTAAGTGCAAGGAGGAGGATCATGAACTACAGAAAAAATGTTATTCGAAAAAACAAATAAATAAGAAACTCCCAGGTGATGGTATTTTCCCTACAGCCAAGGGTGTCTGCTCTGTTGAAAACTTTTGTTCTCAAAGCAATGTATAGGTGTGATAGCAATTGTTTTTGTTTAAGAGATAACCTTTAATGCAACTTTTTATCCCCTTTAAAATGGATGCACACAGTCTTTTAGCCTAGGTTCAAAGCTGAGTATTCTCCCATCATTTTAATAATTGTTTAGGCATTTTCTATGACAATTATCCCGAATAGAGGGAGAGTAAGAAGCAGGCTCCCCACTGAGCAGGAGCCCAATGTGGGGCTCAATCCCAGGACCCCAGATTTTTATATTTTTTAAGTAATCTTTACACCCAATGTGGGGCTTGAACCCATAACCCTGAGATCAAGAGTCATACACTCTACTGACTGAGCCAGCCAGGCGCCTCATATATATCATTTTCTAACAAGCTGACTCTCCATATGTCATCATGAATAAATCTTAAAAATATAGGTGAGCGAACAAATTGCAGAATGATATGCATACCACTATTTTTATGGATAAGCTTAAAATATACATAATACTATTTGTTGTTTATGGATGCTTACACATGCAACGAAAATATAAAACTCATAAACCTCAGAATAGTGATTACCTCCAGGAAAAAAAGACAGAGAAATTAAGTGCCTTTTCTCAAAAAACAAAACAAAACAAAATAAAAAAACTGAAAATATCTAAGCAAATGAGATTCAAGAAGTTAGCATGCAAAATTACACATACACATGTATATATATACATATATGTATATATATATATATATACATATATACAAGGGGGTCTATTATTTTATATCATTCTCTATACTTTTGTATGTCTTAAGCATCTATTTTAAAAAAGTAAAACATGTTCATGATAAAAACTTTTAAAAATGTGAAGTTATCATTAAGGAAGAAAATAATTATTCTTAATGTTTTGCTATATTTCCTTCCAAGCAGTTTCTATGAATATTTTACATAGTAAGGAACATATTTTATAATTAGTTTTCTATTCTGTTTTTTGTTTATTTTATATAATAACATAAGTACTCCCCATATTGTCATAATGGTGGCACGATACCACATCAAATGGTTGTGCAATAATTTGTCCAATAGTCTATATTTAGGGCCATTGGTTTCTCTAATTTTTCCTGACTATATAAAAACTGATATAAGCATTTCTTCCTTAGCTTTTTTGTATTCCTGTTACTCTGTTTGAAGCATTTTCTAATTTTATAAGAAGCTTTAAAACATTGAAGATCTTAAAAGTTAACCTTCTTAAGGATGGCAGAGCTTTAGAACAGATCTCCAGTTAAAACAACAGGTACAGAAATGTACTATTTTGGGCAAAATTCAGAGTAGTTCCTTGCTAAGGGGTCAATTTTATGTGCTGCAGGACTTGTATCTGCTTTGGCACTCCATAATTTTATCATTTACATCACTCTTCCATCCTTATTGTGATTACATGCAGTCAGTTTTGTATCTCAGTGATAGCATTTTTATTCTGGCCTGACTAGTTTTTAGATCTTTTATCTCTGCAGCAAGGGTTTCTCTGATCTCTTCTAAGCTTCTTTCAAGTCCCACAAGTATTCTTACAACTGTTGCTCTAAATTCTTGTTCACATATATTGCTGTTTTAAGAAAATCCCTGGCTGTGATTTCTTCTTGATCTTTCTTTTGGAGAGAATTCCCCTGTCCTGTCATTTTGTATGTTTCCTATTCCTGAGAGTAATGCTGTATTAAGGGCTTATATACTGTCCGGGGCCTAGCACTTCAGGAAGTGTTTCTGTTGTATGCTGTGTGCCCTTTGCTGTTATATTTTGGCTGCTCTTTCACTGTCCTCCAGTGTGCCACATTGCTTAGGGTGGGGAGGGTTTGGACCTTTAACTAGGTATGCTTTGTTCTGTTTGTTAAAATAAGCCTGGAAAAAAAGAAAGACTGAAAGAAAAGTCTGATCCCATCCCTCCCCTCCAAAAAAGGAAAAGGAACAAAAACAGACAGACAAACAAAAAACTTTAAGCCTGATTCCAAAGAAAAAGGGGAAAAAAAAGGAAGCCTGATTTAAAAAATTTTTTTAAAAAGAAAGAAAGAAAAAGAAAAGAAAACAAAAAGGAAACGGAAACCAAAACACAAACAAACAAAGAAAAAACTATAAACCTAATTCCAAAGGAAAAAAAAAATTAACCCTGGTCATATTTCTACCAGGACTGAAGCTAAGGCTTTGGAGCACTCTATGAGCAGTAGACTTGGTGCATGGGCGGTTCTGGCGCTGGTCTTCTGGGGGAGACGCCAGCTGTGCTGGCTCATAGTCAGACTTGCCCTAGTAACCACACACTTGCAAGGCACAGAGGGGTGGGGTTTGGTGTAAGCAGCTCCCGCCTCCACTGGGGACACTGTGTTGCTTACTGAAGTCTGACCCTGTTGGTGGCAATGCGGGAAATGGTGCCACCACACTCTCTCTCCTTCTCTGGACAGTAGATCTTGTGCCTGCCGCTGTTCAGGTGGCCCTCGCAGAAACAACCTCTCCTCTTGTGTCCCAGGCTTCCGTCACAGCTCTGACCTCACCCTGTCTGTGCCTGGGTCTTTTGGTGTGCCAGGCACCATTAGCTCTCCTGTGTTTTATCTGTGGCATGTGGCTGGGATTCACAACTTCAAATCTTAAAGGACCAGGCATGGTACGGACCCATCCCCTCCTCCAGATAACAGCTTCACCGTGCTGTGTCTGTGCCATTTCATCCCAGAAAAATAGTCACACATCTGCACAATGCCCAGATCCTACGCTGAAGCACAGCAAAAAGCAGCAACCAGGTTATCTGCCCTCTGAGCACCTCTGTCCCCTGCCAATGAACAGCCATTCGATGCCTGCAGAGTCTTTTGTCCTTGGAGAGGCAATATACCCTCTTCCATATATACTCCAGGAAGGGGAAGGTTCTTCCCAGTGCAACCCTAGAGATCCTTACACCAGACTGTCTGCTCCCAGGCCTCTGCCCTCCTTTCCCCCAGGAGCACATGTTCCAGCTCAACTCTGGCGAATGTCTCAAACCTCTAAAAGCTCAGAATTTGAGCTCTACAACTGCTTGCTAAAGCCTGCAACACTCAGTTCCCTCTACTCCCTAGTCAGTGGTCTTGGGGAGGTGTTTTTCTTACATGAAACCGACACACTACTCTCTCCCTCCCTTTCTGTCTCTCCCTTTTCTCTCTCCACGGAAAGGGCTCCCTGCCCTCTGCAGCAACGGGACGTTTCTCTCCCCCAATTCACATCCACACACCTCACACCCACCATGCTCTCCCCTCCAAATGTGCAGTTCATTCTCCCAATCCTCAGATCAACCTCCTAGAAATTCCAAATAATCTGACATCAATCCAGCTGTGTTTGAGGGATGAAGCAAATCCAAGATCCACCTACTACTCTGCCATCTTAACTCCTCAACCCATATCTACTTTAACCATTCATCAGTCTAGGGATATTTGGGTCTTTTCCATAATTTGGCTAGTGTTGACAATGATGCTATAAACATTGGGGTGCATGTATACCTTCAAATCAGTATTTTTGAAGCCTTTGGTAAATACCAAGTACTGCAATTGCTGGATTGTAAGATAGTTCTATTTTTAACTTTTTGAGGAAACTCCATATTGTTTTCCAGAGTGGCTGCCCCAGTTTGCAACAGGAAACCATCAAAATCCTAGAGTAGAACACAGGCAGCAACCTCTTTGACATCAGCCATAGCAACTTCTTACTAGACATGTCTCCAGAGGCAAGGAAAACAAAAGCAAAAATGAATTGTTGGGACTTGATCAAGATAAAAAGCTTCTACATAGTTAAGGAAACAATCAACAAAACTAAAAGGCAGACTACATAACGGAGAAGATATTTGCCAATGACATACACAATAAAGGGTTAGTAACCAAAATATATAAAGAACTTATCAAACTCAACATCTAAAAAAATTTTTTAAAGGGGAAGGGATAACTTAGCAAGATAATAAGAAGGAAGAAAGACTCGGGGATCAAACATCTTCTGCACTTGGCTTGAGTCTCTGGTCCCTAGACAAGTGGTGGGACCATCCTCAAGACTTACCAAATCCATCCCAAATTTCTGTCCGTCCTCCACCATTCTTACTTTGTTTAGGCCCTCATCATTTCCTCCCCTAGTAACTATATCTTAGCCAGTCTTCTTCCTAGTCTCCCTCCACGCCACCTTTCATACAGCTATTACACAGATATTTTTAAGATACATTTCTGGCCATGCCACACCTTTGCCTAGTAGCCATCAGTTAGACCTCATGGTCCTCATAATAAGTCTAACTTCTCAGCAAGAAATAGAAAGTTGTCATGATGTACTCCCACCTATTTATCCAGCCTCACCTCTTACTCACTTTGTTCTCTCAACTTGAACTTTTGCTCTCATTCTGCAAATGACTATTTGACTATGTCCATTGAACATGCTGTACATTCTTTCACCTTTGGCCCATTATAACAAAGCATCTGGAATTCCTGGCCTCCTGCAAGGTGGCGTAGTGATAGATGAGGTCAATTTTCTCTTGCCTTAAAAACTGCAATTCATCTTTTCCACGTAATTTCTTTATTTTAGACAATAAAAGAGCCGTTTGTGAGAAAATGTTCATAACAGCAAAATGTTCATTGAATTACCCTGAGGTTTATTTAGAAATGTTCTTATATATCCCTGGGACTATTTTTTAATCATTCCTGAAAGTTATTTCCTAAACTATGACATTCTTTTTGAGTCAGATGAAGTGTGTATATGTTTGCATATATGGCACCTTATGAAAACTACATTTTATGTTGCTGGGATGAATGTAGTAGCTGTCTCCTAGGCCGAAACAAAATGTTCTATAATTATGATCCAGAAGAACTGGCAAAATAAACTTGAGAACTGTAACTAAGTGTTCACCATGCTTCTAATTACATGTTCAGTTTTCTCCTACATTATCTCACATTTTAAAAAGTTAATTTCTTTTCTCTATAAGTGCTCTGAATAGAATAGTATTATTTTTACATTGCTCTCCTACTTCCTTTACAACGATGAATTAATAGAATGTAGCTTTTCCTATGGGACCAGGAGGAGAGATTTAGGTTAGTTTTCAAAGAACAGACATCAACCAGAAACAGCTTTCATTGACTTCTTTTACTCTCAAACTGAGAGGTCTGCTAGAGACAACTGGAGTGATAACTACAGCCAACAGGTGCACTCCCTCAAACTTCAGGGTTGGCAACCCAGCACAGAATACTGGATGGTTCACACACATTCACACTAACTCTCATGTGCACCTGCCAAAAGACCCTTCTCACTTGGCTCTTGCCACCATTTGACTACACACTGCAATTCTGTGTATCCTTTCTATTCCAAGATTCTCTCCCCTTCAGAGATCCAGTATATGACCAAAGACCCCTCTGCATCTTCAATCTCTTCCTCACTACCCACTGGGTTTAATTGAATCTTAGCTGTCCCCTGAGGGCACTGTCTCCCCTAGACCCTCTAAAATGGAGGCTATTTTTCCTCTTTTCTCTCACTGTGCTTATAATCAGTATCTCCTGTCCTCCCCACTGCCTCTTCAAAGCTTATCATTTCCCCTTCCAGTGCACAGTCCCTCCTCCCCTGAGCTTACTATTTGGCAATATTATATTTTCTTTATTTTCAGTGTATTTTATTGAACTCCTGGCCATCCTCCCTCATTCACTGAAGACCTTAGCTCCCTCCATCATCTCAGATAACTTAATGTCTACATAGATGACATTCCTAATGCCCTTACATCAATTCTTTGACCTCTTTATTTCTAGTTATATTTTCTTCTGCTTTACCTCAACAATCTGCTTTCAAAAATTTCACATGAACACACCACAGCCAAACAAAATCAATAATCTGACCATAACCTACTTTCCTGCCTCTTTTGCTCAAGTGCATCTCCTTTAGCAGTCCTTAGCCACAGGGAACCCTTCATTTTCTCTTAACAGTCCCAATGGTCTTCACGTCTATCCTTACTCAGTTTATTTATTTTTTTAAAGATTTATTTGTTTGTTTGTTTGTTTATTTGAGAAAGAGAGCAAGGGGGGAGGGGCAGAGGGAGAGGAAGAGAATCTCAAGCAGACTCCCCATTGAGTGTGGAGCTCAACTGGGGGCTTGATCTCACAACTCTGAGATCACAACCTGAGCCGATATCAAGAGTCGGATGCTTAACCATCCGGATGCTGAGCCTCCTAGGTGTCCCTATCCTTATTCAGTTTAGATGGCATAGATGGCTTAATCTCTCACCTTCCTGCCCTTGCTCCTTCCTTTGGCAGTAGACCACAACTCCCTTTTTCAGGAGTTGACTTCTTCAGTTTGCATTATCTTCCTCCCTTACTGGTATTCCTTGTCAGTCTTCCTTGCCAATGTCTCCTTCCTAACTTGCTACCCGATTCCTCTCTTAACTGCTTCTGATTCATTCTCCATGCAACAGCCAGTATGATCATATATTCCATCTACCTCCCTGGTTCAATAGCCTTCAATGTTCTTTCAAGGTGCATTAAACTTGGAATAAAATATTAAATCCTCAACATGGGCTTCTATATCCCCAAATAATTTGGCCCCTGCTTCCATCTGGAGCCTTAAATTTCTCTCTCCTTGCTGCATTCCAACCACACTGACCTACACTGATCCTGAAACAAGTCAAATCTATTCTCTCCTGTGCTTTCTTATGTGTTCTTCCCTCTGCCTGCCTAAAACTGAGTTTTCCCAAAGCTTAATTAAATGGCCCCACCCATCTATCAGGTCTTTTCTTAGAAATCAATATTATAAAGAAGGCTTTCCTTCCTCTCCACTTAACTCTCACCTCTGTTATTCTTCCATGCTTCCCCTGACCTTTCTTTAGAGTGATTATCACCATGCTTAATTACATATTTTATTGATATGATAATTTGCTTAATATTTCCAAACTATACAAGGAAAAGGCTCTGTCTCCTTTATAAAAAGCTGAGTATAGTTGATACACAATGTTACATTTGTCTCAGATCTACAAACACAATGATTCAACCACTCTGTATGTTAGATCAGGTTCATCACAAGTATAGCTACCATCTGTCACCATATTATACTATTATAATACTACTGACTATATTCACTATGGTATATCTTTCATTCCTGTGACTTGTTCATTTCATAATGGAAGAGGTTATATCTGTTTTGTTTATCACTACATCCTCAGTGCCTAGAACACAGTAAAAGTTCCATTATGCCATGAATGAAGAAATAACAACAATGTTCATATACCTATTCAGTGACACTGGGAGTAGGCAGATCCCTTCAATAAGTTAGGGGACATGGAAACAGTTTGCATTATCTTTAAACTGCCTTAAAACAGCTATTGATATTCCTTCCCCTATATACAAAAGGGAAAACAAAACAAAAAAGCTAAGAAATTTTAACAAGATATGAATAGCAGTGTGTTAAATGTGGACTTTGGAGTCAAACACACCCACTCTGTACTCCAGTTTCCAGAGACACTGCCTAGATAGTCCTGGATGCCATAACCTCTCTGAGACACAATTTCCTCATCTAAAAAATGAGGGCAATGATACTAACTTGAAGAATTATTATACAAAAATGAGACATAATTCAGATAATAGCCCACTGCCTACTATTTAATAGGCATCTTACAGATTAGTTTCCCCTGATGCCAATTTCTACATTTATTTTACTATTCTGTAGGTACCATAACATTGTTCCATTAAGTTGGTGAAATAAACACACTCACTGCTACAAGGCTTCAAAATAATCTCAAAGTTTCTTCATTTTCCAATTATTTTAGGGAGTTTCCAGGAGGTACCTCATATGTGTTCAGGAAAAATAACTTTTTTCATGAAGTATAATTTACATGTAACATCATATTAGTTTCAGGTGCACAACAAAATGATTCTACATATGTATATACTGCAAAATGATTACCACAATAAGTTTAGTTACTTTCCATCACTTTACAGAGTCATGAAACATTATTTTTCTCATGGTAACCTTTATATCTATTCTATTAGCAACTTTCAAATACATAATACAGTATTATTGACTACAGTCACCATGCTGCACATTATATCTCCATGATTTACTTATTTTATAACTGGAAGTTTGTACCTTTTGATCACCTTAATCCATTTCACACATACCACTACCCCCTTCCTTTGGTAATCAATCTGTACTCTGTATCTATGAGTTTCGTTTTGTTTCATTTGTCCATTTGTTTCATTTTTTAAATTACCGATGTAAGTGAAATCATACTATATTTCGCATTTTTGTCTGACTTATTTAACTTAGCATAATACCTGCAAGGCCCATCCATGTTGCCACAAATGGCAAGACTTCATTTATGGCTGAATAGTACTCCATTATGTATGTATGTACACATATCACATCATCTTTATCCATTCATCTATCTATGGACATTTAGGTTGTTTCCATCTCTTGGCTATTGTAAATAATGTTGCCATGAACATAGGTGTACATATATTCTTTTGAATCAGTGTTTTCATTTTCTTTGAATAAATATCCAGAAGTGGAATTGCTGGATTTTAGAGTTCTATTTTTAGTTTCTTGAGGTGCCCTCATACTGTTTTCCATACTGGTTGCATCAATTTACATTCCAACCAAAAGTACACAAAAGTTCCTTTTTCTCCACATCCTCAGCAATACTTACTAATTTTTTTGCCTTTTTGATAACAGCTATCCTGACAGAGGTGATGTAAGGTGACATCTCATTGAGGTTTTGGTTTATATTTTCCTGATGATTAGTGATACTGAGCATTTTTCCATGTGTCCATTGACCATTTGTATCTTCGTTGGAAAAAAATATCTATTCCAATATCCTGCCTATTTTTAAATCAAATTGCCTTTTTCTTTATTGATTTGTAGTATGAGTGAGCTCCTTATATATTTTAGATACTAACTCTGTACTGGATATATGATTTGCAAAAATCTGCTCCCATTCAATAAGTAGATTTTTCATTTTGTTGATGGTTTCCTTCAAAGAGCAGAAGCTTTTCAGTTTGATATAGTCCCATATGTTTATTTTTTATTTTGTTGCCCTTGTCTTGGGAGTCAGGTCCAAACTATTATTGCCCAGACCAATGTCAAGGATCTTACCACCTAATATTTTCTTCTAGGAGTTTTATGGTTTCAGGTCTTACATTCAGTCTTAAATTCATTTTGAGTTAATGGTGTAATGTTATAGTTTCATTAATTTCATGTGGCTGTCCAGTTTTGATGACACCATTTATTGAAAAGACTGTCCTTTTCCCATTGTATACTGCAGCCTACTTTGTCATAAATTAATTTACCATAGATGCATGGGTTTATTCCTGGGCTTACTCTTAAATTCCATTGATTTATGTTTCTGTTTATTTAAATAGCATACTGTTTTCATTACTAGAGCTTTGCAATATAGTTTCAAATCAAGGAGTGTGATGTCTCCAGCTTTGTTCTTTCTCAAGATTGCTTTGGCTATTTGAGGTCTTATGGTTGCACACAAATTTTAGGACTGTTTGTTCTATTTCAGTAAAAAATGTCATTGGGACTTTGATTATGACTGTATTGAATCTATAGACTGCTTTGGGTAGTATGGACATTTTAACAATATTAATTCTTCCAATCCATGAGTATGGAATATCTTTTCATTTATTTGTGTATTTTTCAATTTCATTCATCAGTGGCTCATAGGTTTTGGTGTACAGACCTTAGAAATTTTGGGTAGGGTCTTCAGGCTTTTCTATATATAAAATCATTTTATCTGCAAATAGTAACAGTTTTACTTCTTCCTTTCCAATTTAGATGACTTTTATTTCTTTTTCCTACCTGATTACTCTGGCTAGGAGTTCAAATACTATGTGGGATAAAAGTGGTGAGGGTGGGATCCCTGTCTTGTTTCTGATCTTAATGAAAAAATTTTCACATTTTCACTGTTGAGTACAATGCTAGCTGTGGATTTGTCATATGTGGCCTTTATTATGTTGAAGTACCTTCATTCTATACACACTGTATTGAGACTTTTCATCATAAATGTATATAGAATTTTGTGAAACACTTTTAATGCATTAATGAGATGATCAAATACACTTTATCTTTCATTTTGTTGAAGTAGTGTATCATGTTGATTTGTGGATCCTCGCATCCCTGGAATAATCCCACCTGACAATGGTATATGATCCTTTTAACCTATTGTTGAGTTCAGTTTGGTAATATTTTCTTGAGGATTTCTGCACCTATGTCCATCAGTGACACTGGCCTGTAATTTTCCTTATTTATTTATTTATTTATTTATTTATTTATTTATTGGTATCCTTCTCTGGTTTTGGTATCAGGATAATGCTGGCTTCATAAAATGAGTTTGGATGTATTCTCTCCTCTTCAATTTTTTGGACGAGTTTGAGAAGGATAGGTAATAAATCTTTGAATCTTTGGTAGAATTCACCAGTGAAGCCATCTGGTCCTGAACTTTTGTTTGTTGGGGGGGTTCTGATTACTTATTTAATCTCATAACTAGTAATCAATCTATTCAGATTTTCTTTCTTTTCATGATTCAGTCTTAAAAAATTGTATGTTTCTGGTAATTTAACTATTTCTCCTAGCTTTTCCAATTTGTTGGCTTATAATTGTTCCTAGTAGTCTTTTATAATTCTTCATATTTCTTCTATATCAGTTGTAACTTCTCTTTCATTTCTAATCTTATTTGAATGCTTTTTTTTTCTTAATAAGCCTAAAGCTTTGTCAGTTTTGTTTATCTTTTCAAAGAATGAACTCTTAGTTTCATTGAATTTTTCTATTGTCTCTTTAGTCTCTATTTCATTTATTTCTGCTCTGATCTTTATTATTTCTTTCCTTCTATTAACTTTGAGCTTTGTTTTGTTTTGTTTTGTTTTCAAATTCCTTTAGGTGTAAGGTAAGATTGTGTACTTGGGATTTTTCTTGTTTCTTGACATAGGCCTGTAATGCTATAAACTTCCCTCTTAGAACTACTTTCGCTGCACCTCCCCCCCCCCATAGATTTTGGTATGCTATATTTCCATTTGTATTTCTCTCAAGGTATTTTTTTATTTCCTTTTTTATTTCAATTTAAACCATTAGTTGTTCAGTAGCATGTTGTTTAATTTCCACAAACATGTGATTTTCCAGTATTGACTTCTAGTTTCAAATCTCTGCATTCAGAAAAGATGCTTGATATGTTATTAACCTCCTTAAATTTATTGAGATCTGTTTTGTGGTCTAATATATGATCTATCCTGGAGAATATTCCACATGCATTTAAAAGGAATATGTATTCTGTTGCTTTTGGATGGAATGAACATATCTGTTAAGTCCATCTGGTCTAATGTATCATTTAAAGTCAATGTTTCCTATTGATTTTCTGCCTGGATGATCTATCCATTGACCTAAGTAAGATATTGAAGGCACATACTATTATTTAATTGCTGTCGGTTTCTCCCTTTAGGTCTCTTGCTTTGTGGGTTTAGGTTTTCCTTTGTTGGATGCATACATTTATATATTTTTTAAATACAACACATCTTTATTATCTCACTGTTTCTACAGGTCAGGGCTGGGCATGGCTTAACTGGGCTCTTCAGTTCAGGGTCTCACAAGGCTGCAATCAAGGTGTTGGCAGGGCTTTTGTCTCAGCTGAGGCTTGTTTGGGGAAAGATCCATTTTCAAGCTTCCATAGTTGGTGACAGAATCCAATTCTTTGCAGCTGTAGAACAAAGGAACCCATTTTTTTTTTTCTTGGCTGGGTGTTGCCTGGAAGTCTTTGTAGGCTGTTGGTTAAAGTGTACTCTGAGTTCCTAGTTCCTGTATTCAGTCCCACAGTTCCTGGCCACATGGAGCTCCACAACATGGCTGCCTCTGGAGTGTGGGATTCCTCAAAATGTTTAGTTTTCCTCCAGTGATATGCTTCCTGTCCACAATGGGACGGACTGAGCCAAGCATGATGGCCTTCCAATGCTTCCACTGCTCCCCACATTCAGTTTTGTTCCTAAAGGACAGGTCATCCCTGGCCTCACAGCCTACCTCTAGAAAAATGGAAGATTTTTTCACTTTCTTCTTTCAGCCTTTATGAGGCCATTGGATTTCCTGCAGTTTAAGAATAATCCACCTCAGCAGGTGGATTTCAGCAGGTGAAAAAGTCATTCTGGTGTCTTGCCAAATAGTCTCTTCATTAGTTTCCTTCTTTGGTTTCTTACCTTAAAAAAACAAAACAAAAACAAAAGGGTGGAGGGTAGTCACTGATTCAACTGCCTTTTTCAATATTTACACTTCCTAAAAGGCATTTGCACTACAATTTTCCTCTGAGGACAGAGAAGGTGAGGGACTGACTTTTCATCAGTGATCCTGGTCGCTCTGCAGCGAATGCACCAGAAGAGCCAATATCACAAACGGATATTTTGAGAAGCCATTTCTCCAGATACCAAGCGGTAGTTTCCATGAGTTTGACCACATGGTCCGCAAAGCCGGATGCATACGTATTTACAAATGTTCTATTTTCTTTTTGGGTTTATCATTATGTAATGCCTATCTTTGTTTTTTATTACAGTCTTTGTTCTAAAATCTACTGTGTTTGATGTAAGTATAGCTATCTTCAACTTTCTTTTGCTTACCATTTGCATGAAACATCTTTTCTATCCCTTCCCTTTCAGTCTACGTGTGTCCTTACATCTGAAATGAGTCTCCTGTAGGCAGCACATAGATGGGTTTTGTTTTTTTTATCTATTCAGCTACTCTGTGTCTTTTGTCTCTTTCCATTTAAAGTAACTATTGATAGTATGTACATAATGGCATTTTGTTAATTGTTTTCTGGCTATTTTGTAGTTCCTTTATTATTTTCTTCTCTTGCTTTTCTTCCCTTGTGGTTTGATGACTTTCCATAATGTTATGCTTAAATTCCTTTCTTGTTATATTTTGTGTATCTACTATAGGTTTTTGCTTTTATTATCATGAGGCTCACATATAATAGCCTATATCTATATAAGTCTATTTGAAATTGATACCAAGTTAAGTTTGAACATACCCCAAAAATTCTATATTTTTACCCCTCCACCATGTTTTATGTTTCTGATGTCACATTTTACATCTTTTTTTAATGTGACTTTAATTACTATTATTAAAGTTATTTTTACTACTTATGTCTTATAACCTTCACACTGGCTTTATAAGTGATTAGTCCCCTACCTTTACTGTATTATTTACCTTTACCAGTGTGACTTTTGCTTTCATGTGTTTCTTGTTACGAATTAGTATCCTTTCTTTTCAGCCTAAAGAATTCCCTTTTACATCTCATGTAAATTGAGTTGAGTGGTGATAAACTACTTTAACTTTTGCTTGCCTGGAAAATTCTGAATTTTCTGAATGATAACCTTGCTGTTTCCAGTAATCTTGGTTGGAAATTTGCATTTACCAACCAGCACTTTGAATATATCATGCCACATCCTTCTCGCCAGCAAAGTTTGTCCTGAGAAATTTTCTCATAGTCTTATGGGGGTTCCCTTGTACATAATAAATTGTTTTTCTCTTGCTGCTTTGAAGATTGTATCTTTAACTATTGACATTTTATTTATAACGTGTTTTGGCATCATTCCTTTTAAGTTCATCTTTTTTTTAAGCATTTGTGACACATAATGTTACATTAGTTTCAAGTGTACAACATAGTGATTCAACAAGTCTATACATTATGCTATGCTTGCCATAGTATAGCTACCACTTGTCACCATACAACATTATTACAATACCATTATTTATACTCTATAATCTCTGTGACTTACTCATTTGGTGACTGGAAGCCTATATCTCCCACTCCCCATGACCCATTTTTGCTATTCTGTCACTCCACAACCCTGAAAATCATTGATTTTTTCTCTATATATAGATTGGTCTGTTTCTGCTTTTTATTTGTTTCTTTAGATTCCACATATAAGTAAAATCATATGGAATTTGTCTTTCTTTGAATTATTTCACTTAGCATAATGCTTTCTAGGTCATCCATGTTGTTGCCAATAACAAGAGCTTATCCTTTTTTATAGCTAGTAATATTATACACACACACACACACACACACACACACACATCATCTTCTTTATCCATTCATTCAGTTGAGGACACTTGGGTTGCTTTCATATCTTGGTTATTGTAAAAATGCTGCAATAAAAATAGGGGTGCATGTATCTTTTCAAATTAGCAGTTTGGTTTTCTTTAGGTAAATACCCAGTAGTGGAATTACTGGATTATAGGGTATTTGTATTTTTAATCTTTCAAGGAACCTCCATATTGTTTTCCACAGTGGGATGCACCAATTTACATTTCACCAATATTATACAAAGGTTCCTTTTTCTCTACATTCTCACCAACACTTGTTATTTCTTAACTTTTGTTTCCAGCTCGTTTGACAGATAAAAAATGGTATCTCATTGTGGTTTTGATTTGCATTTCCCTAATGATTAGTGATGTTAAACATCTTTTCATTTGTCTGTTTGTATTTGTATGTCTTCTTTGGAAAAATGTCTATTCATGTCCTCTGTCCATATTTTATCAGATTATTTGTTTTGTTGTTGTTGCTAAATTGTATAAGTTCTTTACATATTTTGGATATTAACTCTTTTGAGTTCATCTTTTTTGAAGCTCTCTAGGCTTCCTGAATCTGGATGTCTGGACTTATTCCCCAGATTAGGTAAATCTTTAGCCATTATTTTTTCAAATACACTTCCTGCCCCTTTCTCTCTGTCTTCTATAGTGTGCATGTTATTCAACTTGATGTTGTCCTGCAGGTTGCTTAAGCTAGTCACTTTTTTAAATTCTTTTTTTCTTTTTGCTGCTTTGTTTGCTTAAGTTCTACTGTTCTTCTAGGTCACCTATTCTTTCTTCTGTTTTTTCTAGTTTCCTGTTGAAACTCTCTAGAACATTTCTCAGTTCAGTTACTGTTATTCATCTCTATGACTTTCTATTTGGTATTTTCTATCTCTTTGAGAAGTTTTCACTTTGTTCATCCATTCTTCTCCCAAGTCCAGTGAGCATCTCATGATGGTTACTCTGAGCTCTTTATCAAGTAAATTACTTATCTCCATTTCATTAAGGTTTTTTTCCGGCATTTTCATCTTGTTCTCTTATATGGAATAGACTCCTCTGTGTCTTCATTCTGCTTGATTCTGTGTTTTTTTTTTCCCTATGTATTAGGCAAAACTGCTATCTCTCCCACTCTTGAAGTGGTGGTCCTGTATAGGAGATAAACTTTATCACTGAAATGTGCGCTTGCTCTTAGTTGTCTCTCAAACTTTTTGATTGTCTAAGCAGCCTGATTTACTCTTGATAAGTCTCAGTTATGATAGGTCTCAATTGTGTGCCAAGATTTGTGAGTGTTACAGAGGGAGAGATCTCAGTCAGCACCTAGATTCAGGCTGACTGGAAGCTAGTCCCTCAGGCAGCCACTTTTAAGGTATGCAAATATATACAGTTCTGTGGAAAAGTATTTGTAGACCCTGATGGACTCCAGGCCGGAGAGTCTGGAGATATCCCCTCGGCAACAGTTGTAAAAACTGGCAGCTTTGGTGAGGTCAGAGGAGCAGTGCTGGAGTGGGCACACCCACTGTTGCTAGCAGGTTAGGAGGAGAGTACAAAAATGGCTCCTGCTAATGCTGGCACTAGCAAGGTAGAGGGAGAAAATAAAAATGGTGCCCATCAGTGCCTCTGTCCCTGGAAAGTGTCTCTAGATTCTTGCCCCTCTGGCAGATAATTTAAAGTTAGAAAATGAATTTCCTTCACAAGTTGTCTAAGTGGTTTTCAAACTGCTACTTTTGTGCTGGATCCTGGGGCTAGTGAATTCATGCATGAGCCTTTTATGAGAGGCCTATCCATTCCCTACAGGCCTGTGTTCTCCTGGGTTTCAAATGTTTTGGGAGCTTGTCCCCCTGGTGCAGGTCTTAAGGATTGGTGTGCCTGGTGTGGGGCAGAAACACCTCTCTCATAGTTGTGACATCACTGTCAATTGTGGGTTGCCACAAGAGGGGTGGTGGGAGGTTGGTGAGACTTCATCTCTGTCTCTCCTATCCATCTTGATGTGGCTCTTTTTTATGGCTTTTATTCTTTGTTATGGAGGGGCTGTTCAAGTAATTTTCAAGTTGTTTTCAAAAGGAATTGTTCCACATGTAGTTGTAAATTTTTTGTGTTCACAGGAGGAGATGACTTTCAGGATCTTCCTATGCAGCTATCTTGAACCACCTCCTAATTAATTCTTAATACTCATGTTCTCTTTTCTCTCTTGGGGTTGGGGTCCCTGTCTCTATGAGTAACAACCAAGGCCTCCTCTCTTGCAGCCATCCCACTGGTGCTGGTTAATCTACAACTGGTACCCACATAAGCTGAGCTCTGCTAAGCTTAACTGCATGGAGATTTCAATGTGCCAAGGCATGCTGATGTGCTGGTTCCTGGTGCTACCCCCTAGTACTCTCCCCATTAATGCCAATGGGGTGATTTTTGGTTTTGAAGCTGCTCTGACTGAAAAGTGAGAATTCTTCTCTCTCTCTCTTTTTTAAGATTTTATTTATTTATTTAACAGAGAGAGAAAGAGAGAGAATGCGCTTGCATAAGCAGGGGGAGTGGCAGAGGGAGAGGAAGAAGTAGGCTCCCCACTGAGCAGTAAGCCTAATGCAAGATTCAATCCCAGGACCCTGAGATCAAAAGGAGCCAAAAGCAGATGTTTAACCAACTGAGCCACCCAGGCGTCCAAGAAATTCTTCTCATCCCCATTTTTTGTGCTATTTTTTGTGCTATCTTGTGCTAGCATCTGTTAGAGAATGTTTAAATATACCTCTTTTTTCTCCTTTCTCTTACAACTCCCCCTTTTTCTCTAGAGATCAAATACAAACCCATAATAGCCTTTATTATGGAATGAATATTTGTGTCCCTTCAAAATTCATGTGCTGAAATCCTAGGAGGACGTGATTGTATTAGGAAGTGAGGCCTTCATGGGGTGATTAGATCACGAAGGTAGAGTTATCACAAACGGGATGAGTGCTTTTATAAAAGATGCACCAGAGAGCCCTCTCAGCCATTCTGCCATGTAAGGACACAGGAAAGACTGCCAGTAAGACCAAGAAGCAGGCCCTCAGAAGACACAGAATCTGCCGATGACTTGATCTTGGACTTCCAATCTCCAGAACTGTGAGAAACAAACGTTTGCTGTTTAAGCCACCCAGTCTATGGTATTTTTGTTATAGCAGCATGAACAGACTAAGACAGCCCTGAATTAGTCTTCTGAGGCTGCCGTAAGAAAATGCCACTCACTGGGTGGCTTAAAAACAGAAATATGTGTCTGTGTGTGTGTGTGTGTGTGTGTGTGTGTATGTATGTATGTATATATATATACATATGTGTGTGTGTGTGTGTGTGTGTGTGTGTGTGTTTGTGTGTATAAATATAAAAGTCTAAGATCAAAGTGCCAGTAGAGTTGATCTCTGGTAAGATTTCTCTCTTCAGTTAGAGACAATACCTCCTTACTGTGTATATACATGGCCTTTTCTCTGTTTGCAGCAGTCCTATAAGGACAGCAGTCCTGTGGGATTAGGGTCCCACCTTTATGACCTCTTTCAACCTTAATTACCTCTTTAAAGGTCCTATCTCCAAATACAGTCACTTTGAGGATTAGGTCTTCAACATACGAATGTGGTTGGGGGAGAAGGGAAGGGTAACCATTCAGTTGATAATAAGACTAGACTAGGAATACCAGAAAATGGGTCATACATAAAATCTTCCATCCTTTCAAACAACCAATAAATTATTCTTACACCCAATTTATATTCCCTCGATTTCCTTTCCTTTGGGATGATTTATCTGCTTTTAAGTTTCCTTGATCTTAATTTGATAATAGATCTTTGATAAATTAATAACAAGATTGTTTATTTCCAATTTAACAAATTGGCTTCTGTAGCCCTATTCTATCCATCCCCATATATGCCTAGAAATATATGACTCAGCTTGATCTCCTGCCTCCACCCCCACACCCACATTTTTGCTTTCAGTATCACAAAGATAAATACCCAAGGTGATAATGATACAGGGTCTCTCTCTGGTTCCAGAATATCTTCCCGGTGCTATAGAAAATAAACACTTCACTAAGAATCAATAACTCTGAATTTTTAGGTGTTCATTTTGTGCATGTCTCAATCATATGGCCTAAAAGGATTAGTAATTCCCTACCCAATGATAAATTTATTACAGAGCAGTTTAGGCCATAGGAAAAATGAAATGTGTCAACTACCAACCCCTCTGATAACATAAAACAGTTATTTTTCTGTACTAGCTATCTGGCTCTTAAATTAGGAGTGCTCATAGCTCAAAAGGGAAAGATGTAGCTTACACATGTATAAATTTGTGTCTGATCCCATTAACTGAAGAGGTTAGATTCTGGTGCTAATGAGGAAAATTAATTCTCAGAGATCAGTTATATTTACACAACAAAAAGTTTTGTTCCCTAGCTTACCAACTTGTTTTCATGTAAACCTGAGCTACCACTTATAAAAGGGACCAAGCTAAAATGTCTAGATGGTGATTTACTTGGCAATCATTAATTGAGCTTTTCCTGTGTCTCAAATTCTGTGCTACATTATGAGTATACATATATAAATGTATAACCTATACCCTCAAAAGTTATGCAATCCAGTGAATATTCACTGAAACTTTTAATATTTACTGAAAAATAAACAATCATCCTACTAATGTGTTTTATTTTGAACACAATATATTTATTTTATATAGTACTCTGCAACTTAACAATACTATCATATAATTATCTCACTTCATCCTCCCAGTAATACTCATTAGCAGGTATCATTAACCCCAGTCTGAAGATAAAAAAACTCACCATCAAAAAGTTTAAGTGAATTATCCAAGGTTACACAGCAAGTGCATGAACTCAGGATTTCTCTTAAACTCAAGTCCTGTGTGTCATCAAAAGATTTGTAAGTCCTTGACTAATTTATCTTCAGAATGGTCTGTAAACATTCTATGGTTTCATCTAACTATACTTTTTTATCTAAAATTTTATATATTACAATTAGCTGCCAATGTCAAGGAGGGCATTTTTGATGAGAATGTTTCTGGTGACTTTAACAATGACAAAGAAACAGAAACCTAATGCTGACGCTTAAATAAAATCAGGTCATAATCAGTTTGCCCATTTTAAGTTGGTTCTCCATAAAACAGTCTAAATAGTCACAAAAGTTGATTTTTGGATCCTGGGTTATATCATAATGTTTTAGCAAAATCCAAAAAGACATTTTGAAAGTAAGAGTATCTTTCCCCTCTTCTTTATATGCCATCGTGCAAAATTCAGCTCCAATAATTAATTTTTCATTTCACACCAAGTGACACATGGAGAAATTTCTACTCTTTGTTAAACCCATACATGTCAAAATGTTTGCTGCAAGTTTGATGATAAGAGTTCTATATTTGCACAGTGCTGCCCTATTTCTCATTTCACACAAGACTTTGACTCCAGGGAAAAGTTCACGGAGAGCTGGTGAAACTAACCCAGGTGCACAGGCGATTAATGATAATTGTTATGTCAAGGGTATCCAGCTGCCAGTCAGCAGACCTTAAGACAGAGGTCCCATATGTGTGCACATATTGGAATTACCTGGAAAGCTTTAAAAATTCTGATACCAGGACTCACCCCCAACACACCCTAGAATTCTGATTTAATTGGCCTGGGGTGCAGTCAGTTACTTGGAATTTCTGAAAGCTCTCCAAGGTACCGAAGGTATAGTCAAGCTTGAAAACCACCGAATCTTGGAATACTGAAAAAATAAAATAATAAAATAAAATAAAGAAAAATAGAAATAAAATAAATAAAATAAAATAGAAAACCACTGACTTGAGGTAGTCAAAGGATGGTTCATGTGTTAGAGTAGGGAGTTAGACAGACATAAGCAGAAGGAGAGAGAGGATGCCAGGTGGACAATTGCCCCCACATGATTTCTGCCCAGAAACTACCCTCTCTCCCTTAGACCAACCCCTTTTGTGGTTTAATACAATTGATAAAGCAGAAGATATGAGCTATAGGACTGCCCCAATTTTAGACTATGTGCACTTAAGAAAGACCTTGTCCACTAGTAACCCCAGACTATAATAATATCATTAGAATACTATTTGCATTATAGTTTGCTCCTCAACCTCCTACCCCAAGAATTGTGGCTAGGCGCTCACAGAAAAATAACTAACACAAACTGGGGCAAAGGATAGAGGGGAGAAAACCAAGGTAGGTGGATCCAAGGGTAGAGAGATATTAATAAGGTGAGAGGTAGGAGACCAAACAAACCCCCATAAAAGAACACAATGAGAAACTCAGCACACTGATACCCATCCTCGGGTCAGCCAGCTCCTCTGTCTCTGGAGTGTACTGTCACTTTCTGCTAAATTAAAAAACAAAACAAAACAAAACCTTGCTACTTTAACTGTCTTTCGAGTCACTTGACTGAATTCCTTCCTTGAAGAAGACAAGGACTGAGGAATTCCACAAGCCACCACCTGGTAACACCTGGGTACACACACCCACTGGGAACTTGTTAGAAATGTAAATTGGGAGCCCCACCCAAAACAACTAAATCAGAATTCTGGGGGTGGACCCAAGGTAAAGTCTGGGAGGCACTATCCTTAAGGGAAAATAAGAAGATATTAATAGGCACTATGGAGATCAAAATTCTTTTTTAAATCAACAGTAAATTTTAGTCAGCCTCAGATATTTGAGAAGAGTAACTATTTTGGGTAAATATTTCATTATTTGTCATCCCTTTGAAATAAGCAAAACTTTGAAAAAGAAGTTCCCCTGCCTTGATCCCTTTTCATTTCAAGTGCAATAGGGAAACAGAACAAGGACAAGCCCTGGAAACCACAGTAAGAAAATTATTGTTTACTTAATGTCTGTAGGAAATGGTGGTCACGGTACACTTCTCATGAAGAGGTGTTTATCTGCTACCATGCTCACAATTTTACTCTGCTAACATTTTTGACCAATAACTGAAATGGATTTCTCGAACAGAAAGGAAGTGGATATTGTGGGAGTAATAATCATCTTGCTACATCCATCTTAGGTTGTAAGTATGAATTTTCTTGAATTTTTCAAGACAAACACTACAGAAGATTTTGATTTTTTTTTTCCTTTGGGCAGTGCCTAGCTATGGTCTTTTGACCCAAACGATTTGGTTTCCTCAGACACTGTTTACCAAGCAATGATGATAAATGCAAAAAGTCCTATTGCCTTGGAATATTTTGCTGATTCTTTCAAGTGAAAGAACTGTTATTTAATGAAAGAAAGTTTTTTTTTAATAACTCTGATTTTTTTCCTTTTGTTGAAAGAAAATCAAAGAAAAAGAAAATCCCTATATCTGCATTATGCCAATCATCAAGATGAAAACGCTACCTATATTTTTGTCCAAATACTTGTTTCTTTGCCAGGAAGTATCTAAGGGATTAAGAGCCCTTCTCATCACAGAGCTACCTGCTATTGTTCCCATCCATTTGCAGTAAGTATATCCTTAGCTGCATCTCAAAAGGATCAAACAATTCAGCTCTCTCAGAGACTTTTGTTAAAGAGCTTGGACTTTCCAAAACTTCTAAGAATATACAACAAAATATTTAAAGGCACATTTAAACAGAAGATGACATTTTTAAAACTCACTTCATTGGCTTTCAGTCCCAGAATATAGTTAGCTGAAGTAACACCAGACTATTCTGCCCCTAAGATCAAAGAGGAATGCTAGATTTAAGGAAATAATGATAATGAAAATTATACATATATAGCTGAGCTGAAAAGAAAGAATTGTCTTTAAATCTTTTTTATTTTTATTTTCTCTCCTAACCCATATCCGATCCTTCAGGAAACTGCTGCTTGTTCCTTCTTACTACTTTTTTTTTTCTTCTTCTTACTACTTCTTCAGCTACTATGCTGGTTAGGTTTCATCAACTTGTTGCCAGGTTGCTTCAGCACCCTCCCAATAGATCTCCCTACATCTACCCTTGACTCCTACAATCTATTCTCAACACATAACTAATGCAATCTTCTTAAAACCTAAATCAGATCATATTGCTACTCTTTTCACAACTCAAGCTAAAAGCCAGAGTCTTTAAAATAGTTTTCAAGCTCTACATGATCTGTTCTCTCCCTTTGTGTCTTTGGTCTCATCTCCTAGGACACTCCCTCTTAACTAACCAGCTCTAGTGATGCTGGCATCTACGTTACTTCTAGAATGCATGAAGCATCTCCCTCACATATGGAGGCCTTTACTTTGCTGCTTCATCCATCTGAAACACTCTTCCTCTAGAAAACTGCTTGGTTCACAGCATTTGCATATAACTTTTGCTCAAATTTTACCTTTCTATGAAGCTTACCCCTAAAACACTACTTCATACTCCACCTTGCCTCTCTTCTTTCACCCTTCCCAATTGTTTTATCTGGCTCTTCTTTTTTCCCCTGTATCACTTATCACTTTTTAAGATTCTATATAATTTACTTTTTTATTATAAGTTTATTTTTTAATCTGTGTACTGCTAGAATATAAGCTTGTAAAGATGGAAATATATCTAATCATAGAGATAGCTCAAGTTCTAGAACAGTAGTTGACATGTTGTAGATGTTTGATAAAAATCTGGTAAATAAGTGAATAAAATCCTCAAGTACCATAAATGAAGAGTAACTTAAAGTCAGAATCGTAAAGCTGTGAGAGGGAACTTTAATGGCTCAGGGGGATATCAGATGATGCTACAGACCCTATGAGCAAAGAGTTGGGACTTCAATACAACACTAAAAAGAAGACAATTGCCTCAAAGCTATGAAATAGGCTGACATCATCTACCAAAATCTAGTATCCTAGAGAGTCTGGACCTCCAGAAGGGACTAGAAAACCACATCATGCAAAGAAGTGAATCTCTGTGCAAGACTCTGAGCAAAGATAGACAGATAAGATATCAAATCTGAATTGACATCTTAGGGGGTATCATAAATGGTGTAAGACTCCTCAACCAAGAAATTAATTTTAAAAAATGGTCCTAGTCTGGTGAGACTCTTCATACATTCATCTAAAGCAAAAATAAGACTGCTCTGGAAAACACTTTCACAACTCTCAGGATTGATGAAAAATAACAACTACAGTTGGAAAAATTCACAATGCAAAAATCATAAACTACTCAAGGAAACCACTTACTAGAAGAGTTAGCAGACACAAAAACCAAGAGGATTAGCACAACCAAGAAGTTGATGTAATATACTAATCAGCAAATACTCTAAAATAATTACACTTAAAATAAAATAAGAATATTTAATACAGAATGGGAAATATTATTAAAGAAGCATGATATGAAAAAAGGTATATGTAAATTTCAGGAAAAATTTGTCATTAAAATTAAAACTAAATATAGTAGTTAAGCAAAAGATAATACTTTCAAGGAGAATCAGATTGATAAACAACAGCAAGTCACCTCATCTGTAGAATAAATTTAATAAATCAACATCTAAAGTAAGAGCACATGTAAGACCTAAAACTATAAAACTCCTAGAAGAAAAAAGGAGTAAATCTTTATGACCTTGGTTTTGGTAATATCTTAGATATGACACCAAAAATGCAAGCAACAACAGAAAAATATAGATAAACTAATATGATATACACATACAAAGGAATTATTCAGCTATAAAAAAGAATTTCATACTGATACATGCTACAACATGGATAAACATTGAAAACATACCAAGTGAAAGCAGCCACACACAAAAAGTCACATATTAGATACTTCCATTTATATGAAATATCCAGAATAAGTAAATACATAGAGACAGAAAGCAAATAGGTGGTTGCCAAACATGAGGTAAAGAGAAGGTGGGAAGTGACTGCTAATTGGGTACAAGGCTTTCTCTTGAGATGACAAAAATGTTTTAGTACTTAATAAATATTGAAAATTGGGTATATTGTTTTTTAGTTGAGGTAAAATTCATATGACATAAAATTAAGCATTTTGATGTGTGCGATACAGAGGCACTTAGTACGTTTACAATGTGCAATCACCACCTAAGTTCTAAAACATTTTCATCACCCCCAAAAAACCTTATACCCAATAAGCAGTCACTTTCCATTTTCCCCCACCTCATACCCTGGCAACCACCTATCTGCCTTCTGTCTCTACGAATTTACTTATTCTGGGATAAACAGAATTGTTATACATTATAAACAACTATTTAGAAAATTTAACTTTTAAGGACTCCCATATGCTACTAACAAATATTATAAGAAATTATAAATAAATCCTACAAAAGATATTCTAAACCTTTATGAAACAAAAAATTATAAAACTTTACTAAAAGTAGAAACTAAATGAATAAATAGTTCATGGCCATAGATATGGAAATTCTATATAATAATTCTTCTAGAATTAGTTCATAAATTTAGTATAATCCTTTCCAAACCATGGCAGTGCTTTTCATTGATTTTGAAAAGATAATCCTAAAATTCATAGTAAAGAATAAGAGGCCAAGAAGAGTCAAGCTAATTTTATTAAACGATAAGGGAAGGAACTTGCCTTACCAGATACATATTGAAAAAGTTAAAATTATCAAAATTAGAAAGACTTTAGGACAGGGATATATAAATAAGGAGTAGAACAGAATCAAGAGCTAAAGATAGACAGATAAGATCTACATTTATATGTAGATCTACATATATCTACATTTATATGAAACCTCAGTGTATGATATGTGACTTTCAAATCAGCAAAGGGAGTATGTGCAGTGGAAAAAAAATGCTACCTATACGAAAAAAAACCCAAACTAGATCTTTCCTTCATTTCATGCTGAAAATTAGTTTCAAATTTATTAAAGTCACAAGTATGAAAAGCAAAACTTTAAAAGCTCTGGAAGACAATATGTCTTGTCTCTATGTTTGAAAGATTGTCTTAATCAAGGCACAAAAATTCCACAAATTAAAGGAAAACTCTAAAAAATTTAGTTGCATTAAAATCCTGTCTGACAAGATCCATTAAAGTTCAAATATAAGCTACATACTAGGAAATATGTTTCCAATTCATGTAACTGACAATAAGTTTAGATCAAGAATATATAAATAAATACCTAAAACTCAATAATAAAAGACAAACAACTCAATAGAAAAATGGGAGGGGCACCTGGGTGGCTCAGTTGGTTAAGTATCTGTCTTAGGCTCAGGTCATGATCCCAGAGTTTCTGGATGGAGCTCTGCAGGGCATCCTGCTCAGTGATGAGCCTGCTTCTCCCTCTGCCCCTCACCCCACTTGTTTGTGATCTCTCTCTCTCTCTCAAATAAATAAAATCTTTAAAAAAAAAGAAAAGAAAAATGGGAAAAGATCATAAACAGGCAATTCACAGAGGAGGCAACATGAATGTATAATAAACAGATGAAAAGATTTTCAATCTCACTGATTCTCAATGAGATGTTTCACACCTCTCATATTGACAAAAATTTAGTTGGATTATCCAAGAATAGTGAGATGCTGAAATAAGAAGAATCATACACTGCTGGTGGTCATATAATTTACTACACCACATCAGAAAGCTAACAATGTGATTAGCCAGAAAATCTAGAAATTCCTTTTAATATTTACATATCTTATAAATACATATATACTCAATAAGATATGTACCAGGGTGTTTATTGCTGCTTGGTTCATAACTGGGGAAATCTAAAAACAACCTTAGTACTTCTATCAATACTGGAATAGATAAATAAGCCATGGTGGAATCACATCATAGAATATAGTGGTTAGTATGAAAGAATTACATCTATATGTATCAATAGATAAATATTGAAAACAAAATATCGATTTAATAAGACAAGTTGTAAAAAGATTTATAGGATATCACTCATGTAAAATTTAAAAACACTTTGAACAATGCTGTTTTTATGGATACACACAAGCATGTGAATAAAGAAGAAAAATATATGTCAGAAATGGCACAATCAACTGTTTCAAGGCATGTTTATCTCTGGGAAGATAATCCAGGATGGAGAAAGGAGACTTCATTACAGCTGTAAAATTTTATTTCCTTAAAAATAAAATTATCTGAAGCAAAACGAAAAACTAGTATGTAGTAAATATGGGTGGTGGATGTCTGTAACATAATTTTTTAGACTTTAAAAAATGTTACTTTAATATGCTAGAAAATGGATAAAATACATCCTTCCATTTATTCGACACAGACTCTGGGCTAAGTGTTAGAAAAGCACAGGCAAATAAATCACAGTCCTTGCTATTATTTAATTCAAACTCTGTTAAGAGATAGATATACAAATACTTTAACGTGTGACCATGGCAGATACAAATAATAGTTATAAGTGGAAGATTCAGTGGGCACACAAAATGGGGATGATCAATTCTCCCTCATTTCTTGTACAAATGCTGAAGGTCCTTGGAAAGTAATTTCAAGCAGTTTCCCTACCAATGGGAAGAATTCAACTCAAATGCACTGATTCACATTTTAGCACATTCACAATTACAGTTTTATTAGCATCTTTACAAGGAAACTGAGTCATAAAACTTGGGAATCAGGATTTCTTTCTGTAGTTTTAAATCTCTGTGCCTTGAAAGAATTGGGGAAATAAATCCTTGCTAAAAGGCCTGACTTTGGCCCCTAGATATAATAGTAGGATTTAATGTGAAACAAGTCACTAAAGATTTGTGAAAGAGGTTATTCAAATTCAGATTCAAGTTGATCTTTAGGATATATACTTGTCCCAGCTGGACAAACCAAGGTCAATTGCTCCGAACTTTGTGAACCCAGCCACCTCTAGGATTGTATTGGGACAGTCCTTCCTCATATTGTACTGCTGATTATTTTTAAAAGTTCAATCTATATAAAGCTACCTCTTGGGGGAAGAGTCTTTACTTCAGAATTGCTCAAGGAACACTCCAAGCTATGGGCTCAATCTTCCTCATATATATATATGATCTAGTAGTGCTGATATGATCTAGTAGTACTCGGGATGTTATCCATTTATTGTTTTAAAGAGCTACACCTTCTGTCCACAAATTCCTTAATGGTCATTTCAATATTTTATTTATTTATTTATTTATTTATTTATTTATTTATTTGACAGAGAGAGAGAGAGATCACAAGTAGGCAGAGAGGCAAGCAGAGAGAGAGGGGGGAAGCAGGCTCCCCGCTGAGCAGAGAGCCCGAGGAGGAGCTCTATCCCAGGACCCTGAGATCATGACCCGAGCCGAAGGCAGAGGATTTAACCCACTGAGCCACCCAGGCACCCCTGGTTATTTCAAATGTATGGCAAGCTCTCATCAATAAATTGGAAGCTCTGGTTTCTCAAGTTAGTATTCTATGCAGGGTATGGCAGATCACTGTTTTACCAATGGCTGTCATTAAAAATGAACACTGAGAAATGTGCAGAATTATTGAAGCATATATTGTACACCTGAAACTAATATAACACTATGTTAGTTATACTTCAATAAAGAAATAGTGTATGATTTCAGCTTGTATGTGCCTCTCTTTGGCACTGACTTCCCAAATGAAGAATCAGGTAAGAGTAGTGTGATCATATAATTTATCCAGAATATGTTGTTGTATGTGTGCCAGAAGTTACACTTTTATTTAACACTTAGAGGATTAACATACCATTATAAGGTCAACACAAGCCTTCCAATGGAAGTACATCATTTGCTTTGATTATATCTTCAGAGACAAATGGGCAATTCCAGGACCTTTACAATGGCAGTGAATCTTTACAACAGTGAAATGCTTCCAAAGGTTACAATTAGTGCAATACATGCATGCACACACACACACACACACACACACACACACACAAATTAAAGGTGTGCAACATTATGTTAAAATTAAAATTTGCATTGTTTTTAAAGATTTTTAATGATCATTTTCGTTTCATCATCTCCCCAAATTCAGGAGGCAGAACCAGTAAGAGACATGAAAGCAAAATTTCTATAAAAATGCTTAACATTAGATTAAGATTTTCAGTAAACATCTTCTATAATTACAAATGTTTCCAAAACGTATCAAAGGAGCCAGAACACTTTTCACAATAAAAGAGTTACTGTTAGGAATCATGCCAGGACAAAAGGCATTATCCAGGCCTATCCAGGCCATCAAGCTACATGATCACCACAGGTGCATTCGTATGGATCTCTATATGGTTATGTATGGTCACACTTCATTCAGGCATTAGGGGTATATTTTTTTAGTATTTTATCTGGAGCATTCTGTAGGAAATTACATTGCTCAGTGTTTAGATGTTCTATGAATCCCTTCTTGAGGTTTATTTTTATGGCCATGATAGGCATTTGTTAACACCCACTTTGAAATTGTTCCAAACCAAAATTCTTGTGGCCATGTTTTGAGGGCCTCGGTCACCCATCTGTTCATGAGCTGGAATAGATTTAAAATTATTTTTAAGAGAAATCTTGGCTTTCTCCTCAGTACTTGCTCAATCCATCACTCCAAGGAGTTTGAGTGGCCTCCTACTCTAACACATGCAAATCCATAATCCTACATGGAAAAATACATTATTAACAAGGTAAGGTATAAATACTATAGTGGGGAAAATATGTGAAGAAGAGAATACAAGAGCTCCTACCATGTGGCAACCCTTTCCTCAGTTCAGAGAAATCTAATGCTTACAGGTATGTGGGTGTGCATTTAACCAGAACACAGACTACCTCCCAAACACTTACTTCAGAGGATATGCCAAACTAAATGCTACTCAGTACTTAGTTAAAAGCCTGATTGGGAGAAACATGTATTCTGCAGTACTGCCTGAATTATATGTTGTCTGTATGTCTTTAAGAACTTGAAAATTCATCCTTAAGAGAACATCAGGACACCTTCATACATGGCCTGCATTGCTTTAGCTGCTCATAAAATTCTCCTGCTACATTGTGCTGATTTATTCTGCCAACAGCCTGCACAAAGTGATGGTAAAGAAACAGTCCTATGAAGCTTATGGTATTTATTGCTGAGGATATTGCTCGTTTTATAAACATACCTCTCTTTATGTAGTCCTTTAGAATAAATTCTCTAAGGGCTCAGAACCAGGAATAATTGTGGTATTCTGAAAAACTGATGTTTTATCCCATGGATACTATGGCTCATATTTTTGTCTTAGCATTTGCTGCTAGAAATTTGAAAGCCAAATTGCCCTCCAATAGTGTTTGGGAACTCATAACATGCATTTGGTGTTCTAACTTCACCTGTCATTACAACTTATTGTTCTTTTATTTTCTCTTTACCATAATTTCCTTGCTCATAAAAGCCCTCATGTACTGTACTTGTATTTGTGGGTTGGGGGGAACAAGGTAAAGTATATAAACACAAATACATACACACATTCAAAAGAAAACCTAGAAAACCATCAAGCTTCATTTTTCTATTTTATAACATGAGATGGTTGGGTACTGTAATCTAATCTCTTAAATTCTAATTTTATATAATTCTAAATTTTTGTTTCTCAAACTGGCTCAGCTCCTAATTTCTTTTAACATCTTAAAGCATGTTCTACTCCTCAATTTCTCCATCTGCAAAATGGCAATAATATTTTAGTTTATCCATATTCCTTACAACTACATAAAACGTCACAGGCTTCACAATCTGCCTATTTATTTTTCTTTCTATAACACTCATTATAGGTAGCAGGAGTACATATGAACTCTTCTGTGACACTCTAAAATGTCACTTTGAGTCACTGCCTTTCCGACAAACTGCTACTGGTAAGCCATCTTTTCCTTGTTCTCCCTCCCCCCAACCCAGCCACCACCACTGACATCATATCAACATAAAAAAATATATATTTCTTACAAATCACTTCCAAACGAGCCATAAAATTCTAATTCTGGTGTTCTTTGCATCAAGAGCATAACAGAAAGAAAATGTCTTCACTCTTTAATAAATGAACTGACATTATTTCAATACTAATTCAGTTCAAAGACTTAACGAGGCAAAATGCAAAGTTACCACAGACAGTGTTTTAAGAAGCATCATAGCCTAGTGCTTATGAGCACAGACTGGGTTGCAAATCAAACTCCCAGTATTCTAATGCCAGCTCTGCCACTTACTAGCTCCCAACTTCAACAAAGTTACCCAACATCTCCATGCCTCTATTTTCTCATCTGTGAAATAGAGGTAAGTTGATATAAGAATCAAATGAGTTGAGACAAGTAAAACAACAGAGTCAATGTTTATTTATTGTCCTTACTCAGCCACAAATAATTAATGGACTAATAAATAACACCCAGAATGAACTGAGCCATCATTGTTCATACTACAAATATAAATGGAACAAATTTCTTTTTTAATAGGCTTTTTGTTTCCTTTTGGGATAGTAGCAACAACCACTAAATAGTGAGGAATAAGAATATAAGAATATGTAAAATCATTTCAATCAGATGCCAATATTCTGGTAAAATAAAAAAAACACCATAAATCACAGATGATTTAAAATATTTATGGAACTATATGCATGAGAACTATATTAGAATTTCCCTATCTTCATTTAAAAAACATTTGCATTGGCTCTTGCCTTTTGGAGATTAAATAAAACAAATGATATAAATGAAAGAGGATCAGGGTTTTTAAGACACTCTAATGGCAGTAAATAAACAAATATAGCCAAAGTGGCCCTCTAGCAAATCAATTCTCAATTCTTGGCCCAATTCACTGACATTTACATTTCATCAATGCTTATCCAGACCCCAGAATTAGTAAAACACAGGCACTTTTTGTGAACTATACTTCATTATTACCATTTTATCTGACATAACTTGTATAATTAGAAAAAAATAACTTAATTCATTAAGTAAAAAACTTAACCTTTAGATTTTCAGTCACCCAACTTCTCTTTTCTCATAAATGTTGAACTGGATATTTATGTTTAGAGGAAGTGATTCTTCTCTTTATTTTAGACTATTACTACAGCTTTGGTTTTATGGGCCAATTTTTGAAAACAGTTCTAGAATTCACACCATGAAACGTGAGTTATGTGCCCAAAGAGAATTGTTTAAATTTCCCGAGGGAGCTTAATAGTCACCCACGCCAAATGGAGAGCAGCTTCCCAGTTCCCACTGCAGCACACCTATCTGAATATATTTAATTTTGGTCTAATTTTAGCTTCTTCGATTGATTTAGAAGCTGATAACTTCTCAGTGAGATCACTTTTTGTCTTGTTTATCATTTACTAAAGTGTTAAATCTCTTACATCATTCAGGCTTAACTCTTTCTTCTAGAAGCCAGAATGACTAACGCATGAAACAGACAGCAAGTCCTTGATTGAGATGTTCTATTTGTAGGCATTTTCCAACTTGTCACCATCTCCATATTGAACAGTTCATTTCCCCTAAGTCATTTAGAAAATCTCCTTTAAAGTTATGCTGTAATAATAGGACCTCATTGATGTCATACTTTCAACTTACCATGTGTTATAGATTAACTATCATTTAGATTCATTTTCCTAATATCTCACTAGAATCTCAAGAGGTCAGTCTTTGCTCTAGGGTTTCTAAAAAGGTCTAGTTTCCTTATCTTTCTTTATTTACCCGCAAAATAATTTTTCTTACTCAATTTAGTTTAACCTACTTTATTATTCCAGCCAATGGAACTCTTGAAAGCCATCCCATCATTACTCAAATTCTTCCTAATGGTGTCATATATGAGCTACCCCGAGGGAGTAGTTTACTTCTACGGGATGGCACTCTGCTGCACATCCTCACTGCAAATTTCACGATCAGATTTACTGCCAGGAAAAATATCATCTTCAATAACATGCAGCTTGTCACAATTGCTTTTTTACTGTTTGCCATTCTTGCTTTTCCTAGCCTGGTTGAAACTCAGGTAATTGTCTTATGAGGTTACTATATCATCCATTTTATTCTCAAGATCCTCTCTTTCTGACCTTTTCCTTTCTCCCTGCTGAAGAGTAAACCAGAATAGCTACACAGAGTGTCTCGAGTGACTGAAGCAAAAGGCATTTCCCATTTTACCTACTTTAAAATGAAACATTTCTATCATTTATTCATTCAATCAAAAATATTTAGTGTCTGCTTCATGCCTGGCACTATTCTAGGTGCTAGGGATATAGCAGTCAATAGCTCAGGCAAATCTCTGTATCATCCATTCATGTGGGGGAGGGTAGAGAAATGAACACTAAACAAGCATGAACACAGGACACAAGATGGCAGGTAGTGTTAGGGTTTTGAAGGAGAATAAAATAGGCTAAAGAAAAAGTCCATGCAGTGTGTTGCAGAGGTGGGAGAATTGCTATTTGAACTAAAATAGCACAATATCCTGGGTAACATATGCACTTTATAGAATACTTATTAAGCACATGCACTCTGGAGTCAGGTCACTTGGGTTAAATCCACTTGGGTTGTATACATAATAGTTGTCTGACTGTTCTGCTTATCTGATGCTATATAATAAGTGACCCCAACACTCTGTGGTTTAAATTAATCATTTATTTTACTCATGAATCTGTGAGTCAGGAATTCTGACAGCACAGCAGAAAATGGTCATCTGTGTATATGATGTCTGTGGCTTCAGGTGATTACTTAAACAGCTGGGAGCTGCAGCCATGACAACTGGGGGCTCCTTGAGCATCAGTCCTTCTGTACATGGCCCTTCCACTTGGCTTCCTTCAGCCTCCTTTTAGGATGATGACCTCAGGGTCATCAGACTTTTCCATAAGTCTCAGGCCTCCAAGAGCAAGTGCTCCAAGAGAAAGGAAGTGGAAGCTGCCAAATCCTTAAAGCCTGGACCCAATGGCAAAGTGTTACTCTTGTCATATTATATTAGTGAAAGCAAACACAGAGCCCATGAGTTTCAAGGGGAGGAAATTCCTCTTTGGGAGAGCATTAAAGAATTTGTGGATATCTTTAGTCTGCCAGAATGTCCTTGGACCAGCTACACTGATTTCTCTACAACTCTGTTTCCTTAGCTGTTAATATGGACAATAATAGGACCTAATAGGTTTGTTACAAGAAAAAATTAGTTAATAAAAGTAAAGTGTCTGGAATACAATAAGCATTCAATAAGTATTAGCTGTTTTAGTCTTTTCAAGTTATTTTTAATATTCCTTTAGTGTGAACACTGCAGTTAAAATAACACATTTTCCCTTCAGACAAAGATAAACTAGACTTTAAAGTTACGTGATGTAAAGAATCTAATATTTGATATTTCTTTTAGAAATGTACAAACTTTTACTAGTTTTGTAATGAATAACAAGAACCACTGCCCCTTGACATTCCCTACCTCCTAAACACACATACACGTACACACAAAGTCCCATACTTTTTCACTCTCTACCCTAGCAATGGGTTAGCAAACCAAGTCACTTTCTTGGTCAGTTGGAAAGACTTTAGAAAAAAGAAAATGGGGACCATAATGTTTTGTTATTGGTGATAGGGTTCTCACTTTGATTGCAGATGGTAAGCTTATAAAAAAATAGACACACCATAGGAAATGTAGTTTTACATGACTCTGGATGACTGCGTAAGAATGTCCAAACAATGCCAGGCTGCTACAGAATGGAGCTCAAGTACTAGGGAGGCTTGGAGGTTGGCATTTGAGCCTCTCTCCTAGAACAGACCAGGATCTAACCCAAGGGAGCGCCTACCCTCCCAGTTTGGGCAACATCCCTATCCCTGCACTCTATTAAGGACCCCTCAGAGTCTTGATGCCAACACTGAGTGCATGGGACAATGTCACCACTATCCTTCACTAACCTGTGAGGAAAGGAACAAGCTGCCTCTTGTTATCATTTTAGTTTCCCATTCACATTTCCTCTGCAAGATGTGCTATAACATATTGCTTTAGTTTATCTCATGGAGTATGCTTCAAATTTGAAACAGGGCCTCCGTGTTTAGGTACTTTTCCAGAAGGAGCAATGATTATGCCTGAGATATCCTTGGTCCCATCTTGTTTCCTTTGCAATGGCAGATGCTCCACTTGTGAGGTGAAATCAAGGTTATGGCCCAGCAGAAAGTCAGGAACTAGCAGACACCAGCCTTTTCATGGGGCCAAACTTGGAACCTTGACTACACCAGCAGTGATTACCTGAACATAGTCACTACTCATAGCAGTATTTTTAATACCCAGTTTATAGCAGAGCTTTTAAGAAACCCAAAAACATAGGATGGCCACACTAGAGAAAGTAGTAATCACTCAACTTAAGTAAACAATTAACAGCAAGAATAACATATCTTCTCACTATAGCCCAAAAGTAAATAAGTGAAGGTATAATACACAAGCAAACCACAATACGTGGAGCTTACCCTTATTATGTCCATATTGACATCATAAAAATTTCCTAAAGCCTCAGCTAAAATCAAACTGCTGCTCTGATCTATGAATTTGCCAACATTCAAAATAAATCAAACACATCAAGGAAGATCTATATCTCCCACTTATACTGCTGGTTTATAACTCTAGTGGGAAGGACAAAAAATAAGCTTTGATTAGCAAGAATTTCTTAAAAAGAGCAAATGATAGTTACTAAGAAAAATTGTAAGGCAAATATAAAATCCTATTTAATTAATTTTAAAATGGACACATTGATTTATATTCTGCTTAATTTTTCCTTTTCTCCCACTAACTGGCAATGGAAACCTCATTTAATAGATGAGAAAACAGTGTGCGGAATCAATCAATGTTGATTAAACTACATGTTACATCTGTTGAAGTTCCAGAAATGTGATAATTTGAGGGAGATTTTGCTATCTTCATTCTCATCTCAACTTGAAGCCAGAATACCATCCCCATATCCATACCATCTGCCAGACAATCAGGATTAATCAGAACAGGAGGATGGATGAGGTGTTCCTTTTGTGGGAGGTATTTATGTACTTGTCAGATTGTCACAAAGGAGAGATAGTTTAAATGTACTGTAAATGTACATTTCCCCACAGCAAAGGAATGATCTGGAGTATCTCAGAGGGTAGCTCACACCATATGCTTTTTCAAGTTCTTTCTCCCACTATTTATAATTTTTTGGAGAGCATAAGAATTGGGGAAGACACCAGAGATAATGTAATATATTCAGTATTTCCCTTATGTACTCCTGCATAATAAACCATCCTGAAATTTATTGGCTTACAATAACAGCATATTATTTCTCATGGTTCTAACCTTGCTCAGGTAGTATTTATGCTCTCTGTGGTATGGATTCACTCATGTGGCTGCATTCAACTGGGAATTTAGCCTTCCTTCAATAGCCTCTCATCATTGAGTATTCCAGCTCAAGTTTCTTTATGGCACAATGCCTTGCTCCCAAGAAGGAATGTTCCCAAATGACAAGCTCCAATGTAAAAGTACTTAACAAGCCTCTGCTTGGATCATGCTTGCAAATGTTCCCAATGGCAAGAAGAAGTCATGTGGCTGAGCTCAGCATTACTCAGCATTACTATGCAAGAGGATAGCACAGGGTATAGATATGAGAAGATATCATCACTGTTGGATGACCAACATAGAGATCTACCCATCAAGTTCTCCATCCAAGAGAAAATGTCTCAAGTACATACCTCAGATAATTTTAATCAGATCGTGCCCATTACCTAGTAAGACAGACAATTTCAATTTGAGACAATATTAGAAAAAGCTTCCTCTGTCTTCCTCTAATTTCTAGCCACTAATCATATTTCTGCTCTCTTGAGGAACACAGGAAAAAATGGATTTGCTTTCCCTTTCTAAGTATAACACCTAAAAAAATGTAAAGAGAATATCATGTTTCTCCATACTCTTCCAAATCCCTACATCTGCTTTCTGGGCTCAGTATTCTTTTTACCAGCCTGGTGAAACTGGCAATGGCAGAAGAATATCAGGTCTATTTAGGATAAGCTTGACTATTCTAAATTTCTCACAACAGAAATGCTGTCTCATTCAGAATAATTGGACTAATTCTTAAAGCAACAACTAATAAGAATCTTCCAAGACAATTATAAAAGTCTCAAATTAAAATACAGAAGAGAGAAAGAAAAATAGAGGGAGCTCGAAATGGGAGATTGCCCCTGGTAGGCACATCTTCACCCAGAATGGTAGCACTGAGAACAAAACTAGCCCCGAACCACTTGCTCTCTGTCATATGGAGGTCATTCAAATAAATGTAGAGGAAAAAAAAATCCCCTCAGCTTTATACTATATTGAAGCAAACTACAAAAGCAAGCCCAGGGATCTGGATTTCTCCAGTGTTGGACCCAGAAGACCCCAACCTGCATGAAGTGGTCCAAGGGTTATTCTGATTCTATTTAGATATCCCTCACAAAACACTCTAAAATACCTGGGATTTCAAGTTGTTTGCACTCCAAAGTTTAAACTCCAAAGACTAGAGCAAACAACAACCACTCCTGCCCAAGTCAGAATATTTCAGGATATCCTCAAACTCAAATTTAGACATTACCTCTGGAGAATTTTCTGGATCTGTTAAATCATTCAATTGAGCTGATTTGCCGGAGCAATTCTAGATCAGATATATAGGTAACGTCACACCAGAACCAGCTAAACAGAAACACAAAGGGCAGGCAGAACCTCTTATCAACTCTGCAATCCAAACAATAAGACCCTGTGAAGTCAAGTCCCTGTTGTGGTAGCAACCATGGGCAAGTGACTAACGGCATCTGGGTCTCTTATCAATACTATGGAAGGAATTGGAAATTTGCAAATTTTCTTTAGCCTGAAGTCTCATTTAAGCCTTCCTAATTTGATATTGTCATAAATTGGGCTCCACAAAAATAGACTCTGAGACAGATAGGAGCATACAAGAAATCTATTGGAAAAATTCTTGAGCTCAATCCTTGCATAAAGAAAGAGGAGGGAATGAAGCAGGACTGGGCAGAGGCAGAACCTGGCTTCAACAACTCCAAAGTCAACTCAGATGATTCCCCACTCCCCCCACCCTCAGGGACTCTGAAGCTTAAATGACCCTTCTTGTCCTGAATTGGAATGAGAAGTATAGAACTTTATACCTCTGCAGTGACATTCATAGGATGCAGCCTTCTCCAGGAAGGGACATGACCTTGGACAATGTAGACTGTCAAGGCACTTCCAAAAAAGGCTAAGAACTGAGGGGCATCTGTTGGTAACACTTCTAGCAGCTGGGGAATAGTTTCTTCATTTCTAAAGGAAAATTTGGGCAGCATATCCAGAGCCCATGCTTGACACTTACTGCAATATTCTTTCCATGGCCACATGAGATGATGTATAACTGCCCAAGACAAAGTATGAACTTTATCTTACACAATTTCACTCATATTCTATTTAGCCAGGTTTTTTTTTTCTATTTAGCCAGTTTGAGACCAAGGTCTACTTGAGAATTCAGAGACCTTGAATTTCAAACTGACTAGATTGCTTCATATAAAAAAATTCATGTCAGATACATCAAATCCACAGATGCTTCTTCCTTCTGAATGCCTAATGAAATTGTTTTTGGCACAGATACACAAAGAAATACCATTGCCATAATCCTGTCACACCTGACGAACAGGTGTACACAGGAAAATTAGCAAATTCAAAGAATAATTTACTGATTTTGAAACTGCCTGGCTTTTTAAATAATGATTTCATTAAATCTCAATATAAAAATAGAATATGAAAATAACACATGGTTTCTCTATGTATCTTTATCATACATGAACAAATAAAAAATTGTCCATTGTCAGTTTAGTCTGCCAAATTATTCAGACAAATTGTTTTTGGCATGAGGAAGAGTTTGTCTCATTCTCCATTTGTTGAAGATTTCACCCCCCCAAAAAAAACTTAAAGAAAAATAGCACATGTACATACAACCCATTTATTGATAGTACAATAGCTTCCCTGCTTATAACTAGCATTTTCTAAATTCTGGAATTTGTTTACTTCCAATTCCTTTGATATCCTCTATTTAAATCAACATATCAGAGCATCAGGTTGAAGTCTCTCAATTTCTTTGAAATTTAAAACCTGCAAGACAGGGGCACCTGGGTGGCTCAGTTGGTTAAGCCGCTGCCTTTGGCTCAGGTCATGATCTCAGGGTCCTGGGATCGAGCCCTGCATCGGGCTCTCTGCTCAGCAGGGAGTCTGCTTCCTCCTCTCTCTCTGCCTGCCTCTCTGCCTACTTGTGATCTCTCTCTCTCTCTGTATCAAATAAATAAATAAAATCTTAAAAAAAAAAAAAACCTTGCAAGGCACATGCAATCTATGAGCTTTATGGAGAAGATGGATGATTTATATGATTCTATTTCTCAAACATCCATTCCATTTTTATTTCATTCAGTTCAATTCAACAAACGTTTATGAAGGGCTACTATGGCCAAGATACTATGGGATATTCAGAAATTAACCTGAGACAGATTCTGCCCCATAGATGTTTATGACTGTGTGTGTGTGTGTGTGTGTGTGTGTGTGTGTGTGTGTGTTGAGAATTGTTAAGTTAATTATAGTAAGTTGAAGCATATGAAAGTGAACGTTTTTTATCTACAAGAACAGCATTTGGATCAAGCTAATATAGCACAGAAAACAAGGTGATTATTTTTTATAGCAGAAATATAAACAAAGTATTATGGGAACCAGGAGAAGAAAATGTTACCTCTAATTAGGGGAATTAGAGATTTCATAAAATGGGTTAGTTTGAGCAAGTGACTACAGATGGTTGGCAATAGGACAAAAGGCCAGCTCTGTAAACACTAAGAGAAAGTAAAGTTCAGTGCTTAGCCCAGAAGGACTAAAAAACAATGGGCTCTTATTTTATCTGTAAGGTCCAAATGCTCTCTTTCTGGAAGTTTTTTTCAACAAAAGTATTTGAGGTTGGTTTGTTGTATTTTGGTTTTGGTTTTGGTTTCCTGAAGGGAAGAAATGGAGCCCCCTAGAATCAAGTATACATGTATGCTTACATGTCTGAAAATCTAAGATTTACAGATCTTTGAACCTCTATAAAAATAAAATTCTGAAGCAGCTGTTTAGAGTGGCTGAGATTTTTCCTTTTAGCTACCTGTAAAATGTAGAGTTGCTATTTCAGGAAAACAGATGATGACTCTCATGAAGGCATATCTTTCATTTAGTCAATAAAAATGTCTGCCAACCTATTCCACCCACACTAAACAATCAATAGAAATGAAATTTTGGCCTACACAGACTGAAAATAGTAGGGCCAAACAAAGAAAGATGCCAGAGAAAGATTAGATGTAAATTCTTAATTTCATTTAGAAAGTTTTCCTTATGCAAATCCATTTATAAAAGCATTTTCACACAAATTTGAGATTATTGGGTAGGCTCCTTCATTCCTAACATAAAACGGTGAACTTATTACTAACTGGCTGCTCAAGGAGTGTTGATTAGAGCTCTTTGTTCATTATCTGTGGATTTCTATCAATTCCTCTATTAGGGAACACTACTCCTGGGCTCACAGACCACATCTGTGGAAATAATCAAGTGATACAAAGATAAATAATGTTGTTCTCAAGAAAAAGTTTGTATATAAAGTTATTTAGATTTATCGCAACTCTTGAAAATACAACCCTACTCCATTAACCAAACTAATAGTAGGTCAATATAATATATGGTAGAAAAGGTAGTAGTAGTACAGTTTTTATTTAAGTCTATAGTGTCTAAAATGGTAGCCACTAGCCACTTATGGCTAGTAAGCACCTGAAATATGGCTAGTATGAATTAAAACCTGATTTAAGTATAAATTACACACTAGATTTCAAAGACTTAGAAAAATATAAAGTATCTCATTAACAATTCTTAAGTTAATTACATGCAGAAATGATAACATTTGGATACATTGGGTTAAATATAGTACTAAAATTAATTTCACCTATTTCTTTTTACTTTGTTTAATGTAGCATTCAAAATACTTAAAACTAAATATGTGGTTTGCATTAGATTTCTTCGGGACAGCACTGGTCTAAGAGATACACCTTAACTTCTCTAACGCCACTATCCACTTCTGTAAAATGGAGAAAAGAATTATTGCCCTGTCTTATTTGCTGTCAAGATAAATGAACTAATGTATAGGAAAACATTTTAAAAACTATTGCACACTACTATCAAAAAGAGTAATTCCTTACGAAAAAGTCAGCATAATGAATCTAAGTGGTAAATGTAACTTTTAGCTGCTCTAGCAAAGGATTTCAAAATGCCAAACAAAACTAAGAAATTTGGATTTATCCTCCAAACCTCTCAATGCTTTCAGTTCATATAAATTTGAAATGCTAAGCACACCAAACTGTCTGACAGGCTCCATGATGGATAAACTCCTCCAAGAGTAGGATAATATTCTATGAACACACTCAAGGGATAAAGTAAACTATCACCCTGCTCCCAGATCAGCCTGGCTTGGAATTGAAAAGGCTGTGGTATTAGAGTCCACCTAGTGGTGAATTTATCAATGCAGCATTGGCAGTAAACAGCCATCTGGACCCAGCAAACTCCCTCAAGAGTCAACTAGTGTCACCTCTTCTGGGACTCTATCTCTGATGCGTTCTACAATACTGGGAACTGCAGTATAAAACTAACCTCCTTAGAATGTAAACTGGTACAGCCACTATGAAAAATAGTATGGAGGTTCCTCAAAAACTGAAAACTGAACTACCACTACCATATGATCTAGCAATCCTACTTCTGGTTATATACTCAAAGGAAACAAAATTATTATCTCAAAGAGATATCTGCACTCCCATGTTCACTGTAGCATTATTCAAAATAACCAAGGTATGAAAACAACCTAAGTATCCATTAACAAATGGAGAGGTTGTTTCCTTACTTTGATTATTATGAATAATGTTCCAGTGAATATGAGAGTGTGGTATACATAGATATAACGGAGTATCATTCAGCCTTTAAAAAGAAAGAAATCCTGTTATTAGTGACAACATGGATGAAACTGGAAGGCATTATACTAAGTGAAATAAGCCAGACAAAGACAAAAACCACACAGTATCACTTATATGTAGACTCTAAAGCAAATAAACAAAAAAAGGTGAACTCATAGAAAAAGAGAATAGAAAAGTGGTTGCCACAGACAAGGAAAGGTTGCTAAAGATATAAACTTTCTTTCAGTTATAAGATGACTAAGGTCTGGGAACTTAATATCTAGCATGGTGACTATAATCGGTAATACTATATTTTATAACTGACATTTGCTAAGGGAGTAGAATCTAAATGTTCTCACCAAAAAAAAAAAAAAAGTAAATATACAAGGTGATGGATGTATTAATTAATTCAGTGAAAGAAATTCTTTCATAATGTATACACAAATCACCACACTGTATACTTTCAATATCTTATAATTTTGTCAACTATACGTCAATAAATCTGGAAAAAAAGAGAAAAAAAAGCAACCTCCTTATATTAGAATTGCCTATTTCTGTATATGGATTTTCATTTGATTGAGATCTTTTAACCACATTCTTCAATCCGGACTCATGTGTTGGAGGGAACCTTTGTTTCTTGCTCTTCATGTGTCTATGTAGTGAGACCTCCAATAGATGACATTATGGCCTCTCTCCACCACCCCTCACCCTTCCAATTGTGAGTGTTAGAATAAACCAGCCATGCTCAGCTCTTCTCCTGTATCATTCTCTTTTCTTCATGATCTGTGTATTAGAAGAGAGAATATGTATGGTCTTCTCCCTACTATGCAGTAGCAGGGGCCTGGCCCTCTTGTCTGTGGTTTCCTAGAGCTGCCTGTTGCATTGAGGTTGTATTCAAAAACTCACTTGGCTTACCTCAGACACAATCTCCAGATAACTTTATAAATATTATAAAACATTTAATCTCCATCTATTGAACGTCTATGTCCATATCAGTTGGTTCTAAACATAGGTGGAGAAAAGAAGAATTGTTTATTCATCTCCTAAAACTCCTAGTAAGTGAATCTCAATGCAATCCTAGAGCTATAAGTGAAGAAAAAAAAAAAGTCAAGCTAGGAATGCATAAGCAGCTTAAAGCAGAACATCTGCCAGAAAAAAAATAAGACAGTCTAGATGTCATACCAACAAACTCCGCTTCAATAAGAAGACAATGAACAATAACAATAACTTTGTTACTAAGATATATTCCTGTCCCCTTATCTTCCCGCTTTATCACAGGGGCTGGGCGTTACCCATTTTTTTGGGTATCTAAAATTAGCATCCAATAGCAGGCATGCAAATAGTTGTTTAATTAATAATTAAAAGAACACACACATTTTGGGTCCAACCTGGGAAGAGGAAAGCACAGATAGAGTCTTCTCATGACAGCCAGGCTCAGAGATCAAGTGTAAGATGACGAGCATGATATGAAACAAGCCAGGAAACAGCATCCTAGGAGTGGAGGTCCTGACTGAGTCTTGACAGTGAGGTTGAGACAAGGGCTTTTAAACCTCTAAAACTTCTAAAGGCAAATGTCATTAAAATTAGAGAAATTGTGGAACAGTAGTTAAGACATGGATTAAGCAGTTGAACTATCCACCTCAAGCCCTTTTAAGCCTCCTTTTTCTCATTCATGTAAGGAAATTAATGCAACTACTGACTTCATAGGATATTTGAGAGAGTCAAAGAACAAATTTTGTAAAGGCTTTCTTTAGTTCAGACTTATCACATAGGAAGTGCTAGATTCCTTTGTGGGAGCTAAAGCAACATCAGCAACAGCAGTAGCTTAATTTGGATATTCCCACTTAGAACATTGATGCAAGCATGAAAAAAAACCATAATTGCAAGGAAAGGAGATGACAGAGATAGTTTAATGTGATTAAGGTAGATGCCTCTATTAGCTAGATGGAAAATCTGTAACTGTTACCCTATCACAGTGTAAACTGGGCTGTGGATATATTTCACAATTTACATATCTTATTTTGCTTATTTTTTTGCATTTCTATCACAATTCTGACAATTTCAATTTTCCCCCATCAAGAACATTTGGACTTTAAATTAGGAGCACCCCAGAGCCACCATCTTCCATAATATACCCTTTCCTTCTGATACTCACATCAGGTCAGAAAGGTGCAAGTCTATTAAGCTGGGCTAGAGTTGGGGATGACTGTAATTAAATATTAAATTTTAATTCTTACTCATTCCTATTATCTATTTATTAAAAAAAAGGCTGATATTTTTCCTAATTTTGTCCTTTCACGTTCCACACACAGTTATCTCACAGACTCAGTTTCCCATGAAAGGATTTTAACATGCAGAATTCTGTTGTTCTTAAACTCAAAATGGAGAATGCTCAGTTTTTTAATCTATCCCATACTAAATGTACTCAAACACTTTTAGATTTACTAAAAAGAAAATCACAAGTCTCTTTCCCAAAGCCAATATTTGATTTGGTGTCCTGTAACTTGCAAAGCAGTCACCCACACTTAGAAGTTCTGCAAACTGCTATCTGTAAGATGTGTCCTTAAATTGTAAACACTCGTTTTATTAATTCCCTCATTTCCCCTAGGCAATGTATATAAAAAATTTTTTAATAGATTTATTAAAATAAAAGCTTGCTTCCAAATTTACATCATATATTCCCACACACCTAAAAAAAACTAATAAAGATTTCATATTCAATGAGCTAAAACTGGCATCTAACCAAATTCTTTCTCATCTACATTCTAAAAAGGAGAATAGAATGCCAAAATGTCAAGTTCATATAATTAAACATTTTAAACTCTTTTAAAAGATCAACCAATGTATGCAATATAAACATTTTAGTAAAGTTTAGTGAAATTGACCAAAAACAGATAGTAAAAACTAGTTCACCTAAACATTGCTGTCCTCTGCCCATTTGCTAAGTTTAGACTGATTTCCTCTATCCTAATCAGTTTCATATTGCTATTTGCCAATGTGCACACACAACTACAAATTTTAAGGACACTTCTGCATAAACGGGCCATAATATTTGCATTTAGTGCAGTAAACTATTGTTGCAATTGTTATAATTTACCATTAAGATTCCATTAGAGCAAACAGCACGGTAACCTGATGGAAATTTCTTACCAAACACTGAAAATCTAGAGTCACAACTAAACTCACTAATAATTCCCCTACAAACCTAAAAACTTAAAGGTCAGGTGTATTTTATTTTCTCCGGCCTGGTCTCCTAAAAATAAATCACAGATATATTCCTGATTTGCAATTTAATTACCCTCTGGAGACCAGCAGGTTATAGTTGGAGGGTGTCATTTAGCAGCCTTTGGGGAATTGGAACCTCTTTCATTTGCATTACTTCTTCATAACAAGAATCCAGACAGACTCAGCCTTCCCACCCCCCCCCCCAGAAAAAGGTCACAGTCTATCATTAGAAGCTTGAATGAGAAATGGTAACACGAATTTTTTTATAATAAAAGTTAGAGGCATTGAAAACAAATAACATATTGACATTTAAAATATTCATTTTAAAAATAGAGGGCACTATGGTGTGTCATTAGCACCTTCCTCATTACTGGGTTTTTGTCCATTTACAGAATCTCTGGGCTGGAAGGACAATAAAGGTCATCTTGTCCAACTACCACTTGATGCCTTGAAAATTTCCTTCTCTGCGGTACAGTCTGATCTATTTTCTAATAAATTACTTCTATAGTCAGTGGCACAGTAAGAGCCAAGTCCTTAAAATTTATACTGAATCTTCAATGATGCATTAGCTTTTATCACCTTTATTTTATTTGAGCCCTAGAAAACAGTATTTTTAAAACTTCCTAATTTTTACTTAATTCCTTCAATTCCTCTCTACTTGGCATTAATTTCTGGTTATATTTTAAATATAACTCTAATATATAACTGGAAATTCAATTAAGTCAAATAAGCATGTGCTTTATTTCCTTGCTTATTAGGAAACTGATGAAAATATGCACTATTCAGATCTTGTGTTGACATGTCTTCAACAATAAATGCCTTCACCATGCCCATAAAATATTTCAATAACACTTATATAAAATGTGACTGACATTCTGATGTCAAATAATTACCATGACATTAATTGCAATGATGATTATAGATTCGGTTTTTATAAATAGTGTTATCCTGAACTCACCTTCCTTTCCTCTTCCATTATCTTTGATCATGTATCCCTTTCTCTTCCTGATTCTCCATTTACCACCAGAAATAAACAATTGATTTTAAACAGAAACTTTTCTTTGACAGGTAGTCAAATGGCAATTCTAGTTCTAATCTAATTCCAGGGTAGGGGAGATAGTCCTACACTTAAAATTTGCCTTAATAATCTAGACCCTCACACAAACTGACCATCATGTCTAAGTGCTAGCCCATCATCACCAGCAAACTCAGATGCTGAAAACATCTTGGTTTTTTTTCACTGATTTGACAAATATTTGGTTTGATCCTACTCAGTTCCAAATACTGTGCAAGGCATTTGGGTTACAAAGTTAAATTAAATAGCATCCAACATCAAATAACTCATTTAAATGAAGGAAGACTGATACACATAGCAAGGAAAATGTGAGCAGCAGGCACAGGTGACTATGGGGGTATGGAGTAGTTGTACCCACCCCCTACCAGGAGCGAAAAGAAGAAGCTGACTCCAAAGTACTGAGTCTCAAAGGATGAACTCAAGTCAGCAAGGAAAAGTGAAAACGAAGGTTCTCATCTTTTCAGGAATTGTGGGTCTGTCTCTTTTAGAACCAGAAGTAATACTTACTATCATCTGGCTAAATTACCCTCTTAATTTTGCAAATAAGAAACAGTATTTTTTACAGCCATTTCCCCATTAATCTTTTCAACGCTTTTTAGAGATTTTTTTTTTTTAGAAAGCAAATATGTTGATTTTTACAGACAAGGACACTAAGGCATGCATATAAGAAGTAATATACCGAAAGCCCCCATAAAATACTTGATGAATGTTAAGAGATACTCAAGTCAGGTGTCTCTCACACAACTGTTCATACTAGAAAAGGATATTATTCCTATGACAAAAAGAAAGCACGGTGCTGAAAATCCAGGGCCTTCACATTAATAGTTCTGTGACTTTGGAAAGGTTTTTATGTTTCCTCATTAATCAAATTAGGTGATGGCACAAGACATCCCAAAATTTTAGGGTTATGCTGTCATATTGTGCCAGTTCACAATTCTGCGTGCTAAAATATCTATTATTTGCATATGGTAAAGATTCTAGAATCTGCCCAAATCCATCTGACATTAAGTGTCCCCTTTCATTAAGTTTTTAGTCTCTGACATTTTTAATTCCATGTGTCCCCTTTATCCAGATTTTTCTGTACTTTCCATTTTTTCAAAATCCCCTAAAGCTGCCTGAACTATGATTAAGCATTTAGAAGATTCCCAATAAACTTTCTCCATAAAGAAAAAGCACTCTGAACATATAGCTATGAAACTAAAAGCACTAAAACCACAATATTTATAATATTTCAAACTTCAAGCCATAACAGCCCAAATTCAGAGGGAAATAAAAGCAACCCAGATGTGAAGTAAAGTGGTTAAATATTAATACAATGAGGTTTTAAATTATAGGTCTGAAAATCTACCAAAAAAACTTTCTTCTCAATTTGTAGGAAAGTCATATTTAAGGTCATGTTAAGACAGATTATCTCCACCAAACCTTCATTTCATGCATTATTTCCTTACTATATATTTTAACCACTCCATCCATTTCTTATTTATTCACTAAATATCTTTTAAGTTCCCATGTTCAAAAGGAATGGTAAAACAAAACCGAAAAAGTCTATAGAACTCTTTGGTTTTGTTTTTTTATTAGATTGGGTGGGTGGGTGGGTGGGAAGTTTGGGGTTTGTTTGTTCCTATATAGAAACATTTTTCCTCTAATATTATAATAAAGGCTAAAATATAATAACAGGCTCTAATTGGATAAGATCTTTAATATCTCCTGAACACCAGCATTTAATTAATGCCCATTTCTTTCGTGTTCAATGTACCCACAGCCAATTCAGTTTTCAATATAGTGATTGGTTTTTATTTAAAATAATAGACTTTTCTATATTTATTTCACCTATTTTATAAGACTTTATTTTCCTCAGAATATCTTTGATACTATGTCCCAGAAAAAAAATGCTCATGAACTATAATAAAATTCTTCTGTGAATTGATTTATTTTACATTCATGTTACCCCAGAAAACAATCACACTCAAGTCCATGGCATCCTTAACAGGAGTGTAAACCAATCTCTGAAGACCTTAACAGTAAAAAGATTTCTATATATTGAGTCACTGCTATAAGTATGATTATTAAAACTAACATTATATTGATATGTATTGATTGCATTTACTTTATTTAGTTTCACTTATATAATTTTCACCATTCATCTATATAAAAATGAATGTCTGTTTCAACTTTCCTTTTAATCCTTTTTGCCTCAGAAATGTCTGGTCACTTCATTATTCTACATCTTTCTAAAAGAGATCTATGACAAAACACATTTTCACCCATTTCCCTATATTCACTTACATTTATCTCTAATATATTTCAATACCATACTACTAAATGTCATGTGTAAAGAAAAAAAATGGTAAGAGCAATGCACACCAAGCTCCCTTGTTCTTCAAGAATATACAAAGCACTTAAAGTGGCAGGGTGTATCTTAATGAGATAGTTGCTTAGTTAAAAAGTGGTAAATGATAACATTTAAAAGGAATGTGACTTTCTCTGGAAAACAAGTGGGAGCTTCCTTAAAAAATTAAAAGTAGAATTATCTTATGATCCAATAATGCCACTATTGAGTATTATTACCCAAAGAATACAAAAACACTAATTCCAAAAAACATGCACCTCTATGTTTATCACAGTATTACTTAAAATAGCCAACATACTGAAGCATCGCAAGTGTCTACTGATACATGAATAGATGAAAAAGATGTGGTATATATACAGTGGAATATTCCTCAGCCATAAAAAAGAATAAAATCTTGCCATTTGCAACAGTATGGATGAATCTAGAGAGTATAATGCTAAATGATATAAGTCAGAGAAAGACAAATACCATATGCTTTCAGTCATATGTGGAATTTAGGAAACAAAACAAAGAAAAAAGGGACCAAAAACAAACTCTTTTTTTTTTAAGATTTTATCTATTTATTTGTCAGAGAGAGAGAAGAGCATACAAGCAGGGGGAGCAGCAGGCAGAGGGAGAAGCAGGCTCCCTGATGAGCAAAGAGCCTGATCCCAGGACCCTGAGATCATGACCGGAGCTGAAGGCAGATGCTTAACCCACTGACCCAACGAGACATCCCCAAAAAACAAACTCTTAAGTATTGAGAACAAACTGATGGTTATCGGAGGGAAGTGAGGGAAGGGGTGAAATAGGTGATGGGGATTAGGGAGTACACATATAATAAGCACTGAGTAATGTATAGAATTGTTGCATCACTACATTATACATCTGAAACTAGTGTAACACTTTATGTTAATTATACTGGCTAGGGGAGGACCAAGATGGCAGAGGAGTAGGAGGTTCAGATAGAGTCGGATCCCAGAAGTTCAGCTAGATAGTTATCAAACCATTCTAAAAGCCAGCATACTCAACAGGAGAGAGAAGAGAGGAAGAACAGCAATTCTAGGAGCAGAAACTCAACCACATTCCGAAAGGTAGGAAATTTGCAAAAGTGAATCCAAAGTAACGGAAAGAAAGACCACGGGGGAAGGGGCCAGCTCCCTGTAGCTGCAGAGCCGCAGAGCACAAAATTGGAACTTTTAGAAGTCTGCTCTACTGAGGGACATCGCTCCAGAGGCTAAGCGGGGGGCGGGGGGGGGGGGGTTAGCCCTCGCTGGAACAGTGTGGTTTCAGGACCCGTGGGTCATAAAGGGACCAGGGGTGTCTGAGTGCGGCAGAGTTCCCAGGTATTGGGGTGGAGAAGCCGGTGGCAGAGAAGGAGCCTCGCAGTGCGCTATCAGCTCAGACCTACCTTACATCATGATCTGAAGCACAACTGGGCTGTGGCTCTTCAAGCAGAGACCCTGCAGGAGGCATCTCCAGAGAGACGCCCTCCTTCCTTCTCTGGGAGGAGTGGCAGGGGAGCATGCAGCAGGAATCTGTTGGGTTTGGAGACTCCAGACAGAGCCATGTCAGAGATAGAGGGGCTCCCCCACTGGCAGCTGAGCATGGAGCTTGGGCGGGGACCAGGGAGACGGGAGTGATTGACTGTTTTCCTCTAAGGGCATGCTGAGGAGCGGGGCCTCAAGCGCTGGGCTCCTCTGGTCGGAGACAGGGAGGCTGCCATTTGCATTCCCAGCCACGAGGGCAATACAGAAAGTGCTCAGGGAACAAGACATTTGAGAATCAAGGCAAAAGGTTCCTCCCCCAGAAGATGAGTGAGAATATCCAACCAAGACCAAGTTCATCAATCAGTGAAAACTGTGGAACTCCAGAATATTTCCTTCTCTCTCTCACTCATCTATTCTTAACTCGATAAAATGACAAGCCGAAAAAACTCACCACAACAAAAACAACAGACAGGCCGAAGGCTAGAGATCTAGTTAATACAGACATTAGTAATATGTCAGAAATATAGTTCAAAATGACAGTTATCAAGGTGCTAGCTGGGCTCAAAAAAAGCATGGAAGAGATTAAAGAATCTCTTTCTGGAGAAATAAAATCCCTTTCTGGAGAAATAAAAGAACTAAAATCTAACCAAGTGGAAATAAAAAAAGCTATTAATGAAGTTGAATAAAAAATGGAGGCTCTTAATGCTAGCATAATTGAGTCAGAAGAAAGAATTAGTGATATAGAAGACCAAATGACAGAGAATAAAAAATCTGAGAAAAAGAGAGACAAACAACTATTGGACCACAAGGGGAGAATTCGAGAGATAAGTGATACCATAAGATGCAACAATATTAGAATAATTGGGATCCCAGAAGAAGAAGAAAGAGAGAAAGGGGCGAAAGGTATATTGGAACAAATTATTGTAGAGAATTTCCCTAACCTGCCAAAGAAAACAAGCATCAAAATCCAGGAGGCACAGAGAACCCCCCTCAAAATTAATAAAAATAGGTCTACACACTGTCATCTAATAGTAAAACTTACAAGTCTTAATGACAAAGAGAAAATCCTGAAAGCAGCTCAGGACAAGAAGTCTGTAACATACAGACACAGAAATGTTACATTGGCAGCAGACCTATCCACAGAGACCTGGCAGGTCAGAAAGGACTGGCATGATATATTCACAGCACTAAATGAGAAAAATATGCAGCCAAGGATACTATATCCAGCTAGGCTGTCACTGAAAATAGAAGGAGAGATAAAAAGCCTCCAGGACAAACAAAACTAAAGGAATTTACAAACACCAAAACATCCCTACCATTTCCTACAGGAAATATTGAAAGGGGTCCTCTAAGGAAAGAGAGGGCCTAAAAGGAACATAGACCAGAAAGGAACGAAGAAAATGTACAGTTAACAGTCACCTTACAGGCAATACAATGGCACTAAATTCATATCTGTCAATAGTTACCCTGAATGTAAATGGGCTAAATGCCACAATCAAAATACACAGAGTATCAGAATGGATAAAAAAACAAGACCCATTGATATGCTGTTTACAAGAAACTCATCTGAGATCCAAAGACACCACCACTTTAAAGTGAGGGGGTGGAAAACAATTTACCATGCTAATGGACATCAAAAGAAAGCTGGGGTGGCAATCCTTATATCAGATAAATTAGATTTTAAGCCAAAGACTAAAATAAGAGATGAGGAAGGACACTATATCATACTTAAAGGGACTATCCAACAAGAATATCTAACAATTGTAAATATCGATGCCCCTAACGTGGGAGCAGCCAATTAATAAACCAATTAATAACAAAGTCAAAGGAACACATCAACAATAATACAATAATAGTAGGGGACTTTAATACCCCCCCTCACCAAAATGGACAGATCATCTAAGAAAAGATCAACAAGGAAATAAAGGCTCGAAATGACACACTGGACCAGATGGACATCACAGGTATATGCAGAACATTCCATCCCAAAGCAACAGAATACACAATCTTCTCTAGTGCACATGGAACATTCTCCAGAATAGATCACATCCTGGGACACAGATCAGGTCTCAATCGGTACCAGAAGATTGGGATCATTCCCTGCATATTTTCAGACCACAATGCCATGAAACTAGAACTCAATCACAAGGGGAAAGTTGGAAAGAACTCAAATATATGGAGGCTAAAGAGCATCCTATTAAAGAATGAATGGGTTAACCAGGAAATTAAAGAAGAATTAAATAAATTCAAGGAAACAAATGAAAATGAAAACACAACTGTTCAAAATCTCTGGGACACAGCAAAGGTTGTCCTGAGGAAAATATATAGCAATAAAAGCCTTTTTCAAGAAAAAAGAAAGATCTCAAATACATAACCTAACCTTACACCTAAAGGAGCTGGAGAAAGAACAACAGAGAAAACCTAAACCCAGCAGAAGAAGAGAAATAATAAAGATCAGAGCAGAAATCAATGAAATAGAAACCAAAAGAACAGTAGAACAAATCAACAAAACTAGGAACTGGTTCTTTGAAAGAATTAATAAAATTGATAAACCCTTGGCCAGACTTATCAAAAAGAAAAGAGAAAGGACCCAAATGAATAAAATCATGAATGATAGAGGAGAAATCACAACCAACATCAAAGAAATACAAACAATTATAAGAACATATTATGAGCAAATATATGCCAGCAAATTAGACAATTCGGAAGAAATGGATGCATTTCTACAGACACACAAACTACCAAAAGTGAACCAGGAAGAAATAGAAAACCTGAATAGACCCATAACAAGTAAGGAGATTGAAACAGTCATCAAAAATCTCCCAATAAACAAGAGCCCAGGGCCAGATGGCTTCCCAGGGGAATTCTACCAAACATTTAAAGAAGAATTAATACCTATACTCCTGAAATTGTTCCAAAAAATAGAAATGGAAGGGAAATCCAAACTCATGTTATGAGGCCAGCATTACCTTGATCCCTAAATCAGACAAAGACCTCATCAAAAAGGAGAATTACAGACCAATATCCTTGATGAACAGAGATGTAAAAATTCTCACCAAAATACTAGCCAATAGGATCCAACAGTACATTAAAAGGATTATTCACCACGACCAAGTGGGATTTATTCCTGGGCTGCAAGGTTCATTCAATATCCGCAAATCAATCAATGTGATACAATACATTAATAAGAGAAAGAAGAAGAACCATAGGATACTCTCAATTAATGCTGAAAAAGTATTTGACAAAGTTCAACATCCTTTCTTGATCAAATCTCTTCACAGTGTAGGCAGAGACTGTACATTCCTTAACATCATCAAAGCCATCTATGAAAAACCCACAGCAAATATCATTCTCAATGGGGAAAAGCTCTCAGCTCCAGCTGAAATCAGGAACACAGCAGGGATGCCCACTATCCCCACTGCTATTCAACATAGTACTAGAAATCCTAACCTCAGCAATCAGACAACAAAAAGAAATAAAAGGCATCCAAATTGACAAAGAAGAAGTCAAACTCTCACTCTTTGCAGATGATAGGATACTTTCTGTGGAAAACCCAAAAGGCTCCACTCCAAGACTGTTAGAACTCATACAGGGATTCATTAAAGTGTTCGGATATAAAATTAATGCACAGAAATCAGTTGCATTTCTATACACCAACAGCAAAACAGAAGAAAGAGAAATTAAGGAGTCGATCCCATTTACAATTGCACCCAAAAGCATAAGACACCAAGGAATAAACCTAACCAAAGAGGCAATAAATCTGTACTCAGAAAACTACCAAGTGCTCATGAAAGAAATTGAGGAAGACACAAAGAAATGGAAAAACGTTCCACGCTCATGGATTGGAAGAACAAATATTGTGAAAATATCTATGCTACCTAAAGCAATCTACACATTTAATGCAATCCCTATCAAAATATCATCAATTTTTTCAAACAAATGGAACAAATAATCCTCAAATTTATATGGAACCAGAAAAGACCATGAATAGCCAGAGGAATGTTCAAAAAGAAAACCAAGGTTGTCGGCATCACAATTCCAGACTTCAAGCTCTAGTACAAAACGGTAATCATCAAGACATTGTGGTACTGGCACAAAAACAGACACATAGATCAATGGAACAG
>CM052808.1:33629838-33829384 GCA_028533885.1 Nasua narica | reverse complement strand
TCAGAGAAAGACAATTATCACATGATCGCTCTGATATGAAGAATTTGAGAGGCAGGGTGGGGGGTTGTGGGGGGGTGGGGGAGAGAAATGAAACAAGATGGGATGGGGAGGGAGACAAACCATAAGAGACTCATAAACTTATGAAACAAACTAAGGTCGGCTGAGAGGTAGGGGGGGTAGGGTTATGGACATTGGGGAAGGTATGTGCTATGGTAAATGCGGTGAAATGTGTAAGCCTGATGATTCACAGATATGTACCCTGGGGCAAAAAAAAAATTATACTGGCTAAATAAATAAATACACAATCAAGCATATAAATGGGAATAAATAAATAATAAATAAAATAAATAAAACGAATGTGACTTCAAAAGGAGTTCTGGTTCAAGACAGTGACCATAGCAGGCTTATGTCCTCCAACGGACACACCAAAACCAAAGCTACATATGGAATAATTCCCTCTGAAAAAAATCCAGAAACTAGTTGAGTTACATCTAAATACTGGGTAAATTGTAAAAGAAAAAAAAAAAAAAGCACATCAAAATGGGTAGAATAGATTGAGATACAATCTTACCATAAACCCCACCTCCAGCACAGCAACACACACCAGGAAGGGAACTCACAACTTCCAGTCTCTCCCTGAGAAGTAAAGGGTTTGGACCCCACAGCTTTTTCCCCAAGTTTTCAAACCTGCCATCCCTTCTTCCACTCTCCCCAATTTAAATTTGGAATATATGAGACATCTGGGTGGCTCAGTTATTAAACATCTGCCTTTGGCTCAGGTCTTGATCACAAGCATCCTGGGATCCAGCACCATGGCAGGCTTCCTGTTCAGTGGGGAGCCTGTTTCACCCTATCTCCTCCTGCTTGTGTTCTCTCTCTCCCTGTCTCTGTCAAATAAATAAATAAATAAATCTTTAAAAATAAATAAATAAAACAAATTTGGGATATTGTAGATTCCTTGATCACTATTACTACTTCTAAACTTTGCTCCTCTGCCATCACTTATATTTCTATGTTGAAGCCTGTATCATGATCTAAAGTCCTTCTGGGCCCTGGCATAATGTCAGTGGCTCCTAGAAGTCTCTACTAACTTCTGAGGTCTTCACTACATACCTTTATTGTGCTCTTGAAGGACTTCATGTTTACCATTACCTCTGAACTTAAAAGACTGCTTAATAATTGTCTATTCACTTGTATGACTTCCCCTCTCAGAGGCTTGAGGGTAAGGACTCTGTCTTTCTTCTGTGTATTCCTGACACATAATATACTTCCTGAGTTGGAACATTAAAGATATTTGTAAATATTTGCCAAGTGACTGAACCACTATCTTCCCATTCTAATCACAGGTGACAGCAAATTTAGGAAAGTTATCCTAAAATATGGCACCTTGGCATACTGAACATTTCAAGCTGAAAGAAGTGGAGAGATGACAAGTGCAGAAAGGTTTTCTCACAGGTCACAGACCCTCAGGTGAGAGGTACCCTCACTACATCGAGACGAAAGGAGTATCCTTATCTCTGAAGACATGGAAACACCAAGAACAATCTAAATGTACAGTGCTCGCAGTTTCTCCCAGAACTGCACTAAGCTCATACTCTTTTGTGTCCTATCACATTTTTCCATGACTCTTCATCATACCTAGCACAAAAACACTCAGGTTTAACCACTTCTTTAGCCCTTCATTTCCTCATGAAGGCTCCCAGCTAACATAAAACTTCTATTAAATAAATGTGTATGGGGGTGTCTGGGTGGCTCAGTGGGTTAAAGCCTCTACCTTCAGCTCAGGTCATGATCTCAGGGTCCTAGATTGAGCCCCGCGTCGGGCTCTCTGCTCAGCGGAGAGCCTGCTTCCCTCTCTCTCTCTCTGCCTGCCTCTCTTCCTACTTGTAATCTCTCTCTCTGTGTCAAACAAATAAATAAAATCTTTTTAAATAAATAAATAGATATATAGATAGAGAAATAAATAATAAATGTGTATGCTTTTCCCTAGTTTGGGGCCTCTTCATTTAGAAGGGTAAAGGAAAAAGATACTTTTCCTCCCCTGTGTAGGCATTCCCTAACTTTCCTCCATCCTCAGGAACATTAGTACCTGAATATCAACCCTCTTTACCCCATCCATTCTCTCCTGACTTTCCCTTTACAAAACATCATCTTTTCCTACCTGAATTTATTCAATTCTCTCCTAATTTTCATTACTTCCCTTTTTTTCTAAAGCACCTAGCTCCATGCCATGAACTTAAGAGGCACTCAAGGAGTACATATGCTAATGAGCAGAGTAGCTCATGGGCTGACAGGCTCACAGACAGACTCCAACATTCTGGGGCTGATCCGATTCTGTAGCACATCTCAATAAATCATCTCTGCTGCCCTGAATACAAGTCTCTCAACCAAGTGGAATTTCTTCTTCCTTCCTATCCCCTTTTCTCTTAGGATTTCCATAGAACTAAGCAATCAACAGTCAAAGCCCAGTGTGGGTAGAAACAGCACTGATTCACAGTTATAAACTTTATGGTTCTACTTTCTTTGTGTCTTCAGAAAGCTTCACTTAGCCATTACATGTGCTGGATTTTATTTGTTCAATTTTTCATCCCTCCATACTTTATCATGGTTTACTGTGAGATGAACCATAGCAAATACTTTAATGTGCCAATGAAGTTGGGCTCAGCTATGTGACTTGTTTTCCCTGATATGTGAGTGGAAGTGAAACCATCAATTCCCAGCTATAAGCATCATATGCATCTGTTTGCCCCCTTTGAAATTATGACATCCTCTATGAGAAGACAAAGTAACTCAAGTAACTACTGACCTTAGAACAAAGATCTTTGGAGCGGACTTGAACTCAGTCCACAGCCTGGGACAGAACCACACTAGCTGACAAGCAGAGCAAGGAACAAGAAATAAATCATTGTTACGTTAAGCCAATGAGATTTAGGGTTTGTTGATTATGTTGCATAACTGCTATAGGAGCTAGATTGATACACTGTCTTGATGTATGTTTTCTAGATCTCTAGTTTATAAACCACTGGCTTTAGCCAGTGAAAACAGTATAAGAAGGGCAGAATCCAGGGCGGCAGAGTGGCTCAGTCAGTTGAGCATCTTGACTCTAGATTTCAGCTTAGGTCATGATCTCAGGGCCATGAGATCAAGCCCCATATTGGGCTCCATGCTCAGCAAGGAATCTGCTTCTTTCCCTCTCTCTCTCCCTCTCCTCCTCCTCCTGCTCTCTCTAAAAATAAATAAATACATCTTTTAAAAAAAATAAAAGGAGGACAGAATCCTGTTTAAAAAGAACATTTGCAATCTAATAAAAGTTTTGGAAAGGGGCACCTGGGTAGCTCAGTAGGTTAAAGCCTCTGTCTTCGGTTCAGGTCATGATCTCAGGGTCCTGGGATTGAGCCACGCGTTGGGCTCTCTGCTCAGTGGAGAGCCTGCGTCCCCCTCTCTGCCTACTTGTGATCTTTCTCTCTCTGTCAAATAAATAAAAAAAATCTTTGAAAAAACTTTTGGAAATATTTCAAAAAGAAGTAGTCCATATTTTACAATTCACTAGGATTTTATGATGCTTTAGATTGGTTATTGTTACTGCTATACCAGGGTTGGTATTGATCATTCTCTTCCATTAGTTGAAATGGCAGTTCTGTCTGTCATCTTTCTCTTCCTTGAGCGTATTTATTCATAATCATTATTACAGCCTTTTTAATGTGGATGCTCAGAGCTCAAATGATACCCATAAACTTCATCTACATTATATCTTCAATCTTCAAGTCAGGCTTTTAAGGATTTATGAAGAGCCATAAAGAATATGATTAGCATTAAAAATATATGATGTAGAGTAATGAATTGAACACAAAAAATTGCCTATATTTTGAGGCAAAGAAGGTATAAAACTAAAAAGTACTTTGAGGTTAAAAAAAAAGTTTAAAATCCTAATCCCTGACATTATTAAATCTGTACCTTTTTCCCTTTCTTATTTTTATTCTAAGACTAATATAGATTCAGATTCCATATAAATTTGGAACTCAGGTAGCTTGGAGATTAAAGAGCAGATGAGAAACTCAAGAGTCCAAAATTGGAATCCTTATTCAGCCACCAATTTACTGTATGATATTTAAAATATTGTTCTTTCATCCCTACAATGGAGTTGATTTGGCAAAACATTCCAGTCAGCAATGTTTAAGCTATTTTGAAGACAACCTATTCAGAGTGTTTTTAGCTATCTCAGAGAGAGCTGAAAACTTCTCAAAATACAGAATATCAAGCTCTTTAGTTCAATTTAATTTACAACTTAAGCAAAGAAACAAAACAGAAAAAACTGAATGGTTGTTTTGATTAGGTGAAGTAAATCTTAGTAGGAACAACCTAAATTTTAGAAACAGACATGAATTTCCCCTAACTTCAAGGCTGAATAATATTTGGTAAGCCACTCTACCTTTTCAAGCCTTGGCTTCTTCATCTGGGACATATAACAAAAGTACTGGAGGAATTTTGCGAAAATGGAAGTAAAATAAGTATATGTACATCATATAAAAGCAGCAGCATAATCAGAGCCCAACAAATGAAAACTATTATTTATTAATAATGGAGTGAACTCACAGGGCAACAATAAAGTGTCCAAAATTTGAATAGAGCTTAGGTGTCATAAGAAATGGAACTACTCAGTAATGTCCACAATAGCCAAACTACAGAAAGAACCTAGATGTCCATCAACAAATGAATGGATAAAGAAGATGTGGTATATATATATATACAATGGAATATTATGCAGCCATCAAGAGAAAAAAAATCGTGCAACGACCTGGATGGAACTAGAGGGTATTATGCTAAGTGAAATAAGTCAGTCAGAGAAAGACAATTATCATATGATCTCTCTGATATGAAGAATTTGAGAGGCAGGGCAGGGAAGAATTTGAGAGGCAGGGTAGGGAGTGGGGGAGGGAAATGAAACAAGATGGGATCTGGAAGGAGACAAACCATAAGAGACTCCTAAACTCATAAAACAAACTGAGGGTGACTGGGGGATAGGGGAGGTAGGGATAGAGTGGCTGGATTATGGACATTGGGGAGGGTATGTGCTATGGTAAGTGCTGTGAAATGTGTAAGCCTGATGATTCACAGACATGTACCCTGGGGCAAATAATACATTATATGTTAATTAAAAAAAAAAGAAAGAAATGGAGCTACTTAAAGAGGTAAATAAATAGGGTTTATGTGGTGGTTCATGGGACTGATTATTCTCACATAATTCTTTTTTTTTTTTAAGATTTTATTTATTTATTTGAGAGACAGAGAAAGTGAGAGAGAGCATGAGACGAGAGAAGGTTAGAGGAAGAAGCAGACTCCCTGTGGAGCTGGGAGCCCGATGTGGGACTTGATCCTGGAACTCAAGGATCATGACCTGAGCCAAAGGCAGTTGCTCAACCAACTGAGCCACCCAGGCGCCCTCTCACATAATTCTTGAGGTATTTTTGTGACAGCTGGGGAACAGAGCAGCAAACAGACTGGGAGGGGGGGGTGCTTATTTGAAACACCTTAAACAATCAAGAAGAACAAAAATAAATAAAACACATAGGAATTTGTGTTCCTTTTCACAAACAGGAATAGGTGGGGCAGGGTGAATTCCAAATGCTTTACAAACATTAACAGCATCACAAACCACTTACCACTTACCAGGATATCTTTCCCTTCCAACAATCACCCTTTCAACAATGTGGTTGAATACCACATGCTCCAAACTCAGTTCTACCTGAGTCTCACTGCTAAACTGAAAGAACAGTAATCTTTCTCAGAATACAAATAATCATAACCATCAATATTGGGCACCTACTCTGTACCATACTGTCTACCTGACATACTTTTAGATCTCCCAGCTATGCTGAGGGAATGCTGGAATTCCAATTTTAAAGTGAAGAAATGGGCCATCAGAAAGTGAAGTTTCCCCAGTCACACAGTGAATAAGAAACAGAGCAGGGGTAAAACCCGAGTTTGTCTGATTCTCAAGTTCATACTTGTTCCATGAAGTTTTGACTTTAGTGGTAAAGTCACAGCATGGTAGAGTTTGCAGTTGGAAGGAAGTTGAGACCTTATCTAATCCAAGCCCTGCTTTTTATAGATGAGGAAACTGAATTCCAGATCAGAAGAACCAAGTGACTTATTCAAGTTCACAAAACAGGAAGAGGCAAAACCAAGGAAAGATTTTTTTTCCACATTATCCTTTAGTTAAATTCTACTATTTCAGATATATAAATATATATATTTCTTTATATATTAGCAAGTCAAATCATGCCGTTTCCATGACTCCCAGGTATCAGGACACCCTAACCCCTCCACCTCACACACACACACACACACACACACACACACACACCCCAAATGTGGAAGTGATTGAACTCTGCTACTTCCAGGTTATGCCACTGAAACCCTGTGAGGAAAGCCAAAACCTGGCTATAAAATTTTTCATATAGCACTGCTATGAATATTTTTTGAAAAACTGAAATTATTTATTCAGTGGACTGTAACAAAATTCCAGGCAGTTACTAGTTTTTATAAATTCCTGCTTGGAAGACAGAAGGATGAGTTTAATGAGGTGCAAAGAGTCAATCTATACTTTTCATCTCAAATACATGTTATTGTAAGGAAGCAGAGAGCCGAGTGGGTGGCAGGCACACTGTTGAAGGGAAAAGATCCAGCTTCCACCAGTTTTTCTTTATCACACGGGAAGTCAGATTGCATGGGTTTCACTTAGTGTAATGATCCTGGTGACTGTTCCCATTCACAATCACCTCTTGCAGACTGAAGCATGGTTTCTGACGTCATGCTGACTGCTTTGATTTGCCAACATAACTCTAAGGTTCTGTTCTCAGGCAAGAAGCCAAAACAGAGGGTTTTTTTCTTGTTTATCATACTGTTCTGGATACATCATTTTACAAAGTAAGAACCAAGGTCAAAAGCATTGCCTCCATGCTGGGCCATAACAAAACACATTTTGAAAGTTGCTTGAGTCTGACTTTATAACATTTCAATGCTGATATTCTTCATTCTTCTGCTATGTCCAATTCAACTTTTTCAAGAACTTTTGCACATGATGACTCCATTTCATTTTGGGTTTTTTTTTTCATTTTAGTTGCTAGTTGCTGGGGATTAAATATTTGTGTTTCTCCCCATATCCCTCCAAATTTATATGTTGAAGCTCTAACCCAATGTGATGGTATTTAGAGGTGGGGCCTTTGGGAGGTGATTAAGGTGGGACCCTTATGATGTGATTCATGTCCTTATAAAAAGAGGAAGAGACAAAAGACCTCACTCTATCTCCCCATGAGCACACACTGAGAAAAAGCCATGTAAGGACAAAGCAAGAAAGCGGCCATCTGTACCAGGAAGAGAGCTCTCACCAGACAGTGAATCTGCCAGCACCTTGACCTTGGACTTCCTGCCTCCAGAACAGTGAGCTATAAATTTCTGTTGTTTAAACTGCACAGTCTATGGTATTTTGTTATAGCAATCTGACCGGACAAAGGTATTAGTCAAATATGAAAAAGACAGAACTAAAAAGGTCTCCAAATTCCAGATTGTTACTGAGTATAATTTTTAAAGATTAGGAAATAATTTCTAGGCATGGAGAGTCCCATGGACTACTTTAACCCTTCTGAGGATATGAGTGCCATTATTCCATGAATAACAATGTGGGATCCTGAAAGTCTGTTTGCCCTGGCTTGTGGCAATGGTTAAATGATGGAGAATGTATAGGGAGTTCTGACGAGGTTCAGACACGGTTTTCAGGTCACACGACAGTTCCAACAAGGCTCAACTAACTAGGTTCTTTAAATGAAGGCTACAAAGGAAAAGGAGCAAGCCCTCTGCTTTTTTGAATGAGATTTCAAAAGGCATTTTTTCCCCAACAGCATAAGCACATCACCATGAATTCTAGACTCTAAGACCCAAACGCTGAGCGAATTAAAACAAAGGAAACATGAAAAAGCAGCTCCGATACTAAGGTCTTGATGCACCTTCAAACGAATTTGTTCTGAATAATACATCAAGTATCTAAGAACGCACATCTTAACTTATTTCTTTAAAAGATACATTGTAAAGTGCAAAGCATCAAGAAAAGCAGTGATATTTCCCAATATTTTAAGAGGCTGCTTATTAAAAAAAAAAGTTTCAAAAATTTTTGGATGAGTGCAGAAGAGAATTCCTGAACTCTTGGTTGAGCATCACACAAACTTTCTTGCTTTCAGATCTCTGCAGTTCAAAGACATCAGCCTGTGCCAGGAGTACCTCGGCTGACATAGCTGCAGAGTGCCTCTGAGAGAATTATACCAAGAAGTATGTATACCATAGAAGAAACAAAGGCACCATTAATTGACAGACTACAAGCCTTAAAATATACAGAGATGGCCCCAACAACCCCTACTAAACAATGTTAAAGACATGTCCTGTATTGTCACTGGGGATATTTGGAAAGAACTCTCTGTTGCTCGAAGGAAGATACTTTCTGGTCTTAAAAGAATCAAAGGTTTTTATGAATTCTAAAACGGAAAATGGTAGCTCAAAATACAAAATGTTAAAGTGATTTTAGTCCATGATTTGACAGAGATTTCTAAAGCCCCATAAAATAGTCTGGCTATACAGGAATATATATGCTTAAGGAAATAAGAAATATCAAGTGAAATTATTTTTAACATTATAAGAAGACTTAATATCCAATAAAGATATAGTTATAAGCAAGAGCCCCTTTATAGGGTTCCTTCAGAAGATGTGCATCTTAAAAATTTTTCTTAAGAAGTCCTTTACCTGTCAGCATATCCTCACTTCAAAGAATGCTCCTTATATGATCCTGGTCTCCTATTTTTTATTATAGTCGTCCAAGGGTAAAATTAGACCATGAGCTCCCTGAGTGAACAGAATGGTTCTTAGACAGCTCTCTCTCTCTAGGGCTAAGTAATGCCCTGGCACATAATATATGGTCAATTAATACTTGCTAAACCTTAAAATCCACTCCCTCACATGTCAAAGTTTGTGAAAAGTATCAATAGATCCTTTCATTTTATTCTCACACTATCGAAGGTAATCACAAATTGAGTCTACAGAGCCCATGAAATGGGTAATACCATGAAAGGGGCTGAGATTCCTTCTTAGGCCCCTATAATTTCTTCCCAAGAACAGTTGAATGCTCCAAAATATCTCTGTGTTATTGAACGTCAAGTGACTAATTGGGGGCAATTATACATGAGGACATCTGTGTATAGTAATTTCCAGAAACACAATTTTTGGCACACTCTGTCCATATGGAACTAAGTGCCTGGAGAGAGCTAGCACAGATGACAATGATTCAGAAGTACCATGAAAAAATTCCCTGTGATACAGGTAATTTCCCAGGGCCTCTATCAAATCACAACTCATAGATGCCCAAGCCGGCCTCTTACCTCCTCAGGAAATGGTCCTTTCAACTGCTGATATGGAATATAGTGAAAATGAAACATGACCAAAGCAATGGAAACAGATGCAAAGAATATATTTCTAAACTATAAATTGTCAAAACTTTCTCCTACTTCTCCTTATCCTCCTGGTTATATAAAATAATAACTTCTAACTTCCCTTTAGAACTGGAAATTTAGGGGCGCCTGGGAGGCTCAGTTGGTTAAGCGGCTGCATTCGGCTCAGGTCCTGGTTCCAGGGTCCTGGGATCGAGTCCCACGTCAGGCTCCCTGCTCAGCAGAGAGTCTGCTTCTCTCTCTCTCCCTCTGCCTGCCCCTCTGCTTACTTGTGCTCTCTATCTCTCTGTCAAATAAATAAATAAAATCTTAAAAAAAAAAAAAGAACTGGAAATTTAGCAAGTATTCTTATCTATACCATTTCATACGACCTTCACAACAATCTTGGGAGCTAAGTAGAACAGCATTATTTCCATTTCAAGTGAAAAATGGATATCAGGGGAAGAAGAGGAATTAACCCAATGGCAAATTCTGATTGCAGTGCCAGTGTCCCTGTCACTACATCATTTGTCGTCACTGCAGTTGGTCTTTGGGCACCTCACTTGCTTTAGCCCAGCACCTAGCAAGCCATTTGTTATTCAAAGGATGAAATGAGCACCAATATATGGTCCCTGAAATTAGAAAATACAGTCTATGGGAGATGTATTAAATGGTTTAAAAAAACATAGTTGTTTTAATAATTCTAACTATAAAATAAATAAAAATAACTATAGGAAAGCTCAGCAAATTCTCCAATAATTGTTACCAAATCAATGTCAACAAAAGAGACGCACAAAATTCAATTCTTCAACCACAATGCCAGAAAAAAAACGAGGATATCTTCCAGTGTCATCTTTCTTTCTTCCTGAAAGCTATTCTGAGAACCCTTTAAAGTAAGTCAAGATCCCAGTTCCTCCTAGACATGCTCCATCTTCCCGGTACCACTTATCCTTCAGACTGATAGTCAAGTCTACAATATTTTCCAGCTCCACAGCCCGACTAGAAGTTTATCTGAGAGACAGACTTGAGACTCTATCTAAGAGGATGGAGCCCAAGATGAAAATATGGCAACCATTCACCATATGACTGAGGTGACTGTCATTTCAACTTCCTGGTGACTATCAGAATACAGGTTATTTGACTTCACAATCAGGGGGCTGCAATTTGTTAATGTTATGCTGCTCATCATTATATTTAGCAAACAAAATCTTAAGAACTAAGATTATTTTATTTTTAAGCATTTATCTGAACTTTGAATAACTGAAAGATATAGGTAGGAGTGAGCCCGCCTGCTGAATCTATCTCAGAGGCTCACTGGTATAATTGCTAATAATACAAGATTTCATATCTCTGGTTTCACTGGATTCAAACTTAGCATTAAGTAAAGGTTTGGATTTTCTTTTGAATAATATGTACACAATATTTTTAAAATCAAGTAATAAAGGAATATATTAAAGTTAGTCTTTGGTACCACCTGTAGCCTGTTTTCCAGTTTCTCTCCTCAAACACAACTGCTTTTAACTATTCTTGGACATAAAGGGAATACTACATAAGATATGCCCCCTGTCTTTCTTCCAAGTCACTTTTTTTTTTTTTTACTTTAGAATTTTCTGATGTTGATTCCTGTTCTCACAGAGGGGCAAGACCTCTTCAGAGTAAGCTGTTGTTTACCTTTGGTTCTATCCTAAATGTGGACAAAAGCCCCTCCTTTTCTTTCTCCTCACCTCAGTTATGACAGGTTGGTATTACCTAACAGCCCTTTGCTAAAAATGAACAGAAATGAAAGGAGAAACAAACAAGGAAAATGAAACAACACAAAAGAAACAAGTTCACTGTGTACAGATATCTGAACCTCAGTTACAATAGCAGACAGATACACTCGGCTCCAGAGTTCTCCTTGCCAGCTTTATAACCCTTTTCGGAATAGTGTTGAATGATACTTCTAAATGCAATTGGATGATCAAATCGTGTATGGTTCAAACTTACTAGCTTTTCCACTCCTCAAAATTCTCAGTCACATGCCTTAGCTCCTCCCTGAGGAGTCTACCTCCTAGTATAATTAATTATACTAGGATAATTTTCCAACATCAGCATACTAGTATAAATAGACAATAGAACACACAAAATTTTCTCATGTCTCCAAAAAAAACCCGCAATAGTGATGGTGGTGGTAATAACAACGATGGTGACGAAGGCCAAAATGTGCTGATTACTTCTATAATCCTAAAGAATAAAAAACACTGAATCTAATAAGACACACCTTGAGGACTTCACCATTGTACTGGTTACCATGCTTCTTTTCATAACTTCTCCTTAGTAAGTAACTGCATGAGGGTTATAGAAAAGAGAGACATAGATGGACCCACCACACATGTCATACGGATGGAAACACAGCTACTGCTCATATGGTAAGAAATCCTCTTCTCGGGCACCCGGGTTCCAACTCTGCCATCTCTTTTGACAATAAACTAATGCACCACACTGTTTCTCAGTCTTTTGAAAGATACTACCTTAGAACTGATTTTCATGAAAACGCAATTGCTTCTTAAACAGCACCTAGGTTCAAGAAAGTTTTCCACTGGAGGGATATATAGCTTGCAAAAACCAAAAAGAAAGAAAAACAACCCTAAGATTTGCTTCAGGAAACAATTCAAACAAACTGGTTTTTCCACTTCTCAACTGCTGTTTAAATTTTTTTTCCAGTTTTGTGGCTCTATTTTATCTCTTCCTATGATGTTTCTGTATTAACTTATAATGGAGATTTAAATCTTTCTTGCCAAAAAATTATTAATTAATTAAAATAAAATAAAATAATAAAAATAAAATAAATCTTCCTTGTAGTTATATTTCATACATGGGCAGCCTAGACTAGTAGAGAACTCAAATAACCTTAGAGGCTGACTGTATGTAAAACTTTAGTAATTTAGACCAATAGGGAACTTAGCTCATTCATCTTGCAGAAAAATATTGCTGGGTATCTATCATAAGAAAGTTGTTTTGCCAGATAATATTCATCTAAAGAAACAATTATTGAATATTTCAGTAACTCTAATAATATCCATATATATGGAGTATAAATCACATTTTCTAGAATTAATATTCACAAAGTAATACTAAAAAAAGACAAAATTATCATCCTGAAAATTTTCAATTATTGCAGTATAATTTATAAAACAAGTATAGAAAATATCGAAATATTCAACATTAGAGAAATGGTTAAGTAAAAACTGGCATATCTAGTGAATGTGACATAAAATGCTTATGCTATAATGATTAGTGAAAAAGTAGAATATATAATTCTATGTTATGATAGTAAACTTATACCTATGAATACAGATTTGCAGAGACTATAGAAAAATAAAATATTTAATTTGCAAGCATAATAAAATTGCAAAGAGAAGTTATTTCTATTATCATCATAATTTTATTTGTGCAATTGAAAGTAGTTCAAACGAAAGAAGAAAATAATTATTGAATATCTACTTGTGCAAAGAAAAATAAGACATCAGACCTGCCCTCAGATGGATAAAAGTAGTACATAAAAATAGAATGCAAAAACTATAATATATAAGACAGTGTCATAAAAGATATTAAAATGCAACGTTATGGAAAAAAACAGAAGACAACTTTGTATCTATTAACCAGCAAGAAAGTAGAATTTTTCAAGTCATACTATTAGTAGGTACAAATATTCTAGGAGATTTATCATTTGCTTTTGCAGCAATCAGAGAACAAACATTGCTTCACTTTATGACTTCAAGATGTGCAGTTAAAAGACAAAAGGGGAAAGAAATCAACACCTTTTGGAAGGTGTTTCTAATAGTTACATTCTTACCAAGTCATCTTCAATGGACCTCTTCACCTTTATCAACTGCACATGGCACACCCATCTGTCTACAGTTAGAAACAAGGAGGGAGGGATTTGTTCCCAGCAGGAGGAAGCCTTAGGAATAAATATTCCAACCTGCTATTGGCTAAACCCAATGGGACGGCAGGAGCCAAAAGGAGCTTTGTTGACACTGTCCACACAAATTAGCTTCCAAGCACCAAGCAAGGGAAGTGGAGATGGTGGAGGATAAATATAGATGGGCAAACAAAAACTAACCAACAGTTATATCTATGAAAATAAACTTCGAGAAGACATCATATTTACTGGTGAAAACCTGAAAACTTTTCTTACAAGATTAAGGATGACCACTAACATGAATTCTATTAACTAATAAAGGTCTTAAACAGGACAAGGAAAGATAATGTTTAGAAAACAGAAAAAGAAACTTACTATTATTAACAGTGAAATGAGTGTGTATATTTAAACATCTACAAATAAATTACTAAAGTCAGTAAGTGAGGAGCATGGCAGTTAATGTCAGGTCAACACACAGAAAATCAATTGGATTTCTGTGTACCAACAATAAATGAAAAATAAAATTTATTTTTAAATATATAACATCTGTAATAGCATAAAAATACTTAAGAATAAAGCTACTGAAAGATGTGTAATAACTTTATGCAGATAATTATAAAACCTTACTGACAGAAATTGAGGAAGAACAAAATAAATGGAAGGCTACACAATGTACATAGGTCAAAGACCCGATATTGAAATATGTTCTTTCTCTTAAATTGTAATATATAGATTTAATCCAATAAAATCATAACTGATCTTTTTTTGGAATTTGATCAGATGATTCTAAAACCTGTGTAACAGTTGAAGAAGCTAAGAATTGTTTATATTAGAAAAGAACAAGTCTGTCAGAATATCAACACATCAAAATTTTAGAGCAAAATTTCAGATCCAAGAATATTTGCTGATCCAAGAATAGACATATATCAATGGAAGAGAATTTAGAGCTCAGATACCAATCCTGACAAATATGGCCACTACATTTATGATTTTTTGCAGGGTAAGGGTAAAGAACCACTTTTCAGTAAGTGGCACTAGGTCAACTGGGCATCCATAGGGAAAACTAAACAACCTTACTTGACACCTTTCATAAACATCATTTCAAGTTGCATCTTGGGCTAGATTCCCCAGAATATGAAGATTTGTGTGCAGTAGGTTTATTGGGGCATGTCCTCAAGATCAACACGTCTGTGGGAGTAAAGAAGAGGATTAGTCCAAGTAAAGACTGAATTGCAACGCAGCTCTAGCAAAGGCCTCTACCAATCACATGAGTTGCTCCGAGCTGAGTCGACCCTTCAAAACTGCCCGCAATTTAGGCAAAGGGGCCAAACCTTTATATCATCCATTTAGCAGACACTGAATCCAGGTTGCCCCTATGGAAGGGAGAGGACTTTGGGTAAGGTGGCTTTTTTGGGAGGTGGTTTAGCGTAATATCCAAAAAAGGCATCAGCATCCTCCTGGAAGAAGTTCCTAAAGGGAGAATGGATAGGAGAAAGGGAAGATCTAGGTGACATAGATCAGGATCCACAGGAGGTGCAATGTAGATCTAAATATAAGCTGTAAAATTATAAAGCTTCCAGAGATAATGTCAGAGAATACTTTCATGATGTCAATAGAGGAGAAGTCTTCTTAAACAGAAGCCCAAAAGCACTAAACAAAAAGGGGGAAACTAACAAATTGGACTATATCAAAAGGCACCATTAAGAGAATAAAAAGACCAGCCATAACATGAGAGAAAATATTTGCAACATATATAACAAAAAAAATTCTATAGTTTCTATATGTCAATAAGAAAAATGAGCAACTAAGTAAAAAAGTAAGAAATGCACAAAAGATGTGAATGGAGGGATTCCATTCAAATGACCATTTAAACTGGTACATTAGTCATCAATCAAATGCAAATTAAAACCACAATGAGAAAACACTACAACCCACAAGAATAGCTAAAATGAAAAGGATTGGCAATTCCAAAGACTGAGAAGAAGATATGGAACAAATGAATTTCTCATATACTACTGGTAAAACCAGAGTAGAAAACAACTTGGCAATATCTACTAAAGTGGAATGTACGCAAAAGCCATGATGCAGCAATTTCTCTCCAAGGTATATATATTCTCTACATTCTATTTTAAACTACATCAAAATTCCTGGTTGCTTGAAAAGATACAAAAGAGAGTTCTTCCAACATAAAAATTTCCAGTGTAGGGGCACAGAGACTGACGATTTGAAAAGCAACAAACTCAGTTCACCAACATTCAACATCACACTTTAAGATGTACAGACAAGCAAAAGTCTCTACAGTTTCAGATGTGGTGAGAGCACCAGGTACAGGCTTAACCTGAGAGAAGCACACCTCAAGAATCCAGTGATAAGAACAAATTGTAAGTCTGTGACCAAAGAAGCAGGTGTGGAATCCTTTGATTCTGTTAACTGCAAAGATTTGTTAGTTACAGCATTGTTCATTCTTCAGGTGGCTTTGTTGTTAACTAAGATGGGTCTTCTACCTTAAAGCTAAATACAGTTCTATTCTTAAGAAATTAGCATTAATGATCAGAAACAGGGTGGACATAAAGCACAATCATGTACTAGCATATATAGTGATGTGCTAGTGATAGGTGATGCTAGTAAAGCTAACTGCAAAGAATACAATTATAAGTTCTGTTAAACCCATTCAAACAAATAGGTGAATGATACAACCGGATGTGTGCTCAACCCTGGTTAAAGGCTACAAAGTAAATTAAGTTCTATTAATGAAATTTTTGGCATCAGCAACCTAAGCAGCTGCAATCCTCAAATATTTTGGACAGGGGCTAGAATGTACCTAGGTATCACTGAAATCACTACTATATCTGTACTTCACTGGACCTCGGTGGCCACTGTCTGTAAACCACACCATTATTTGATGTACCATTAGGAAAGGGGGTGAGGAGGGTAGGTGCTATCAGTTAAACAATAATAGACCATCCGTTGTCAGAGCTATCCCAATTTAGAGATGAAAAAATGTGGGGGGAAATGTGTGTCTTAGAATCAATGAAACTTGGTAAGTTTCTCAGTATGCCAGATTTGAGTCTGTCCCCCACCTCCCCTCCCAAGAGCTAGGAATTCTAGTTGCCATAAACCAAGTGGCTGCATAAAACAAGAATTTAGCTGCATCTGTTTCTATGAAACCACTACTGTTAATTTCTATATTGCTTTTTCCCTGAAGAAACTTATCCTTTCTTTCTTTTTTTTTCCTCATGTTCTCAATTATTCTCATGTTCATGTTTTTTATTCCTCATGTTCTCAATTATTCTAAACTCTCTTATGGATATCACACTGCATTCTTTAAACATAAAGGGTGTTCTGTAAGAACAATAAAATAAATAATACATGTGTCACTTTAAGTTAAATATTTTAACCTCTGTAAACAGTTTTGAGAAAAGTTTTTGTTAAGGGTTGCAAGAACAGTAAGAGTATACATAATATATTAATCTTGAGTGTGATAAACCAGCTGCAATTCAGAATTATGATTGCCTCTTAGAACCTTCTCTGTCCTCAGAAGTATCACGTGCAGAGCTTAAAAGTACAGAACACAAAATTCACTCTATTGAGGATGTCCACAGGATTGATTTCACCCAATTCAGATTTTATCAGTGCTGGATGATCAAAGTATCATTATTAAGTACTTAAAAAACAAGATGCAATATTCCTTAGTTGCATTATATTGCATCTGTGCTACGTCCTCTGTGGCTATTACTTCGTAAGGAAAAAACTGAGTATGATAAAGATAAGGAACAAAAAAAGAAAGGCAGACAAAGAAAGGGAGCAGAGAGGAGAAAAAGAAAAAGGAAAGAAAAAAAGAAAATAGAAGTTAAGAGAAAACATTATTTTGGTTGGATAATTGATAGATTTTCCTAGAACTTTAATTTTCCAGGACTTACAATTCTACTTTTACATAACAAAAGAATTTTACAGTTTATATACTTGAAATCTCCACTAGATTGCTGTCTTCTTGTCTGTGTCTGCCCAACCTCAGCACTATGCACATAACAGCAGTTGGGCTCATTGGTGATGACTCATTAATAAGTGCACACATTTTCTGTTACACTTATATCTTATTTATGAAAAATCTGTTAAATGTTTGTTTTAGTCATTATTGGGGGGTATTTGTTGGGTATCTTTTAAAATATTCATGAACATTTTTGTTTTCGAAAATAAGAATAAAATAGCAAACCAGGCAGAGAACATTTAAAGAAAGGAGAGAAAAGAAAAAAAGAAATGAGCTCTGAACTATAGGAGGAATGAAGTAAATATGAAGGAACTAATTCTCACTACATGCAAAGAAAGGTAGCTCAGTATAAGCTAACAAGGAAACCAGAGAAATGAAAGGTACTTGGGAAAATAAATAAGATGAAGGAAAAAATAAAAGAACTAATATTAAGTAAAATTGATATCAGAATAATTTTTTAATCTAAGAATTCCAGAGCTGGATGGGATCAGGTCATTGATCAAACCTTCCATCTTTAGAAAAGGAAATAAACTATTCACTGTCCCAGGTGCCACCGGACATCCCACAGCTGGGTATTTGTGGCCCCTACATCAGCACAGTGTCCATGAGGAACTGAGAAGCATCTAGATCAGAGCTTCCCAAATGTTACTGTGTGTGTACAAACCATGGAGGTATTTTTAAAATGCAGATTCTGATTCAGTAGGTCTGAGAATGGAGCCTGGGATTCTGCCTTTCTAACAAGCTGCCATTGGAGGCTGAAACTGTTAGACCCTGCTTTAAGTAGTAAAGTCTATGGCAGTGCTTCTCAGAGTGTGGCCCAAGGACATATGAGTTAGAATAGTCATGGTGCTTATTAAAAATCTATATTCCTGAGCTCTACCACAAGCCTGTAGAAATGCTGAAGCAATTAACAACCACACCCCAAATTTTCTTTAAATACCATGTATTTACATTAAAAGCACTAAGGCACATAACCTAACATTTAAATATATTTTCATTCTTCTATTTTAGCCTGTCACTTATTTCCCTTTTATTTATCTACTTCTTTTTGGTCACTTTTTTTCTTTGAATCATTGCCTTGAAAAGTTTAAAGCTAAAAAGTAATTGATAATAACATAAATGAAAAAATAATACCCTCTCCTCTTGTCAGTTGATGACTTAAGTCCTTGTACCTCTTCCCCTATCCCATCCTCACCACTATTCTAATTTGTCGGAAACAGGTCACCAGGTTTTCTGTCTAAGAATGCACTGTCCCCAGGGATGGTGATTCAGGCTGAAATTCCAGGTTCCAAAACCTCAAATTCTCCACACTGGATTTCATTTCCCTGAATCACTAATATGCATCTTATCTTAGAATCTTGAAACACCATAAATCTTACTGCCCCCTAAAACCAGAGTACTCCTTCCAACTCTTTCTGCTCCTTACTATGGCCAGTATTTTTATTACTGTTGTTAATATCATTTTTAGCCAACACTGGATTTTTGCTATGTGCCAACCATAGTGCTGAAACACTTTTAGACATTGTCTCAATCCTTGCCCTACAATGAAAAAAAAATATAAACTTAATCTAGTCCCATTTTATAGATAAAGAAATGTTAAGATAATTAATTGGCTTACTCAAAGGTTATACAGCTAGTAGTAGATGGATGGGCCTGAATTTGAACTCAGATCTATTTGACCCAAAAACAACAACTAGTCATCTTGTCATCATTATGACACTTACCATCATTACTTACTCCAACACTGAATTAAATTTCTTAAAGCACTGATTTTTTAAAATTCCATTTAAAAAACTGTTTGTTTTCAGAAGTTTATCAATCTTGTCTCAGCAGCCATCTAACTAAGTGCTATTATTCCTACCCATTTCTATTAATATGTTATATTTAAATGAAGGTTACTAAACACAAAAGCGCATCTCTTCCCGCATTGACGCATAGCTGAGACGAACACTTTCATACTGATTTGTTCAAACTGGGAGTACAGCAAACACTCTAATGTGTTTCAGTTTTCAATAGTTTCAAAAATAAGGAGAAAGAGTGATGCAATACTGTCACTGTTTCAAGGAGAAAAAATAAAGACACCTTAGTGTGTGGGTGTGCTGGTGTGTACGCATAATGTTCAACATTAACCTGCCCCCTGAGAAGTTGGTCTTGAATAGTTCTTCAAATGAACTCATGCATTAAATGGATGTTTGAACTCTTTTGGTGGTTTTTATTAGTACTCACCCAGCAAACATGAGATCTTTATGTTTCTGAGATTGCCAGCTCCGATTACAGATGAAAGCTACACAGCTTCTTTGACCGAATTGCATCTTGGCAGTTATAGCTGTGATCAACTTCCCAATGATTATTTCAAATCCATTAAAATGAAGAAAATCAAGAGGATGGTGTTCATTTGAGACTGTAGAAACAAAATCATTTCTTGCTCTTAGATACACCAAAACTATGTTTACAAAGACAAATATACAGTAATAAGACTTATGCATTGAACAAAAGACATTGTTTCTCAAATAAATGGTAACTTTGTTCATGACTTGCATGAAATCATAGTTCTTTTATCTGTATTTTCTTCTTATCAATTGAAAATGTAACTAGTAGCTGACAAAGGATCTGTCAAGCTTTTAGTTTCCCTTTAGTAGAGAACTAGATTTACCAGTTCTTGTGTTATATTTGCCTTTGAAATATTCTTTCCATCTTTCAAGGTAAATTCTTCATAGATACATTAAAAAATGTAAAGTCTATTTGCCATTCTTTCAAGAACACATAAAAAGGCCTATGGTTAGCTAGCTAATGAAACATCATTCTTTTAAAAATGACTTCCACACTGTTGAATATTTGAAGAGGAAAAGTCGGAAATTAAATATTTCTGCAGCTGGACCCTTGGTATCCATAATAGCAATAGAAAAAAAAAAAGACAAAAAATACCCACTTATAATTTGGTCACTAGTTTTTACTTAAATTCTTTTTTTACTGTGACCTGGGTCAAATAAATTCATGTGTTTTTATTTACATATTAATACAAAGTAATTCCAAGACTTTCATTTAATTCCAACAAATTACAAATTAAGAGGACATGAAAACACATAATTGCAAAACATGTTAAAACATGATGCTTAAAAAATACACTCAAAGAAAGGTAAAAATCTTAGACTGCAGTGTCCCCCAAACAGTGTGTGGTGAATGAGAAAGAATTAGAAGTATGTTTTAGCAACTATAAAATTCTCTTGAACGTGAAAACCAAATGGTATGATTTTTCTTCAATATGAAAAGAAATGACTTACTTTCTAGGTTGAAAGGAAACAAGAAGTTACCAAAGGACATTAAGAACTATATCCACATATGTTTTATGTGGACTGTGCTATCTATAAAGTTTGGACGCAGACATTTCTTAAAGTAATAAAAGTTGATCAGAAACAAACTAAAAAGCAATAACCTCAGCATGTGGGCAGGTTCTCAGGGTGGGTTTAGATTAGAGATATAAGAATTTACAACCATGAGGCTGTTGGAATTTAACCCAGTGTTCTTTTACTCCATCTATATTATACAAAAGTTTGGGATAAAAGTGAAAAATTCAACCCAAATAGAATGCTTTATCTACACAACGTCTAATACCCGAAAGGCTCCAAATCCATCCTCAGTTTATTTCATCCATTTACACAACTCCAATACATTGTTTCACCTTACTGTTAATATTTCCTAAGTAATTTTTAGCGAATTTCATTTCAAACAAAGAGTACAATCATGTCTATCTTACTGACACTAATTGGCAGATGATATACTATAGGAAAAAAAGATCAAATTGTAGGCCATAGATCAAGCTGGGAAATAAAGCCAGAAGATCAGGGCTCAGCAAAGTCAAAGTCTAGAGCTGGTGTCTCAATGTGTCAAAATACGTAACACCCCTCTCTCTCTTGCACACGGTCTAAACCCATTGAGAGGTAAACAAAATGTAAATCAAAATATCACTTTTATTATTGACACAAATATTTATAGAATGTGTCTTAGGATAAGAACAGAAAGGGCTTGCCAACATTCTGCAAGTCTAAAACAAGAGGGTTTAATTGCACAAACCACAAAACCCTGCTCTGGAGTAGAAAGAGAAAAAGAGAAAACAGAACTTCCAGTAACAGATTAGCTCTGCCCCAATTGAGAAACTTATATCAATAATGGCCAATCACTTATCAGGAACTTCTCTCCTGCTCCACGGCAAAAGGTCAGGAGACTTACTCTAGAGAAGCACCTCCACATGGAGACATGAAAGGCTGAGAAATATTTATCACGAACATTTCATAGCTATTTGTTCTGTTAAATCATTTGGCCTATAGTCAACTAGGACAATAGTTATCCCTTTCTGACAATCATGACATCCCTATCATGACAGCTCTGTACCAAACTTCATGAGCACTCTTCCCCAATACTGGCCGTGATTGTTTTGTGGGTCCTCCTGATAACACTAGTAAATAGTCCTGAATTTGCCCCTAGAATGTTCTAAAAATGGTCACCAATTAAATTAACTCTAAGGCCATATAATGTCTAAATTTCCCATTTCAAGTTATGTCTGGCCACATCCAACATAGGTCATCAAAGCTTTTGCAAAGACATTGAATAAAAACATCAAGACACCATTTAAAAATGCCAACACATAAAAGAGCCATACATTTGAATACAAATTACTTTCCACTGTAAATTTCCTAGGGAGACATTAATGTCCCCAAATTAAATTTCCTTACAAGTTAAAGTCCACAGGATTTAAAGTCCAAAGCAATTCAATCCAAAATCAAATTGCCTTGCTTCTGTGAGTTTAATGTCCAAAGTCATTATAGCACAAATAAAATTTTCTTATCCTTGTAAGTAAAAGTTCAAAGAAACTACAATACAAAGTTCTCAAGTTAAAGTCCTATAATCATTATTATCATTATTTCAAAAGCTTTTATTGTCCTCAGGCATAGAGAGAGGTGTCTTATTCTAAACCGGAGTATGGTTGAGTTTTTTCAGCAGCTGCTGTCTGGGTTATTATCTTTCTTAGGAATGTGTGTGGTTACCGAATCTCAGAATTGAAAATTAGTTTCTCATGTGTCCCACTATCTTAAAAATCCAAAAAGTTGGTACATATATGTTCCATACACAATACTCACTAAGTTTAGAAAATACAGCAACCTTTGCCCTCTGAGGGCTGTTAATTCACATAAAATTATGTTCCTAGAACCCAACATTTGGTGTTGCAAATCCCACTACAGACATTCATGGTACCTGAGGGTAGAATGGTAAATGGAAGGTATTTTCTGCTTTTGGCCTAGTCAAAATACCAGAGTGTCCTGGAATTCATGAGCTGAGAATATACTTTCCTTATTTGGGAGGAACGTACACCTATGCCTGCCATCTCTTCTCTCAGGCCATTGTATTGAGACCACACTGCTTTTTTGCAAACTAAGCACATTTGCAATAATAGCAGCCCAAATTTGTTCTTTATCCTAAAACAAGCCTACCTAATTTTATTGCACTTTGTTTTATTGAACTCTACAGATATTGCAGTGTCGGTAAATTGAAGGTTTATGGCTACCTGCATTGAGAAAGTCTCTTGGTGCCATTTCTCCAACAGCATTTGCTTACTTTGGGTCTCTGTGTCACATTTTGGCAATTTTTGCAATATTCCAGACTTTTTCTTTTTTATTTGTTACGGTAAAAGATTAATAATCTTTTTTTTTAAAGATTTTATTTATTTGTTTGAGAGAGAGAGAGAGAGAAGGAGAGGGGAGAAGGTCAGAGGGAGAAGCAGACTCCCCATGGAGCTGGGAGCCCGATGTGGGACTCGATCCGTGATCATGACCTGAGCCGAAGGCAGTCGCTTAACCAACTGAGCCACCCAGGCGCCCCAAAGATTAATAATCTTTGATGTTAGTCCTATAATCTGACAGTTCCACCAACCAGCTATTGCATTATCTCTCCCTCTTCTCAGGCCTCCCTATTCTCTGAAACACACAAATATCGAAATTAGGCCAATTAATAGTCTTAAAATGGCTTCTAAGTGTTCAAGTGAAAAGAAGAGTCACATGCCTCTCACTTTAAATCAAAAACTAGATAGGATTAAGCTTAGTGAGGAAGGCATGTCGAAAGTCAAGAGAGGCTGAAAGCCAGGCCTCTTGCACCAAACAGCCAAGGTGTAAATGCAAAGCAAAAATTTTTGAAGGAAGTTAAAAGTGCTAACTCAGTTGAACTCACAAATGATAAGAAAGCGAAACAGTCTTATTGTTAATATGGAGAAAGTTTGCGTAGTCTGGATAAAAGATCAAACCAGCCACAACATTCCCTTAAGCCAAAACCTAATCCAGAGCAAGGCCTTAACTCTCTTCAATTCTGTGAAGTTTGAGAGAGGCGAGGAAGCTGTAGTAGAAAAGGTGGAAGCTGGAAGAGGTTGGTTCATGAGGTTTAAGGAAAGAACCCACCTCCGTGACATCGAAGTACAAGACGAAGTAACAAAGTGCTAATGCAGAAGCTGCGGCAAGTGATCCAGACGATGTACCTAAGACCATTACTGAAGGTGGCTACACTAAACAACAGGTCTTCAATGTAGACGAAACAGCCTTCTTTTGGAAGAAGAGGCCATCCAGGAATTCCATAGCTAGATAGGAGAATGCCTAACTTCAAAGTTTCAAAGGACAGGCTGGCTCTCATTAGAGGCTAATGCAATGCACATTTACCATTCCAAAAATTCTAGGGCCCCTAAGAATTATACTAAATCTACTTTTCTTGTGCTCTAGAAATGGAACAACAAAGCTTGGATGACAGCATGTCTACTGACAACATGGTTTAGTGAATATTTTGACCCCACTGTTGGGACCTACTACTCAGAAAAAAAAATTCTTTTCAAAATATTACTGCTCATTGAGAATGTGCCCAGTCCCCCAAGAGCTCCACTTGGGATATACAATGAAATGATGTTGTTTTCATGCCTGGTAGCACAACATCCATTCTGTACCCATGGATTAAGGAGTAATTTTAATTTTCAAATTCTACTATGCTGCTGTCTGGGTTCTATTATGGGTAAAATGCTATCAAACAGTATCACATGCTACAGAGAAATCATTCATGAAAGGAAGAGCCAATTGATAGGACAACTTTCACTATCTTACTTACTGCCACAGCCAATTTTTTTTTAAAGATTTTATTTATTTATTTGAGATAGAGACAGTGAGAGAGAGCATGAGAGGGGAGGGGGTCAGAGGGAGAAGCAGACTCCCCATGGAGCTGGGAGCCCGATATGGGACTCGATCCCAGAACTCCGGAATCATGACCTGAGCCGAAGGCAGTTGCCCAACCAACTGAGCCACCCAGGTGCCCCACAGCCAATTTTTTTATAAATAAAATATTTTTAAATTAAAGTATATGTACATTGTATTTACAGAAATACTCTTTTGCCCTTTAGTTGAAACTTTACTTTAATGTTACATGCCTACTAAAGTAGAGAAATATGGGATCATAGAATGCAGGTTCAGGAGGACTGTGTTAAAAATCTATGTTAGTGCTCGCTTCGGCAGCACATATACTAAAATTGGAACGATACAGAGAAGATTAGCATGGCCCCTGCGTAAGGATGACACGCAAATTCGTGAAGCGTTCCATATTTTAAAAAAAAAAAATCTATGTTAGATGATCAAGAATAGATTGAGATTGATGAACCTTCTTAAAGGGCCAGATAGTAAATATTTCAGGCTTGCAGGTCTTGTGGTCTCTGTTAGAACTACTCAACTGCTGATGAAAACCGTCACGGATAATACCTAAACTAAGGGACATGGCCGTGTACATATAAATTTTTTTATAAAAACAAGTGGCAACCAAAGCTGTAGTTTGCTGGCCCTATAAAAGTTCTAGATGTTACCTCCGTGCTCATGTAGGACACATGAAACATTTTCCCATCAAGAATACAAATAGCAGTAGATCATGCATGTACAATTCAAAGTCAAGATGAGAAATGCTGAACAAGATTGGAAATTTAACCTAATAGGGAGATTTGAAAAAATACTTTATGATCAGTGGCCAGAGGTTGTTAAGAATGATCTTCAATTAGTATTAGTTCCCTCAGACTGGGGACTCCTGCCTCTTTGGTTTACTGCTATATCTCCAATGTATTACCAGTACCTAGAAATATGTCCAGCATATAGCAAATGCACAATTTGTATTACACCAATGAATTAGGAATAATTTTTGAAGAGCCATGTGTGAACAAGTTAAAGCATCTAGGAAAAATAAAAACATGCACCTAAGTGGCAAATCAGACAAGTATATGCAAAAAAAAAAAAAAAATAGCCCAAACTGACTGATTCACAATCCAGATAGATTATAAAAATCTAGAGACACACAAATAGCAGAGAACATGTGAGATATATGTATCCAATGAAATCAGAAAACAACTCTTCTAGTGGCAAATGACTGAAAGGGAGGAGAAATACATGGTCATGAGAACATGCAGTTCCTTAAGTCTGCCTTATATTTTTTGCCTCAAGAATTTGCCTACACTGTTCCCTTTACCTGTGTCATTTTCCCCTCTTTCCACCTTACTTTTTGCCTGAATTACTCCATCTTCTTTATCATGTCTCCTCTGGAAGCTTATCATCCCCTGAGACTAGCTCGGGTGCCTCACACAGTGCTTATACCTATCACAGGACTTCTCACACTGTGAATGCACTGCTTATGAGTCCGTCTCTATCCATTAGATTGTAAGCTATTTGAAGGGAAGAATATCTTGTTTAATATATATTAAACTCTTGTAGCATAGTGATGGCAAAGAAGAGGTGTGGAATATCTGTGGGATAAATAAGATTGGCAAAACCCTCAAAATAAAACAAAGGAAATAGAAGAGATTTAAGGTCATGATACAAAGAGTATTTTGATGGGTGACTGTGTAATTCTATTTCACATGACTCCACAGAAACCAATCCCATGATAGTAACTATAGAAGTTCATGGAAAGAGCGCTCAACCCTGACTGCACTTTGATTTACCTGGAGAACTTTAAAAAATACTATTGCTGAGGTTCCCACCTCAAGATATTCTACTTGGTCTTGGGAGTACCCTAGGCATGGGTAATTTTTAAAGCTTCCCCTTTGATTAAAATGTACCATCAAGGCTTATAGCAGGTCCCTGGAACACCTGACTAAATATGGCCAACTGTGGGAAGAAGTAGGAAGCACTCTGATGAACAAATCCCTACTAAGGTAGGATCCATTTGATCGTTGGTCTTTCTTTTTTTTTTTTTTTAAAGATTTTATTTATTCATTCATCAGGAAAGAGAGAGAGTGAGAGAGAGCAGGTCAGAGTGAGAAGCGGACTCCCCATGGAGCCGGGAGCCCGATGTGGGACTCGATCCCGGGACTCCGGGATCATGACCTGAGCCGAAGGCAGTCGCCCAACCAACTGCGCCACCCAGGGGCCCAATCGTTGGTCTTTTTGTAGAGTTCAATGTCATTTAAAAGACCTTTAACAAATATGCCAACTACTGAGTCTGATGGTCTAAACCCTGGGAATGAGGGAAAAACAACAATAAAGCACCAGCCAAGTCTTTAGTCAGTTTAATCCCTGCCTGTATTAATGTGATGATCTGTCCCCACTTTTCCTGCCTACTAGATGATAAAGACAAAAGGAAGATAACATTATCTGGAGTCTCAATAATGTATCATACATAATGTTCAATATTTAATAAAAAGGACCCAGCAAACCAAGAAACATGATCCAAAGAAAAAATAAGCAATAAAAAGAGATTCAAAGGTCAGCTATTTATTGGAATATCAGAGATGGAATTTTATAAATCTATAATTAATAACTCATAATAAATGACAAAATGAAGATGTTTTCAAGATAACTAGGAAAATAATCAAACAAGAGTTCTAGACTTGAAAAAACTTAACAACTAAACTTAAGAATTTAATGGATATGACTACCAACATATCAGACATGCAAAAGAACGAATTATTAAAACTGGAAAACAAGTCAGTTGAAAATATATAAGCATAAACAAAGAGAGAAAAAGTAATGAAAAATGTAGAAAAGAGTATAAGTGATAAATGGGACATAGTGAAAAAACTCTATCTTACCTATAACTGAAAGTCGAAAGGCAGAAGAAATTGGGGCAAAAGCAATATTTGAAGTGATAATGGCCACAGATTGCTCAAGAAAAGATTTTTTTAAAGATTTTACTTAGTTATTTGACAGAGAGAGAAAGACAATGCACAAACAGGGGGAACAGGAGAGGAGAAGCCAGGCTCCCCGCTGAGCAGGAAGCCAGGCAGATGCTTAACTGACTGAATGAGCCACCCACATACATGCCTCATGAAAAGATTTGGTAGGGTTAAAGCTGCAAAGTTAAAAAAAAAAAAAGGTTGACAACAGTCAGAAAGATACAAGTTAAAGGGTACATCTCAGGGAATAGAAGGAAAATGAAATTTTCTGGGAGCTCTATAGAGCTGAAACTGGAATTGCAAAATCAAACCTACCTCGGATCCCAAAAGTAAGGGTATAATAAGATATTCACAATATGGCCTTCACATCTCTATATGGAAATTTTAGTGTTTCACTGTCTTTTTTTCATTCAATTGGCCTAGAGTGGACAGCTCACTTTTAGTAACAACAGCGAACTGGTTAGCAAAGATTTCTAGTCCCCTTTAAAGATTCTACTCCAGCATCTGGGATATATAATGCATATTCAACTTCCTTTAACCAATAGAATCCTACTTCATTTCTGGTACCTAGAAATCTCCCTATCTTGCTTTTAAACTTCACTACATCTTTTACATATATTTTTATGGTTTTCATGCATGTTCTAAAATATTTTACCCAGTATTTCTGTTTTAGTGTGACTCACATGAGATCAGTCTGTTATACTGATCAAAAATCTAGGGGCGCCTGGGTTGCTCAGTGGGTTAAGGCCTCTGCCGTCAGCTCAGGTCATGATCTCAGGGTCCTGGGATTGAGCCCCGCATTGGGCTCTCTGCTCAGGAGGGGAGCCTGCTTCCCTCTCTCTCTGCCTGCCTCTCTGCCTACTTGTGATCTCTTTCTCTCTGTCAAATAAACAAATAAAATCTTTAAAAATTTTTTTTAAAAAATCTAATTAGTGTGATCTCAATCTAATGTTCTAAATGGTTCCAACACGGTAAAGGATTATGAAAGCAGATAGGAACATTACCAATGGGTCAAATGTCTAAGCAGAAAACATGGAAGAATGATTGAGGTAATTTAGCATTTCTCCAGCTAAGACAGAGCATTATAGTGGCAAATTTTTAGGAAGAATTTGTGTGTACAACAATAGGATAAGGCTGGGTTTCATCTCACTTAATTTCAGGAAGGACTGCAAACATTCCACACTCTTTCTCCCTTAAAACTCCAAACCATGGTTGGTTCTCAGACTGATTCTGAATTTTTGCAATCCCTTAAGGGGTAATATCCTGTTTGGAAAGAGAAAATTAGGCTCTTAACTCTTCTATTCCTTTCTGCAGATTAGAAGGGATGGTAATTTTGAGTAGCGAATGGATTTTATAGGGTTTGTCACTTCTTGAAGTTTAACAAGTACATTTTGTGATTAGAAGACTTCTTCATTAGCTGCCATCCTCTTTCTACTCTTACCAGTACCTATTGCCCAGTTTCCAGTCTTAAACATAGAAATCAGATTTTTTTCATCAAGAGCTATGATACAGCCGATATCATAGTTTTACTGACAGTTTTACTGATACTTCAGTAAAAGGTTTTTACTTTCAGGAACTGAACATTAGCTGTGGTGTTTTCTACAAGTTGGGTCTTATTTCCTGGAAGAAGAGAAGAACTGTTCTGAAAGCATTTTAAATACAATCTCTAGTTCTAGGTGAAGCAAAAGTGTGAAGATGTTACATTGATTGATTAGATGCTCAGGTCCTCACAGAGGTGGAGCTTCCAATTTCTGATCGTTCCACATCATATGGCCAATTTATGGGGCCCTAAAAAAAAGTTTAACATCTTTTGCTAATTGGTATCTTGGTTTCATTATTATTTTAAAATGATATATTCAAAGTTTTCATAAACTCTTATAAAGTATTAAAAATAGATGGAAGCATGAAGTTTGGAAACACCCTTAACCTCAGTGAAAATAATTTATTATAATGGACATTAATAATATTATATCAGTGCTGGTTATTCCTGTCAAATTCCTTGAAATTGAAATCACATTTAGGAAAGGAGGTACACTGAATTTGTAAGAGCAATATTTTGATCTGCTTACATAGGGATGAGTCCATGGTGACAATTTTCAATTAGCACTGCTTCTGTATAAAAAAATATAGGGAGAAGAATTCTGGAATCTAATCTCACTAATTATCTTTGCAGAATCATCCCTTGGATTTTTTCCACCATGCTTATAAAACCTAGTCATGTTGAAAGATCTATTATCTCCATGTTCTCCTTTCGTTTCCCACCACGAACAGGGTAGTTAGGGATAGCACTGCTTATCCCTTGAGTCGACATTTCCTAACTTTTTGAATCATGAAAACTTTCACATTCCTAAATAATTTTTGTCTATCCCCACAGGAACTTACTTACTTACTTACTTACTTATTTAGGAGAGGGGGAGAGAGAGAGAGAGAGCACACAAGGGTGAGTGGAGGGGAGGGGCAACGGGAGAGGGAGAGAGAAAATCCCAAGCAGGTTCCATGCCTAGTAAGGAGCCTGACACAAGGCTCGATTTCTCGACCCTGAGATTGTGACCTGAGCCAAAATTAAGAGTCAAATGCTTAACTGACTTAACCTAGGCACCCCAAATTGGAACTTTAAATAATCACTTTTGCTTGGTGTAGAAGTGATTTTTAAATAAAAATACCTATTTCCATTTTAAATATATTTTTAATCCTACTGTTTAAAATTTAAAAATTAAAATACAATTCTTCTGGGACGCCTGGGTGGCTCAGTTGGTTGGGCAGCTGCCTTCAGCTCAGGTCATGATCCCAGCGTCCTGGGATCGAGTCCCTCATCGGGCTCCTTGCTCGGCAGGGAGCCTGCTCCTCTCTCTGTCTCTGCCTGCCTCTCTGCCTGCTTGTGTTCTCTCTCTCTCTCTCTCTGACAAATAAATAAATAAAATCTTTAAAAAAAAAATACAATTCTTCTTAACACTTAAAAAATGACACAAACTTCTACATTTAACTATTTAAGAGAAAGCATGATTTGGGGCACCTGGATGGTTCAGTCAGTTAAGCATCTACCTTCTGCTTAGGTCATGATCCCAATGTCCCGGGATTGAGCCCCACGTGGGGCTCTCTGCTCACCAGGGAGCCTAATTCTCCCTCTCCCTCTGTCCTTCCCGCTGTTCCTTTTCTCTCTCACTCACTCTCTCTCTCAAATAAATAAAATTAAAAAAAAAAAAAACAGAGAAAGCATTATTCAAACCAAATGTTTTAAATTTTTTAAGTAAACCCTACCCCTAAAGTGGGTCTTGAACTTATCACTACGAGATCAAGATTAGCATGTTCACTGACGGAGCCAGCCAGGCCTCACCAATCCAAATGTTTTTAAATGACATTATAACACTCAACCACTCTGTTGGTCATATTGATAGTAGACTAAAATTCATAGAAAGGCTAGACCCAGCCACCATATGAACAAGTCAAACAGGGTTTCTATAGCAAAAGATATTGACAGAAGCCAGGGCAGTCAAAGTCTACAACAGAGTAATCAGCAACATCCAATAGAACAGGGTTCTCACCTGGAAGCCCAGGTTTGCTGATAGTATTTCATTGAGCAAGAGTCAGATCATACCTTCTGGAAGATCACTATTCCTCTCTAGGAAGATCAAGGCTAGAGACAGTGCTGCTATGGGTAGGATAAAAGGATATTAACCTGGCCCACAGTTACTCCATCTCTCTTAGGACTATCAACATAACATATATGACCACAGAGTCCAGGACATAAAGTACACTCAGGCATAAACTTAGTCTACTACAGCCTGGTCTAGGGGCATTTCTGAACTCAGTTCAGGGGAACCAAATCAAAAGGGAGTTCCTCATTCATTTCTAGGAGTCCTGCTGATATTTAGGTTGGCAGCATATGTTAAAATATGCATTAAATAAAATATGCATGTGTTTCAATATTAAAAACAAATTTTAGAATGCTATCATTATTTAAAATCCACGCCGTTAGAAAATTCAACAGGATTATTTTTGTATTTTTAAGATTTGATTATAAATAACAAGATGAAAGATAAAGTCTCAGGATACAACTGGCAAGTAACATACTGAGGCTGAAAATAGGCTTCATTTCCCATCAATGATATCATAAAAAGAATATGATCATTTCTGTGCATTTCTGTTTTTTCCCTTTTTTAAAAGATTTATTTATTTATTTGAGAAAGAAAGAGAGAGGGCACGAGTAGGAGGGGCAGAGGGAAAGGGAAAGAAAATTTCAAGCAGAGTCCACGCTGAGCTCTGAGCCCCATGCAGGGCCTGATCTCAGGACAGGCCCAAACCAAGAGTCAGACACTTAACTGACTATATAACCCAGGCACTCCAGTACATTTCATGGCAAGATTTTGCTTCACTTGTATAAGAATTTTTATTACATTTTTGCCAAATTATAGATTTGTTACAAATTATTTTAAACTAAATTTGAATATTTATCAGAATTTCATGCTCTTCATTATATCCTTAAATATCAATGTCAATGGTCCTAATGTTTCATCACTATAACCAATGGGTCCTGTTATGTGTACAAAATAACCAGCATATGATTAAAAATATACTGCTTTAAAATCAAGTGATTCTCCTCTGTGTCTTTGTTCTTTTGATGGGTTTTCTATTTGTAATATCTTTTTCTGGTCATCCTTGCATTTTGAACACCATGTACTAAGGTACAGAAGCAAGAAACAAGAGGTACATATGGAGGGCTGCCAAGTAGCTCAATATGTAGGCATTGTGTGTTTATGAAAAGGTACAGTGACTGCAGACGGATGAGAATGGGAGAAGCCTTGACACCATTCTAAGAACTTTCACCAAAAAACAGAGCAATGGAAGATATTAAAGCAGAGGAGTGATATTACCAGATTTGTGTTTTAGAAAAGTCATTTTGGCTGCATTTGGAAAATCAGATTATAGTTAGGAAGACCACTTAGGGAGTCAGTTACAATAGAGCAGGAAATAAATAGCAAATGTCTGAACCACGCACTAAAAAGTGGCAATATGGATGGAGGAAAGGGTGACATCCAGAGTATCTGAGAGGAGGGATCCCTAACACCCATTAATAGAGTTCTGACCTGTAAGACTGGAAATGAATAGCATCTTGGGGTGGATAGCAAGTTCGTTTGGATGTACTGCATAGAATACATGTATATTTGAAGAGAGATGTGAAGTGGGCAGTGGAACAGAAGAAACCAAGGAAATGGGGGAAAATATAAAATAAAATGAAGCAAGAGACATTTTGTACACTGATTATGACAATGATAATAAATACGGAACATAATTAACACTGAATTCTCTGATCTCAGGGGTTAAAAGGGAAAGTAAAACTGAAATAAAGGAACAAGTTGTTCTGTCGATGTTGAGTAAACAAAGAGCAAACCAAGTGCTCCTGAGGAAGTAAGAATTGTGTCCATGGAACACTTTGGAAACACTTTGGAAAAGGAAAACATATCAACCTTTTTACAAAGCTATTTATGGGATCCCAAATAGCATTATAAAGAATTTTATACCTCAGTGCACCCATTACAAGTACTGTTACCTCTTAGTGCCACTTTTGGCCTTAACACGGCTTTATATCATCACAGGTACATTTAAGGGATATAATTTCTACATCTAATAATCTGCACACTCCCAATCACTACCCAAATGAATATTTGAGGTGGGTTTTTCTTCTTCCAATTAATCTCTGTGTAATATGTGGATAAGGGCAGGAGGAGCTAAGATAGTAGAGTAGTAGGAGGACACTAGGCTTCATCCCTCAAACACAGCTGCATAAATATCAAATCATTCTGAATACCTAAAAAATTGATCTGAGGCCTGACAGAACAAACTACTCAACTAGAGGGAGAGAAGAGGCCACAGTATGAAAGTAGGAGGTGCAGAGACAGGGTTTGGGGAAGAAACAGATCGCAGATGCTATGGAAAGGAGGGAGTCCTGGTCATGAAGATAGGTGAGAAAGAGACAGAGAGACAGGAGCACACAGGGGATTGCACAATGAAAACACTGCCCCAAAGCCAATGACTGGGAAAATGTAAGGGGCTGAATTTTATGAGCTTTTATAACATAGGGAGGCTTAAAGAGTGGAGTTTTAGAGGTCTGCAGCATGGCCAGTGAGGAGCCCTCAGGGCACTGCTGTGCTTCTGTAGAGAAGGAGAGCAAATAGCCCAGGGTGCAAAATATGTAATCTGCAGATCCTCTGGGATGAACTGAGAGAGACGGTTCCTTCTTGGAGTGTATCTGGGAGAGATGGCATTGCCTCTCTGGGGACAAAAGAGCCAGCAGGCACCATTTCCCTTCCCAGCCCCACAGCATAGGCACAAAGACTCCTTCTGAGGGCAGCTAATGTGGATACTGGTTCTTTCTTGTGTTTTACCACAAACCCCATGACCCTGTGTTTTGGTGCAACTGCCCTTCTAGGACAAACCTGCATCATCCTAGTGCAGCAAGACCCTCCCTCACAGGATCAGTTCAGGTCCTGGCCATGCTAGGTCTTTAAAGTTTGGAGTTTTAAAACTCAGCTGGTCTGCCCCACAAGGTTCATTACACTGCCAGACAGGCAGATGGCTCAGACACAGATAGATTGAAGGAAGTTGATTCAGGGACACCAGGAACAGGATTGTTTGCTCTTCTGGAAGGGCTTGCTGGACAGCATCAAACATGAACTATCCTCTCAGGGGAACTGGGAGCTGGTGGGTGCCACTTTGTTCTGACCTGGGCCCTTAACACAAACTAACTTCAGTAAGCAGCACATTGCCAACAGTGATGGCTTAAACCACTTACACCAAGCCCAACTCCCCTGCACTCTGCAGGTGCTGCTTTGCTTGGGGAAGTGTGCCTGAGAACCAGAACAGTGGGCCCCTGCCCCAGAAGACCAGCACAAATACCTGCACACACCATACCTACTGACCATAGAGTTCTGCAAAGCTTCAGCTCTAGTTGAAATAGCGGCAGGTCTCTATTAACAAGCTGACCAGAGCACACCTAGTTAAAACTTGCCAAACTCTGGTCAAGGTCCAAACATTCCCCACTGCAGGCAAGGAGAAACTCTGCAGAGGACTGACGTGATGGAAAGAGCAGCCAAAACACAGCAGCAGAGGGTACACACCATACACCAGAGACACTTCTAGCACCAGGCTCTGCACAGCATATACCCTCTTCTTCATAAAGTCATTACTCTCAGAAGCAGGAAACATAACAGACTTTCCTAACACAGAGAGAAAGACAGAGACCTACACAAAACATCAAGATTGAAGAATTCATCCCAAGAGAAAAATAAGAAAACGTCACAGCCAGGGATATAATCAAAACAGATATAAGTAATATGACTGATCCAGATTTTAAAGCTATAATCATAAGGACACTAACTGGGATTGAGAAAACCATAGAAGACACCAGGGAGTCACTTACCAAATAGATAAAAGATCTAAAAACCAATCGGGCTGAAATGAAAAATGCAATAACCAAGATTCAAAACTGACTGGATGTAATGACCACAAGGATGGAACAAGCAGAGGTACAAATAAGTGATATAGATGATAAAATGATGGGAAATAATGAAGCTGAAGAGGGAAAGAAAAATCTTGGAACACAAAGGTAGACTTAGGGAACTCAGTAACTCCATAAAGCATAATAACATTCATATCATAGGAATCCAAAAAGAAGAAGAGAGGGAAAAGGGAGCAGAAGGTTTATTTGAGCAACTGATAGCTGAAAACTTCCCTAATCTGGGGAAGGAAACAGACATCCAAATGCAGGAGACACAGAGAACTCCAAACAAAATCAACAAAAGCAGGACAACACCAAGACATATTGTTGTTAAATTTGCAAAATACAGAGATAAAGAAAAAGTCCTAAAAGCAGCAAGACAAAAGAAGTCCCTAACTTACAAGGGAAGAGAAATAAGGTTAGCAAATATCTCCACAGAAACTTGGCAGACAAGAAATGCATGATGTACTCAATTTGACAAATGGGAAAACATGCAGCCAAGAATAATTTATCCAGCTAGGTTATCACTCAGAATAGAAGGGGAGGTAAGAGTCTCCCAGACAAACAAAAACTAAAGTAGCTCATGACCATTAAGCCAGCCCTGCAAGAAATACTAAAAGGGACTCTTTGAGTAGTAAAGACCAAAAGTGGCAAAAACTAGAAAGGAACAGAGAAAATCTCCAGAAACAATAACAAAACAAGTAATAAAATGGCATTAAATTCATATCTATCAATAATTACTCTCAATATAAATGGACTCAATACCAATCAAAAGAATGGATTTAAAAAAAAAGACCCCCCCCCAAAAAAAAAGACCCATTCATATACTGCCTTTAAGAGACTCATTTTAGACCTAAAAATACCTGCAAATTGAAAGTGAGGAGATGGAGAAATATTTACCATGTACATGGATGTCAAAAAAACTGAAATAACCATACTTCTGTGAGACAAACTAGATTTTAAACCAAAGACTAACAAGAGATGAAGGGCACTACATTATAATAAAGGGGCCTATCCAATAATAAGATCTAACATTGTAAATATTTATGCCCTCAAGTAGGGAGCAATCAAATATATGAAATAATTAGTAACAAACATAAAGGACCTTATTGATATTACAATAATAATAGGGGACTTTAACACCCCCACTTGCATCAATGGACAGATCATTCAACAAGGAAACAATGGCTTTGAGTGACACACTGGACCAGATGAAATTAACAGACATATTCAAAGCATTTCATCCTAGAGCAACAGAATATACATTCATTTTGATCGCACATAGGACATTCTCCAGGATAGAATACATACGGAGTTACAAATCAGCCCTCAGCAAGTACAAAAAAGATGGAGATCATACCATGCATATTTTCAGACCACAACACTATGAAACTTCAAGTCAACCACAAGAAAAAAATTGGAAAGACCAGAAATACATGGAGGCTAAAGGACGTTCTCCTGAAGAATGAGTCAATGAGGAAATTAAAGAAGGAATTTTAAAATACATGAAAACAAATAAAAATGAAAACAAAATAGTCCACAACTTTTGGGATAAAGCAAAAGCAGTCATAAGAGGGAAGTATACAGCAATACAGGCCTCTCTCAAGAAGCAAGAAAAATCTCAAATACACAACATAACCTTACCCCTAAAGGAGATAGAAAAAGAACCACAAATAAAGTCTAAAGCCAGCAGAAGAAATAAAGACTAGAGCAGAAATAAATGATACAGAAACAATAACAAAAAACCAGTAGAACAGATCAATGGTTCTATAAAAAAAATTTAAAAATTGATAAACTCCTAGCCAGACTTATCATAAAGAAAAGAGAGGGACACTTGAGTGGCTCAGTAAGTTAAGAGGCTGTCTTCAGCTCGGGTCATTGATCCTGGGATCCTGGGATCGAGTCCTGTATCGGGCTCTTTGCTCGGTGGGGAGCCTGCTTCTCCTTCTGCCTCTGCCTCTGCCTGCCACTCTGCTTGCTTGTGCTCTCTCTCTTTCTCTCTCTCTCTCTGACAAATAAATAAATAAAATCTTAAAAAAATTTTTTTGAAAAAAATTTACTCCAGTACAAGTGTTCTTCTTCTTAGTACTTGACACAGACATCACTGACTTTATTTTGGTGTATTTCATTAATATAATACTGTTTCCTCACTAATCTGTAAGCTACAGAAAGGCAGAGACTATATTAGGGTTTTTTTTTTATTTTATTCCCCAGTGCCTAGAACAGTGTCCAGCACATAGTAGGTATTTAATAAAGAGCTGTAGAATTAATGTATAAAAGAAAGAATGAACAAATGAAATGAATGATTTAAACTAGGCCTTTGGCTAAGTGGCACCTACCTAAGAGAAAATTCACTAAGAGAAAATTCAGATAGGACCTCTAATTTTGATAAGGGCATTACTTACTGAAGCCCATCAGAGAATTCTAGCTCTATGCAATGGCAAAGCAAGGAGAACATTGAATAATTATTTAAATTTAAAATATACTTAGCTATCATGCATATTTTTGCCTGGATGATTGTATTGTAAGATTGTCATAAAGAAAAAGGAGGAAATGGATATAATAAACAATGACATAAAAACCGCACATTCGGCAGGTTGTGGCAGGACCTAAAGTGAGTATACAGCTGGGGGATACATCTATAAGTTAGGCTTGAAATTAAGTTGGAGAGAGGCTTGAAGGCCACAAATCTGTTTTGTTTTGTTTTTTAAAAATTTTATTTATTCATTTATTTATTTGTTTATTTATTTATTTAAGAGAGAGAGAAAGAGAGACAGCATGGTGGGGGCCAATGGCAAAGATAGAAGGAGGGAGCCCAATGCGGGGCTCCATCCCAGGACCCTGGAATCATGACCTGAGCTGAAGGCAGATGCTTGACCAACTGAGCCATCCAGGCGTTCCTCACAAATCTGGATTTTAATCAGAACATGCTGATAGGGAGAAGGGGAGAACACTGAGGATTTTTAATGCAATATTTAGACTCATTATGGTCAGGCTTTAGAAAGCTGATTCTAGAAGCAAAGAATAGCTAAAAATCACAGGGAGGAAAATCTGCTAGGAAATTACTGATATAGCTCATATCAGAAGCAATTAGGACCTGACATAAGTTAGTGGCCAAGAGAAAGCAAGAGAAAGAGGTTTAGTTATTCCTCCGAATGCTGGAATCATTAACTGCAATGCTGATTAAGGAGGCAAAAGATGTTTAGAGAGCTTGGTAATGAATTCAGTCTCATTACTAAACCTTGGGGTTGTCTGTCTGAAAGAAGTCTAGCATGCACTTACAAATGAGAGCCAGAGCCCTGAAGAGGATCTAACCAGTATATGAAGATTAAGAAGTCATGGATGTGGATGAGATGGTCAAGGAAGGTAGTACAGAAATCAAGAAAGGAGAAATTAAGAAGAGAATATTTAGGAAAACATACATTTAGAAGTGAGAGGAAGAGAAGGACATAACATGGCTGTCAGAGAAACAGGAGTATTGACACAGAAGCGAGACAAAGGGGTGCTTCAAGAAACCAGAGTCACTGTTAAATGCTACACAGAGGCAGAAAAAAAGGGTGAGTAATGCCATCAGGTTTATGATCAGGAATCTAATGAACTGATTTCTTGAACAGTGTGGCAGGCTGAATAATGGACCCCCAAAATTCCAGATGTGATTAAGTTAAGGATTTTTAAATGAGAAGGTTATCCTAGGTTCTTTGGATGAAACCTAAATGTAATCACAAGAGAATGGAGGCAGAAGGAAAGCTAATATAGAAGAGAGAAAATGATACAATAATATTGTTAATGTTATTAACAGAGAGAGAGACAGAGACAGAGACAGAGAGATGTGAAGATGCTACACTATGGGCTTTGAAGATGGAAGAAGGGGCCATGAGCTAAAGAATACAGACGGCCACTAGGAGCTGAAAAAGGCAAAGAATACAGTGCTGGAGGCTGGGAAATGCAATGAAACAGATTCTTCTCTAAAGTCTCCAGAGGGAATAAGGTCCTGCCAATACCTTGGTTTTAGCCAAGTGAACCTGATTTTGGAGCACCATCTTCAAGAACTGTAAAAGAATAAATTTATGTTGTTTTAAGCCACCAAGTAGGTAGTGATTTGTTATAGGAGCCTAGGAAACTAATACATAAGTAAAGGCAAAAATAATTTTTAAATGCTTGGAAAGTGACTAAAATACAAAGAAGTGAAGATAGATAGTATATATCATGATCTCAAAAGGGTTGGCAGTTAAAGAACTGAAAGAGTTGAGATAACTTGAAGAGAAATCAGGTTTAAAAGAATTAGTGTGTGTTAATGTTTTAGATTTTGGGATATTGGCATGTGTATATTCATAGGCTTAGAAGAAATGATCAATGGAAAGTAAAAACTGAATATGCCAAGAGCAATGAAAGAACGGTTGATGGTCAAAGTCTTATGAGAAATGTGGGGAAATGGTAAGGGGCTAGACCCAGGTTAAAGTAGGTGGACCTCCTGAGTTGAGAAATCAAAACACCTGTATCTCATTTACTTTAGCACTCATCAGCTTAAGTTCAAGGATTGTAAATTTTTTTTAGATTTTATTTATTTATTTGAGACAGAGAGAGCACACAAGCGGGGGATGTGGGGGAAGCCGAGGGACAGGGAAAAAAAGACTCCCCGTTGAGCAGGGAGCCTGATGCAGGGCTTGATCCTAGGATCCTGAGATCATGACCTGAACTGAAGGCATGACCTTAACTGACTAAGGCACCCAGCACCCCAGATTATTAACTGTTTTAATGTTAGCCCAAGCAAAACATAAAGAGATTGGTTAGGTCTGCTACTCTATAAGATAGAAAGTATCTCATTGATTTTAGAGTACATCATTATTTTGGGGGGTCCTTGTCACTATCCATCCCCACCAGTGTTGGTATTACAAACTTAAACATGCTTTATTTATTTTTATTTTATTTTTAAGATTTTATTTATTTATTTTGACACACAGAGAGAGAAATCACAAGTAGGCAGAGAGGCAGGCAGAGAGAGAGGGGGAAGCAGGCTCCCCGCCGAGCAGAGAGCCCGATGCGGGGCTCGATCTCAGGACCCTGAGACCATGACCCGAGCAGAAGGCAGAGGCTTTAACCCACTGAGCCACCAAGGCGCCCCTATTTTATTTTATTTTATTTTATTTTATTTTATTTTATTTTAACCAACTGAGCCACCCAGGCGCCCTATTTTATTTTAAGATTTTATTTATTTATCAGAGAGAGAGAAAGAGAGCACAGCAGGAAGAACAGCAGGCAGAGGGAGAAGCAGACTCTCCACTGAGCAAGGAGCCTAATGCAGGACTCGATCCAAGACTTTGCAATCATGACTTGAACTGAAGGCAGACTTGACTGAGCCATTCAGGCGTCCCTTAAACACACTTTTAAATGAGTAAAGAATAATACAATTCATAAAAATATTGACTATAGTAGTTAGAATAAAATGTATTATGATCATATTTTTTTAGTTCTAGCAGCTTCAAGACTTTGAATTCACTATCACTCATTCCTCAGAAGTGCTCTCTATTCAAGGCAATTATTCAAATTATCATCCTGAGTATTAAAGGGTATATCACTACAATTTCTAAGAAGTGGACATTATTGAGATTCCAACATTTGGATAATCATCAGAGAGAACTGTGCCCCAGCAATTTGCAAACTAACTAAATCAGAAGAACCTCTCTTAAGTCTAAGCCCTTCCATAGGTTTTGGATATTCCTAATGAGTTCTTTGTCAGAAATTTCATTTCTTCATATTTAAAATGTAGCAGAAGTCATTGACTTATGTTGTAAAAGTACTACAAGCTTCTTAGAAGCTGATGAATTAAACTCTCTGTCCATACCTATAATTCATTTCTCTGGAGTTGTTCAGGGATTGAAGGAGCTATGTTTCAAATGGCCTCAGGTGACCTACATGCTTGCCTAGAAGACTGAAAGCATAAGACAATGCTAAATATGGCAGCAAAGAGGATTTCTCCTATTTTAGAATGTTCAGACCATTATAATGACAGGGGAAATAGGTATATACTGTGGCTTCCCGAAAGAGCAGTTGCCCAAAGACAATTTTACCAATGTTTTTCCTCATGGAGAAGGCTGAGGAATCAAGGGGACACTGTACTTCACACTTCTTCTTCTTAGCTATTCCTGAATGAATAAAACGTAAAAACCCATAGTGGGAAATAGGAAGACCATGACACAAGTGGGTTTTCTTCTAAGTTCATTATATATCTGAAAAAGGAAGGAAACTGGCAGAACCCAGATGCCTGTATACCATCAATAGACCTTTTTTCTCTTTTCCAATAAATAAGAAGGGTCCTTGGCATTTCTGGAAAGATCCACATCAGTAAAAGCATTTATGAAGGTGAAAAATGAATCCCAGTACAACCTGAAAAGGAAGGCTGCTATGAATGGTAGTAGTGTAAGGTAGTGAATAGAAAGCAGCTACTGAAGAAATCCCTAGCTGATATAACCAAAACCTTGCCCTCAGCAACATTAGACAGATAAGCACGCATGAAGAGCAGCAGAGATGGTAAGAAAGATGGGTAACTTAGTACCACTCTGGGTAAGTAATGAAGTTCATGAACACTGGGAGAGGCTGGGAGAGGAGGCCTCCTGGGAGGCTAGCATTCTTTGGTTGTACCCATATGACAGGGCTAAGGAAGGCAAAGGAGTAAGGAATAAGTAATATTCTATATAACGATATACTGGATTATATTTGCCTTGAATTGGCAATGCTACCATTCAAAAAGAATTCTTTTCATGAGGTAGGGACATAATTTGATAAATTAATTAAAGGGCAGGAACAATGAAGATCCCCTTATAATTTATCATCTCCTGTTTGTAACTGATCCTCTCCTTCTCACCAACTTCTCCCAAATTTAAGGTTTTCCTTTATTTATTATATTGTTCCAAAAAATATTTCTTGAACATCTACCACATGTTCCTCACACTGTGCATGTGCGAGAGATACAATGAATAGAATGAACAATGTACCTTCAGGAATCATGTAGTCTAGTGGAGGAAGAAGACATTAAACCAATAAATATAGACCCAAATAAATACAGACTTTCAAATAAAATATTTGACTATATTTTCTGTACTCTGTAAAAAAAAATCTGTGAAGATTGTTCTAGTTACTGCCTAGGGGAAAATAAAAGATGATATCAGGGAGACATAATTTAGTTTTAGGGATCAGAGAAGACAATAAATACTATTTAAACTAAAAGATAGAAAGAAATTAGTGAAGTGAAGAGAAGAGCTTTCTTAACACAGTGAACAGCCTGTGTAAGGGCCTGATAATCATAAGAACTTGGCATGTTCAAGAACCTAAAAATGACCAGTGGGTCTGCAACACAGTCAGCAAAGACAGGAGTGGCATAAAGCTATCCTGGAGGTGTGTGTATGAGTGTTGCAAGGTAACACTCATGGACACAGACACATCATCAGATACAAGTAAAGCAGATCCTTGAGAAGTTAACTTTGATGCCTTCTCAGAGGGTCTTCATTCTCGACTCAGTTGTTGGCTACTTGTTGGTCTCCGACCTGGAGCAGCTACATAGAAGTGAACAATCCACTATGCAACAGATGCCAACCTAACTGGAGTGAATCAAGGGTAGAACGGGGAAGACTGGGGCAAATATCAGGCCTGGGAGAAGAATGTAAGTTCAGTTTTTGACACATTAATATGAGATAACTCCAATGTAGGACATTAAATGAAAAGTTTATGTTGTCATTTGGATTTAAAGCTTAGAAAAGAAATCTGGGCTAAAATTATGAACCTGGGCATGATGGCAATCAACAAACAATAAGAACCAACTCTGGCTAATTTAAGGAGAAAAGAAATTTATTGAAAAGATTTTTCGACAGCTCATCGAATTTCTGAGAAGTAGGAAAAACACACCCAGAAAATAAACAAAAACTACAAAATGCTGGTCAGCCAAGTAAAAATCATGCTATTGTTCCTCTTCTGAGGACCTGGCAGCTGCCATTGCTGGCCCCAGATGCTGAATATGGCCACTGGCACCCTAGTTCAGACTGCCCCCAAAATATAGATTTGGATGCTGCTTATTCCCACGCAAATAAAATCTCTACCATCCCTGCTTCTTTGAGTCACTAACCTCCAATTCAAACCCAGGCACCAGCAACTGATTTGCAAAGCCCACCTGCCCATATTCCAATTGCCAATAGTAAGGATAAATCAAGTACCAGGGATATTAATTTTGGGTGGAGAAAAAGGGGACGTTGATAGGAATGGATAAGACTGCTTACAGAGCAAGAAAGAAAGAAAAGAAGGTAAGGAAAAGAAATGGACAGGACAGGATAGGAATAAATATGTAGAGAAAGGAAAGAATGGAGGAGGAATACTGGCAAGGGCAGCCTAGCTTGGACCAGAGTTTGAGTTCTGCCTAAATTAGGATTGCCAAGGCCTATTCTTTGATGATACATCGCATATCAAATCTACACAGCATTTTAACTTGAAAGTAAGTCAGAAATAAAGATGGTTTCCCTAATTAAGGAGTACACTTGATTCTAACCCATTATTCTCAAAGTGAATTCTAAGAATCACAATATAAATTTGACTCCACGAGATAGCATTCTCTACATATCCTTGCCCACTCCACAGCCAACTATAATTAAGTACGTTCATATGGCTTTTAAACTGCCCAACAATGACAACAGCACAAAGAAAAGAACTGATAGAAAATTAATTAAAATACCATATGTATTGTCTGGATATACTTCAGTATTCTTAAGTGACCCATGACTCTTTCAGTAATTATCTGCAGATCTTCAAAATGGGTGAGACTTTAATCAAAAGCAAATAAAAACGCATGCTACATCTTTTGTGCTAGGAATAAAATAGAGTCTAATTCCTTATGAAAAAAATAACTTGGTCATTATAATGAGAGATATCATGGCCAAAAAAATAGTGTGAGTGGTGGGGAGATGGAGCTCCTCTTCCTGCCAAGTTAATATATTTTCCCCAGACAGTCTCACTATTAGAAATACATTCCATTTAAATTTCTTTTCTTGGGGCGCCTGGGTGGCTCAGCTGTTAAGCGTCTGCCTTCAGCTCGGGTCATGATCTCAGGGTGCTAGGATCAAGCCCCGCATCAGGCTTCGCTGCTCAGAGGGAAGCCTGCTTCTCCTTTCTCCCACTCCCCCTGCTTGTGTTCCCTCTCTCGCTATCTTTCTCTCTCTGTGTTAAATAAATAAAAATATTAAAAAAATTTTCTTTTCTTTAGGAAAAAATTGTCTCATTCCTTTATTTTTTTTTAATTTTATTTATTTATTTGACAGTGAGAGAGAGAGAACACAAGTAGGCAGAGAGGCAGGTAGAAAGAGAGAGGGAAGCAGGCTCCCTGACGAGCAGAGAGCCCGATGTGGGGCTCAATCCCAGGACCCTGAGATCATGACCCGAGCCGAAGACAGAGGCCTCAACCCACTGAGCCACCCAGGTGCCCCTGTCTCATTCCTTTAAACTCCCTCAACTCCACTCAAGTATTTAGAATGCTTGATCCCAAATACAGTACAAAGGAATTTTTTAAAAAATGATGATCTTTTTAGCCAATTCTTGATGCTAAAGCAGTGGTTTTCCAAGTAAATACCAAGGAGTCCCAGGTTTTCACAGACATGTTTTGGAGTCACCACAGAAGATAAAGGGGAGACCCATTAGATATGGCTCAGGACTCTTAGCACCATTCGAATTTTATATTTCCTAGGTAAGTTCTATGGTATTAAAAGTTTAAATGTTGCTCTAGAGGAATAGAATTCATCACCAGCCATTACTTACACCACTTCTATAAATAGTACAGTTTTCTAAAAAGTTCATAAGTTCCATTTTAAGACCTCAGATGTTGAGGATGCTAATATCTCTAAGAGCCAAAATCCTCCTGAAGAAGAAGGTGGTCTTGCCTTCCACCACATACCTCAAAGTGTGGCCCACCAAGATCTGGACTTCCAGATGAGCTTCAAATCTAGGGGTGCCAGATTTAGCAAAGGAAATATCCCCAATTAAATTTGAATTTCAGAAAAATAAAAAATAAATTTTGAGTGTATGTATACTTACTGCACTATACCCCGTGTAATATTTGGGGCATATATTAGTGAAAGATTTTTCATGATTTATCTAAAATCCAAATTTATCTAGGCATCCTATACTTTATCTGGCAACCCTACCCAAGTCAGACTCAAGCATGTGTATCTGCTGTTAAGAAGTGATTGTATAACCCATAAATGTCAAAAATCACCATAAGTTTATATTTTATATTCCAGAAAGATCTACCTGGGGCAGGGAGGGGCAAAGATTAACCTGGATGGTACGTCACAAGTTTAACACAGAAAGCTGTTCCTGCAGATTCCCTGTTACTTGCTTTGCTTCTAAGTCTTTATGATTTAGCCATTGCCTCATTCCAGTTATTGACTTAAATCTTACTGATTTGCCTAGAATCCTTTTTCCAGGCCCTCATTTCCTAGGAATATCAGCTCCCAACCTGACCAGGTGCAGATCTTCAAATGGATTCTTAAGTCCTTTCACTTCTTCATGGTTATGTTATAAACAGGATTTCTCAATTCCATGAATCAGGGTTCCTAATCCTCAAAGCTGGGACCACTTAAGAACCCCAAGATTCATCACTACTTTAGACCCTGAGACTATTCCTCTCTATACTCAAGTAATTGTTAAAAACCCCCAAAGAAGCTTAGCATGATCTGCCTCAAGCTGGTCACTCTCTACTCTTGTATCCTTCTCAAATATCACCTTTTCAGTGAAGACCTCCATAACCACACTGAAGTTGCATACATATCTGTCCCATGGCACTCTATCTCCTTCTCTTTGTTGTTTTTTTTCCTATAGCAACATCTAAAATGCCAACTATTTCACAAGTTCATCTTGTTTAATTTCTGTCTCCCCTCATTAAAAGATGAGCTCCATGGGGGCAGTCACTTTGCCTATTTTCTTCAGTAAAGCAGTGTCTGGTATAGGCTAGATATCCAAAAACATATTTTTGGAATATCATACCCTTCTTCTAGTAGCTGGATTTTTGGAAGTTATTATTTTGTTATTCCGCCCTTTGTCTATGCCTTCATTTCTTGTCTAATACCTCCATGAGTCCAACATTAGAATTCTACCTTACTTCCCTAGTCAAAGGCTTTCCAAAAATGCACATCATAACCTGGTTCTCAAAACCACACAGCAAGCTTACTGGTATTTGCCATCAATGCTTCTTGACCTGAACGTCCTATCTGCTCAAACCTTCCTCTAATGTCAAAGTCCAGATTTAACTGCTCATTTTTTTTTCCTTTTAATGTACACATTATAAAAGAAGGGTGCACAGCCTCCTTGTTATCTTGGGATCAAAGGGGCAGCCTAGCAATGCGGAAACCATCTTCACTACCACATGATATAACACCATCTCCAAATCTCTAACCTCTAAGGGCTCTTCTCTGTACATACATATTAGTAAGCTGTCTTCCATGTCAGGATTTAGTGAATTAAGCAAACTTCTAGAACTTTACATGATTCACTACTTTTCATACCAAAGGAATAAACTGACTTTAAAACATAGACATCCTGACAGAACACTATATTACATTTACATTTTTAGGGGCAGTTAGCATCCTAAAAACTTAGAGACAATCACCATTAGTTAGTGTGATTTTGTGATTTATGATTAGAAATGTATGTTTGGTTTTTATTCCTGTTTCCATCACAAAGCTTCTAAAATACTTGGGAGTTTTCTAAGTGTTGAGATTGATAAAGTTATGTTTTGTCATGTGAATGAGGTGACTTTTGGAATGTCCCAAGATCACCTAAAGATGGGAGCTGGTTGCCAGGGGAACCAAGTCTGTCATCTGAAAGTTGGAACTTTCAGCCTGACCCCCTTGACCTCTGGGGAGAGCAGAAGGTCTGTCAGTTGAGTCGAAGGATAATGGCCAACAATTTAACCATTGATGTCTATGTAATGAGACCTCCATAAAAACCCAAAGGACAGCGTTTGAAGAGCTTCCAGTTTGGTGAACACATATAGATTTGGGGAAAGTGGTGCACTCAAAGAACATAGAAATTTCTCACCCTTTCCCCATCCACTGCCGTATGCATCTCTTCTATCTGGTTGTCCCTGAACTATATCCTTTTATAATTAATCTAATGATCTAGTAAGTAAAATGTTTCTCTGAGTTGTGAAGCACCCTGGCAAATTAATTGAACCCAAGGAAGGGGTTTTAGGAACCTCTGATTTATAGTCAGTCAGTCAGAAATATAGATGACAACCTGGTCTTGCAACTGGCATTTAAAGTTAGCGGTGGGAGGTGGGGGGGTGGGGGTGGAGGGAGGACAATCTTGTGAGACTGAGCCCTCAACCTGTGGAATGTGATCTTATATTGGGTAGATAGCGTCAGAACTGAGTTGAATTACAGGATACCCACAGGTGTTCAGAGAACTGGTGGATGTGTGTTGAAATACCTCTCCATCCATCTCGCATTGTAAATTGGGGTCACAAGTACCCTTTAGATGAATAAAAGCATAAATGATTATAGTTTATCTTACCTGAATTTTTTATCCTCTTGCATCTCTTATTTCTCAGAACCACTTTATATTGAGTAATAGTACCTCCCTTGTCCTGTATCTATATATTAATATATATACTACTTGTATAATATTAAACAAACAAACAAAAAACTTATGTATGGGGTTTCATGAGCTTCTTCAGTATCAGAAAGATCTGTGTCTATGAGAGAGACCAAAAGAGTCATATTGGGTCAGTTTGTAAAATGATTTGCACGAAAATAAAACAAAATATATTCAAGAACACCTATATTGAGACTATCTAGGACATGTAGTAAGGACCATGTGCTTAATCTCCAGAAGTTGTAATATACAAATGAAGGCAGCAATTTTTCCCAGATCATTAGTACTTACAGTACCCAGTCCATTCAGGTTCATCAATCTCAAATTACCCAAAGGCATAAATTTCAGAGAAACTAGAGTGTGAGTTTCATAAAAACAAAATTTTGTCAAGTTTTGTTCACTGTAATATCCCCAGTATCTACAAAAGAGTAGTCACTCAGCAAATACTTGTGGGAAAGAATGGTAGTGCTCCTGGAAAATAAGCATATTTTGGTCATGGGTAATTTCAGGTTTCCAAAGCTCCAAAATTTGGAAATGTCTTTAATCATTCCCAAGAAAAATCTTTGTGCCTTGTGATTCACAGGACCATCTTTTGGCTCTATAAATCATTCCCTTATGTGTATTACTTAGGTTTCCATAATTGTCAAGGCAACTTATATATCACTATAAAATAAATTTTGATTAATGTAGAAATACTGAGAAACAAAACTAGAATAAACATTTGTCTGAGGTTTCTACTTTTTTATTACTTCTACCAAAGTCTCTATACAAAATTAAATTAGACAAATGAAAAGGAAAATAGGGACATGTTTTCAATATCAAAATGAAAACAATGACTATCCAGGAGACACCATCTATTCCTCCTGATTACCTAAATCATTGACAGTGGAAATTGAAATTTAATCATCCCTGACTTTAAATATATATTTGATTCCATTTAAACAACAGGAAAATAAATACGATAATAAGACATGGACTAGAAGAGATTATGCGGAGTGAAATAAGTCAAGTGGAGAGAGTCAATTATCTTATGGTCTCACTTACGTGTGGAGTATAAAGAAAATCATGGAGGGCATCGTGAGAAGGAAGGGAAGGGCGAATGGGGGGAAATCGGAGGGGGTGTTGAACCAGGAGAGACTGTGGACTCTGAGCAACAAACTTAGGGTTTTGGAGGGGAGGGGGTGGGGGGGTGAGCCTGGTGGTGGGTATCGAGAGGGGCACGTACTGCATGGAGCACTGGGTGTGGTGCATGAACAATCAATCTTGTAACACTGAAAAATTAAAATAAACAAATTTGGGGAGAAAAAAAAAAGACATGATTGTAGTTAAGGAATATAATACAATCATAAATATAATACTAAAACTGTTCCAGAATGCTTGAAATTATGGCCCAGAATTCAGCATAACTGGGTTTAACATCAATTTCTTCAGGGGTTAACTAAGAGTACATAACAATCATTATAGAGCAGTTCTTCAGTTTTATTCTTCACTAAAACATTGTAGCAAGGCTACAATATTGAAAAAAGAATTTTACCAGCATCCTAAAAATAAAGTGAATTCTATCATCTATCATGTTTTATGGTTACCTTGCAATTTGCTAAGGAAAATTTATTTTATATGAAACATGGGTTTAAGAACCAAAATTATAACAGTATCTGTATTTAATTACCAATTCCCTTTATAACTAAAATTTCTACATAAAACAAAGTTTAAGTTTAAAATTAGGGCACATAAAAACTCACTGCCTATTTTTTATATATATTTGCAGATTTGTGTTATAAATGAAACAACTAGAAAACTACTGAAATCTCATCAAATAAAATACTGAATGGTTTCTTCTGCTCAGTTACACGAAAATCTAGTCATTTAGATGACTACCTTATTCCCAAATTGTTCTCTGGTAATGCAAATTAGTAACTCAAATTTTCTTGTTTTTTCTATACTTTATATACTCTTGAGTTAAGAGTAACAGTGATTCTGATGTTTCTAGTTATAAACATGATATTATTATGAAAATCATGAAATTTGTCTCATACTTTTATTTTTATTCTTTTTTTTCTTTTCTTTTTTTTATTTTTTCCCAAATATGTCTCATACTTTTAAATCATTCATCTTTGTTTTAGAAATGATGTCCATGGTCTCCTGATAGAATTTGCTTAATAATTTGACCACTAGGCATACCCTAGTTCTTCTAGAGAATTCAAACGGTGGAGTCTAATGAATTTGAGAAATTCGTAATTGCTTTTATAATTAGTCATTCTAAATCTGTGCCATGCAACATGGTAGCTACTACCATAGCTACCCACAGTGGCTACTTAAATTTAAATTAATTAAAAGTAAATAAAATGGATGTAGTTAACGATGAAAAGGAGGGCACCTGAGTGGCTCAGTCAGTTAAGTGTCTGCCTTCAGCTCAGGTCATGATCCCAGGGTCCTGGGATTAAGCCCCACATCAGGCTTGCTGCTCTGCAGGGAGCCTTCTTCTCCCTCTCCTGCTCCCTCTGCTTATGGGCTCTCTCTCTCTCTCTCTCTCATACTCTGTCAAATAAATAAACAAGTAAATCTTTTAATAAATAAGTAAATAAGTATGAAAAGGAATAACCATGCTTCACTCTTTCTTTCATATTCAACTATAAAGAAAGAATACATTGGACAACTATTTGAAGATTCTAAAAGTAAATAGCTGCAGGCACATCAAGGAAGAACACCAGAATTTGAAATACCACAGAATCAGTGGTGAATTTATCATTCTTCTTCTCCAACAGCCTATGACTTGAATTCAGTGAAGCCTGAAATCCACAAGTAAGCACTGTGGCACAGACAGAATGAACTCCAGGAGAAGCATTCTAGACTGGCTGAGGACTAGGAAAGGCAACTCTTAATGCTCAAGGTGGTGAAAATTTTATTTTTCTCATTCTGCCATGTTCCAGCCCACCAAAACTTCATGGCAGAATTGACAATAATCGCTATAAGATCCTGCAAGAGCCCAAATTCCTAAAGCAGGAAATCTTATTCCCTATTTCACAAACCTGCAGTTGAAAGAGCATAGGACAAAATCATGAAGCTTTTTCTCTCTCTCTCCTCCATCTTACTAGACCAGAACGTGAGCCTAATCACAAAAGTACATGATAGAGAAGTGTCACTAAAGCCCCAAAGAACCAAAAAGGGGCTCATGGAATCAAAAAGTACCTGGGAAATGATGAAGAGGAAAGAGTTTGGGAAAGCAATTTCATATGAACTCCTAAGCTCATTCCTGACCTGCACCTAAATGGCACACCAAAGACTTTGGGAACTGAAGATACAATATACCACTGCATAGGCCCCAGACTGACCACTGGGTGTTACACACCCAGAATGTATCTGAATAGCATTACAAAGGCTTTGAAAATTAAAATGAATTGAAACCATAGCCCACAGAAGGTATGCAGGGATTTGTGGCCTGAATCTAACTAAATCAATTGCCTGCTAGAACAAAAAAAGCTACATTCTCCATAAATTTTACTGACTCAGAGTCTCAAAATGTAATAATCTAAATTTCCATTATATAATTCAAAATTACCTGACATATGATAAACCATGATAATTTCAACTCACATGAAAAAAAAATCAATAGACATCAATGACAAGATAACACAATTGTTGGATTTATGGACAAAGACTAAAATCGTCAAACTAGCAATTGTGACTACTCTTGCAACAAATGTTGAAAACAACTTGGCAAATAAAACACAAGATACAGAAAAGAGTGAATTGAAAAGCAAAATAATTTGAGATAAAAATACATTGGATGAATTCAGTAGCAGAAAAATGATAGAGCAGAATCAGTGAACTTAAAGATGGTATAATAGAAATGACCTGATCTAAGCAATAGAAAGAACAAATTAAAAAATAAATAGAGCTTCAGGGACCAGTGAAACAGAGCTTCAGGGACCAGTGAAACATTCTCTCTGTCATTAGAATGAAAGAGAGAGGAGAAAAAGTGTAGTGATGAAAATATATTTGAGGAAACAATGGCTGGAAATTTTCTGAAATTTGGCTGGAGACATATATCTACAAATAGAAGAGCAAACCCCAAGCAGGATAAATCTAAACAGCCATGCCCACAGACAGTAATGAATCTGATGACTGTATATTTCTCATCAGATATCATAGAGACCAGAAAGAAGTGATACCATAATTTCATAGTACTTAATGACTATTAACAGTGAACTCTAAAATTAGAATTTTTTTCAGAAATGAAGATGAAATAAAGATATTTTCAGATAAAGAAACACTAAGACAATTCTTATCAGATCTTCTTTAAAAGAAATGCTAAAGGAAACTCTCAAAAAGAATGAAAATGATTCTAGAAGGAAACCTGAGACAACCTGAGAAAAAAGAAGAGCAAAACAAACTAAAAAACAACACCCACACAGGGTTTTGGTAATATAGTAAATAGCTTGGTAAACATAATAGACCATTCTTGTCTTGAATTTTTTAAAATATGCTTAGCTATTAAAAACAATAATTGTAACTGATTGATGGTATTTATAATGTACATATAATATATAAGACAATTATAGTATAAAGGGGGAGAGCAAAGGGACCTAAATGGTGGTAAGAATTTTACATTTCAATTGAAGTGGCAAACTATCTACTGAATTATACTGTGAAAAGTTAATTATGTATTGTGGAATCCCTAGAGCCACCACTTAAAAAAAAGAGTCATACAAAATGATATAGTAAAAAGTCACAATACATAAATTAAAACAGAACACTAAAAAATATTCAAAGACTCCAAAAAAGGCCAAAAAAGAGGAAACAGGAAACAGAAAAGAAGGGAAACAAGAAGAAAACAACTAATAGTATAAGAGACCTATCCAAAAGTATCAATAAAGGCATTAAACATAAATGGTCTAAACACATCAGTTAAAAGACACAGTCAGCGTTAAAAAAAAAATTAGTCAACTCTAGATTTTCCACAGTAAACTCACTTCAAATATAATGATATAGTTATGTTACAAACACTAATCAACAGAAAGCTGAAGTGGCTATATTAATATCAAAGAAAGTAAACTTTGGAGCAAAGAAAATTTTCAGAAATAAAGAAGGATATTACCTACTGATACAAGAATCAATTCAAAAGGCATAAAATTCCTAAAGGTTTATTCATCTTACACTGGAGTTTTGAAATACATGAAGCAAAAACTGAAAGAACTAAAAGGAGATGTATTTAAATCTATGATTACAATTAGAGATTTTGTTTTTTTATTTGTTTGTTTGGGTTTTTTTTTAAGATTTTATTTATTTGACAGAGAGAGAGATCACAGGTAGGCAGAGAGGCAGGCAGAGAGAGAGAGAGGGAAGCAGGCTCTGCGCTGAGCAGAGAGCCTGATGTGGGGCTCTATCCCAGGACTCTGAGCTCATGACCTGAGCTGAAGGCAGAGGCTTAACCCACTGAGCCACCCAAGTGCCCCTATAATTAGAGATTTTGATGTTCTTTCTCAGTAACAATGTAACTAAAAGACAGAAAGTCAGCAAAGATATAAAATAACTCAACAATGCCAGTTTTAATAGACATTAATAGAAAATTCCACCCAAAAACACAATTTTTTCAGTGTACACAGAACTTCCACCAAGATATGACCTGAAACACAAAGCAAATCACAGGACATTAAAAAAATTGAAGTTATAAGAAAGTATATTTTCAGACCATAACACAATTATACTGAAAATCAGTAATAGATAACAGGAAAAGTTGGAAATTAATCAGCACTTCTAGATAATCCACGGGTCAACCAAATAAAAATGAAAAAATAGCATAATAAAGGTTATAGAATGCAGCAAATATATGTTAGAGGATTATTTAGTATTACATGTTAATAAGAGAAAAGAATAAAAGTCTCAAATCGATAACCTCAGCTTCAACCTTAAAGATTAGAAAAGAAAAAGAAAAATACAACCAAATTAAGTGAAAGGAAATCATAAAGAGCAGAAATCAATGACATTGAAAACAGGAAAGGAATAAAGACAATCAATGAAGCAAAAGGCCGATCCTCTGAAAAGTCAGTAAGATTGATGAATCTTTAGTTAGAATGAACTAAAAAAGAGAGAACACAGTATCAATATAAGAAATGAAATAAAAAGGAAAGGAATATGACTGTTATACACACAAATGGATTTCCTCTTCCATTTGTTTAACTTCAGCTAATTTTTATTTTATTTTTTAAGTTTTTAGTTATCTTTCACATAGTTAACATACAGTATACTATTAGATTCAGGTATACAATATTGTGATTGAACAGTTCCATATAACACCCGCTGCTCATCACAACAAATGCATTTCTTAATCCGCACCATCTTATTTAACCTATATCCTCACCCACCTCTATTCTCATAACCATCAGTTTGTTCTCTCTAGTTAATATTTCTTGGTTTGCCTCTCTCTTTTTTCCCCTTTGCTCATTTGTTTTGTTTCTAATATTCCATACAGGAATAAAATCATATGATAACTGTCTTTTTCTGAGTGACTTTCTTCACTTAGCATAATACTTTCTAGCTCCATTATGTAATTGCAAATGGCAAGATTTCATTCTTTTTTAGTGGCTGAGAATATACTATTGTGTGTGAGTGTGTGTGTGTGTGTGTGTGTGTGTGTGTATCTATAAATCTATATAGATCTACACAGATATAGATATATCTCACATCTTCTTTATCCATTCATCAGTTAATGGACACTTGGGCTGTTCACATAATTTGGCTATTATAGATAATGCTGCTATAGACATTAGGGTGCATGTATCCCTTTGAATTAGTATTTTTGTATCCTTCGGGCAAATATCTTGTACTACAATTGCTGGATCATAGGGTATTTCTATTTTAAATTTTTGAGGAACCTACATACTGTATGAGAGAGTTATATATCTATCTTACAGTCCCGATGATATAGTCAACATGCTAAGAGGAAAAAAATGGCCAAGAATACTATACTTGGCAAAACTGTCCTTCACTAATGAAGGAGAAATAAAGACATTTCAAGACTAACAGAAGTTGAAGGAGTTCCTCTCTAGTGGAACTGCTTCAAAGAAATATTAAATATTCAAGTAGAAATGAACTGATGATAATAAGTAAGATGAAAACATATAAAAGTATAAAACTCAATGGAAAAAGTAAATATATACTCATGTTCAAAATACTCAAATATTGTGATGGTGGTATGTAAATCACTTTTAACTCTTGCTTAACAGTTAAAAAGACAAAAGTATTAAGCAATATAAAAACATAAATTGTGATATAAATAACAAACTGTGGAGAGCACTAAAATGTTGAGTTTTTATATGTGATTGAAGTTGCATTCTTAAAAGCTTAGAATAAACTTATAACTGTAAATTTTTTATGTACCCTTATTGTAACCACAAAGAAAAAAAATTAGGTAGATACACAAAAGATAAAGTGAAAAGAATGAAAACAAAAGATCATCATCACAAAGGAAGAAGCAAGGATGAAAAGAACAAAGAACTATAAAACCAATAACTAACAAAATGGAATAGGTAAGTCCCTACCTATCAAAAACTACTTTAATGTATGAAATTGCCCAATCAAAAGAAAAAGAGTCACTGAATAGATTTAAATTTTAAAAAATTCTGTAATATTAAAAGATTCTAAAAAAAGTTGCATGTTCTCTGTCAATTAAATAAATAAAATCTTAAAAAAAGTTGCATGTTCTCTGTCAATTAAATAAATAAAATCTTAAAAAAAGTTGCATGTTCTCTGTCAATTAAATAAATAAAATCTTAAAAAAAGTTGCATGTTCTCTGTTAATTAAATAAATAAAATCTTTAAAAAGTTGCATGTTCTCTGTCAATTAAATAAATAAAATCTTAAAAAAAAGATTCTATAATATGCTGACTACAAGACACTTTAAGCTTTAGGGATACACATAGGCTAAAAAAGAAGAGATAGCAAAAGATACTCCATGTAAATGGTAACAAAAAGCAAGGGTGGCTATACTTATATCAGAAAAAATAGACCTTAGTCAAAAACTGTCATAAGAGACAAATAAAGTCATTATATCATGGTAAAGGTATCATTCCATCCAGAGAATATAACAATTACAAATATATACATCCCCAATATTGGAGCACTTAAATATATAAAGCAAATATTAATAGAGCAGAACAGAGAAATGAATAGATCATCAATAGATAGATCATACAGACAAAAAAAAATAAAGAAACAGCAGACATAAATAACACCATAGATCAAATAGACCTAAGAAAATATGGAGAATAATCCATCCAACAGCATCAAAATACACATCCTTCTCAAGGGCCCATGGAACATTCTCCAGGATAGATCATTTGTTAGACCACAGGCAAGCCTTAATAAAGTTAAGAAGGTCAAAATCATATGAAGCATCATTTCCAACCACAATGATATGAAAATAGAAATTGATTACAAGAAGAATACTGGAAAATTCACAAAGATGGAGACTAAATGAATTCACAATACATTAAAATGATATACACCATAATCAAGTAGAATTTATTCCAAGGATTCTAAGGTGGTTCAACATAAGCAAATCAATGTGATAAGCTACATTAACAAAACGAAGGATAAAAATCATATATTTTAATAGGTGCAGAAAAAGCAATTGATAAAATTCTACATCCTTTTATGATAAAAGCTTTCAACAAAATGAGTGTAGAGGAAACTTCCCTCAAAATAATAAAGGCTATATATAGCCTAACATCATATAAAATGGTGAAAAGCTGAAGCTTTTCCTCTAAGATCAAGATCAAGATAAGGATGCTCACTCTTACCACTTTTATTCAACATATTATTGGACATCCTAGCCACAGCAATCAGGCAAGAAAAATAAATAAAAGGCATCCAAATTGGAAAGGGAGAAGTAAAACTGTCACTATTTGCAGATGACGTATATTATATAAAGAAAACCCTAAAAAAAAAGAAAAGAAGAGAAAATCCTAAAGGCACCATCCAAAAAAAAAAAAAAAACCAACTTAGAATTAATAAATTATTTCAGTAAAACTGTAGGATGCAAAACAAATACAGAAAAATCAGTCACATTTCTGTCCACTAACAATGAATTATCACAAAAAGAAATTAGGAACACAATCTTATTTGCAATTGCATTAAAAACAATAAATTGCCTAAGAACAAAATTAATCAAGAAGGGGAAAATTCTACACAGAAAACTATTAGACATTGATGAAAGAAACTGAAGAAATGACAAATAAATGGAAAAATATTCCATGCTCATGGATTAGAAGAATTAACAGTTAAACTGTCTACACTTCCCAAAGCAATCTCTAGATTCAATGCAATTCCTACCAAAATGTCAACAGTATTTTTCACAAAAATAGAACAATTCCAAAATTTGTATGGAAACACAAAAGAACTCCCACAGCCAAAACAATCTTGAGAAAGAACAACCCTGGAGGCATCACACTTTTTGATTTCAAACTATACTACAAAGATATAGTAATCAAAACCATACGCTATTGGTGTAAAAACAGATAATACATCAATAGAACAAAACAGAACCAAAATAAACCCATGCATATATGGTCAATTTATTCATGACAAATGAACCAAGAATATACAATGGGGTAATAATAGTCTCTTCAATAAATGGTTTTGGAAAAACTGTACAGCCACATGCAAAAGAATGGACACTTATGCTACAGTATACACAAAACACAATTCAAAATGGATTAAAGTCTTTAATGTAAACTCTGAAACTATGAGACTCCTAGAAGAAAACGTAAGTGGGACTACATGAAACTAAAAAGCTTTTGCATCACAAAGGAAACAATTAACAAAATTAAAAGCAACTTATAGAATGGGAGAAAATATTTGCAAATCATATATCTGATAAGAACTGAATAGACATTTTTCCAAAGAGAAACAAATGACCAACAGGTATATGAAAAGATACTCAACATCACTAATCATCAGGAAAATGCAAATCAAAACCACAATGAGATATCACTTCATACCAATTAGAATGGCTATCACTAAAAAGACAACAAATAAGTGTTGATGAGAATGTGGAGAGAAGGGAACCCTTTTGCACTGTTGTAGCCACTACAGAAAACAATATAAAGGTTCCTCAAAAAATGAAAAATAGAATTACTATATGACCCAGCTCCCCATTTCTGAGTATATATCCAATGGAAATAAAACTAGATATCAAACCAATATCTGCATTCCCATATTTATTGTAGCATTATTCACAACAACCAAGATATGAAAACAATGTAAGTGTCTATCAATGGATGACTATATAAAGAAGATGTGGTTTATGTATACAATGGAATATTATTCAGCCATGAGGGGGAAAAAAGAAATTCTATCATTTACAACAAAATGGACTGACCCTGAGGGCATTACACTAAGTGAAATAAATCAGAAAGAGAAAGATACTACATAGTATCACTTACATGTGGAATTAAAAATGTCAATCTGAAAGAAACACAGAGCAGAAAACTGGTACCAGGGGCTAGGAAGTGGTGGAAATAGGGAAATTGGTAAAAGTATACATATTTTCAGCTATAGATAAGTAAGGCCCGAGGATCTAATGTAAAATGTGGTTACTATAGTTGATAACACTGTATTGCAATATGAAATAAGAGAGTAGAGTTTAAATGTTCTCACCAAAAAAAAAAAAAAAAAAAGTATTTAAGGTGTTGGATGTGTTAATTAACTAGATTGGGGAGGGGTAAGGGACTCCTTTCATAATATATATGTATGCAAACTGCCAAATGTACATTTTAAATATCTGACAATTTTATGTCACTTTACCTCAATAAAGCTGAAAAAAAAGGAAAATGAAAAACATAAAAGACTCGAGAACTGGATAATATTTAGATCTAAAAGCACAATTGCTGGCTTTTTAATTCTGGTATACATTTCAGATATGCTTATGAAATTTTTTATCCTTATCTTCTGAAAAGTAAACAATATTTTTACTTGACTATTTAAAAAAGAATAGAATAATGAATATCAACTATGGTTGCATCTATTACAGTGTTTTTAACCTTTTGAAGGTCAAAAATTTGATTTTTAAAATTTGATTTGATTTTAATATTTTGATAAAATTTTTTTTAAAGTAGAGATTACATAATACACAAATCTCGTCAAGCCTAGACACTATCCACCAGTTTACAACTGGTTTACAGTATATAAGAAATATAGGGAAGAAGTTAATTAGAATTAGAAGTTAACTAGAATTAGAATTAGAAGTTAAATGACAATACCAGATATCAGTCAGCAAAATCCAGGGTATGGGATGTTGTATAGAACAAATAATTCAGTTTCTCCAACAATTTAATAGCAAAATGAGGGGGAAAGACGATTATTACAAAATAGAGACTTTACATATTTACCAGACAAATGGTGAACTAGTTTAAATTCTAATTTAAACAACTGGACTATAAAATCAAATAGTCCACCTCACCAAAGAAGTTATACAGATGGCAAATAAGTATTTGCAAAGATGCTCCACTTCGTTTGTCATAAGGAAAGTGCAAATTAAAACAACAATGAAATAACCACTGAACAACTTTTAGAATGGCCAAAATCTGGAACACAACAACACCAAGTGCTGACAAACTTGTAGAGCAATAGGAACTCTCATACATTATTGGTGGGAATGTGAAATGGCACAGCCACTTTGGAAGATAGTTTGGCAATTTCTTACAAAATTGAATATACTCTTATCATATGATTCAGCAACTGTACTCCTTGGTGTGTACCCCATGGAGTTGAAAACTTATGTCCACACTAATACCTGTATGCAGATGTTTATAGCAGCTCTTTTCATGATTGCCAAAACTTGCAAGCATCAAGATGTCCTTCGGTAGGTGAATGGATAAATTGTGCAATATCCAGACAACAGAATATCATTCTGCACTAAAAAGAAATGAGCTATTAAGCCATGTTAACACATGGAGTTACCGTATATGCCTATTACTAAGTGAAAGAAGCTAATCTCAAAAGGCCATATACTTGTATGATGCCAGCTATATAACATTCTGGAAAGGGCAAAACAATGGAGGAGTAAAAAGATTGGTGGTTGCAGGGCCACATGAGAGATGGGGGGAGATATATGAATAAGTAGATCACAGAAAAATTTTTTGGCAGTGAAAATACTCTGTATGATACCACATATATATGGTATCATACACATATGTATGTGTGTATATATGTGTGTGTATGTGTGTATATGTATGTACATATGCGTGTGTATGTACATGTGTGTGTGCATACACACCCACACACACACACATTCATCAAAACCCATAGAATGTATAACACCCAGAGTGAACCCTAATGTAATCTATGGACTCCGGGTCATTATGATGTGTAAATGTAGGTTCAACAATTTTAATTAATGGTTGATAAAGGGGACAGAGGAGATACATGGGGAAATCTCTGACAGCTTTGCTGTGAACTTTAATCTGCACTTAAAAATTGCTCGATAATAAATTTAAAAAATATTTCACTCAAGGGGCGCCTGGGTGGCTCAGTGGGTTAAGCCTCTGCCTTCGGCTCAGGTCATGATCTCAGGGTCCTGGGATCGAGCCCCGCATCGGGCTCTCTGCTCAGCAGGGAGCCTGCTCCCCCTCTCTCTCTCTGCCTGCCTTCTGCCTACTTGTGATCTCTCTCTCTCTCTCTCTCTCTATCAAATAAATAAAATCTTTAAAAAAAAATATTTCACTCAAAAAAAGTTGAATAGTCCAACTATAAAATGATATAAATGAAACAAAGAGATCTGAATATTGGCTAGAATTAGATGAGTTTAAGGAATCAGTGTTCATTTTGCTATGTAAGAAAAAAACTAACAGTTGGAGATGCATACTTATGTCTGTGAAAGAAATGAGATTAGATTAGAGATTAGAAATTTCCTTTGAAATACTCCAGAAAAACAAAATAGTGAAAGATAGGTGAAATAAGAGTGGCAATGTTTATCTGATGCATTTGTAAATTTGTGACATTAATGATCTATGTACAAAAGTAAACATAATTATATAATTATAAAATGAAGAAGTTATATTTCTAAAAAAAACAAGTGGCAAATATTCATAATGGATATGTGGAAACTTGTTATATTTTCCTACTTCATATTTGTTCAAAATTTTCCATCATAAAAAATGTTCTTTAAAATATATCATTTCTAGGAAAATTAGTAAGTTCAAATGGAAGTCATATTTTGCACAAAATTTTAGGGGGTTCACATGACTAGTAAACTGATTCCAGGTTGAGAAACCTTGACATAGTGGGAGAGAGAAACATTAGAGTATAATTTCAGGGAGAATGCTGTTAGTAAGAAAGAAATTGACATGGAGCTTAGATAATTATCAGCTCATCACAACCACCAAAAGCAGGACCTGGGTACCCACAAAAATAGAGAAATAGAAAAGCAAGGAGAATTATCCTTGGACTTCTGCAGGCTTGACTTGAAGACTGGCAAAGGGTTTAAGGGGATAAATGACAGCAGATACTAAGGAAGTCTGAAGAGTTTAAAAAGGAAATGACAGCAAGTGAAATGGCAAGGCTGAGAGGAGAGGAAATCAGTCAACAAACCACAGTTCTCCATCAGGCAAAGCAATGAGGACCTCCCCGCTCAAGCACATCTGAATTATAATAATATTAGAATTACTAGAAATGGTGTTTATTTTTTTTAAGATTTTATTTTATTTATTTGACAGAGAGAGAGATCACAAGTAGGCAGAGAGGCAGGCAGAGAGAGAGGGGGAAGCAGGCTCCCTGACGAGCAGAGAGCCTGATGCGGGGCTCGATCCCAGGACCCTGAGATCATGACCTGAGCTGAAGGCAGAGGCTTTAACCCACTGAGCCACCCAGGTGCCCCTAGAGATGGTGTTTCTAAATAGTCCTAGTGTGTGTGTGTGTGTGTGTATCTATTGTGAAATTCTAAAACACTGTAAAAAATCCAATTATGAATTTTATTATAAAGGGAAGTGTTACTGCAAAATCAATTTTAGCGTGTTATCTAATATCTATTTTCATAAAATTGTTACCGACCTTGAGGTTCTCTGACTCATGAACATAGAAACAGACATGAGACCAAGATCGGTGTGGATAGGGTTTATTGCAAACACATGCCCAGGCATGAGGGAGTCAGCAAGAGAGGTAGTAGGATGTTCCCCATTGGAAGTTTTTGAAAGCTTGAGGCAGGACAGGAGAGATTATCTAAGCATGACGGAGTAGAGAAATACTGGAAGTTGGGCGCACAGGCGCAGTTGACAGAACATGCTTCTTTACACAGTTTTGTTTGCATATTAAGTCTCCACTTGGGGCATGATTTTTAGCATTAAAATGAGGGGGAAGGTGGTGAAAGATTAGGGTCCATGGAGGCTCTGACTGGTCTGGTCTGGTCTTTGCAGGAGCAACCAGTTATAATTTGGGCCCTGGACTCTGTTTCATGCTTGCGGCTTTTGACTTCCTGATTGTATGCACCTGCAAGGTGAGCTAGAGAAATGGGTTATCTGAGGAGGCCCAAGGTTTTCTGCAAGTTCCTTTTCTGTAAAAGAAAATGCTTCAGAAAAGAGAACTAGAAACAGGCAGATATTTAAAGAGCTTCCATTCTGAAAGAGGTTGAAATGGTAAGGAGATCAGGGCCTAGGGCAACTTTATCCCAAGATATACTTTTCTATGCAGGCACCTCAGAATCCCTATCTATCTCAATATGATTTGTTCAATGTCACTTCATAGCTGTGCAGAACTCAGAATATCAGTGTTGTAATGGTCACTTGTATGAACCCCCCAAATGGACTACACCTCCCATCTAGAACAGGAAGGGCATCTATCTTATTTCCAGTTATATCCCAAGCTCTTAGCATAGTACCTGGGATGCAGACACTTGGTAAATATTTGTTGAATTAAAAAAAAATGAGGTTCCATTTCTCAGAATATTGGGCTAGGTAATACAAACTGACCCTTCAACTAAAGACAACTAGAAAACTTAAACGCTTCAAATGCTTAGAAGCACTGGAGAGCAACAAGACTGTGAAGAATTACAGGACAAGGATCCCTGGAGGTCATGCTTAGGAAGAAAGAAGAAAGAGCAAGGAAGTGATTGACAGAGTATTAGTTACATTTAGTGAGGAAAGAGGAGTTAGTGATATGAAAGACACATGAGGGAGACTTTTAGGATACAGACAATGTTCTTTTTTTTCTAACCTGTTTGTTTCCTTCCTATAAAGCTATTACACTGTATATCTTTATCTTATGTATTTGCACATCTCTTGTATTTCACAACAAAAGGGTTTTTTTTTTTTAAGATTTATTTGTTTATTTATTTGAGAGAGAGAGAGAGAGTGCACAGTGGGGAGGGACATAGGGAGAGGAAGAAAGAGTCTCAAGCAGACTCAGTGCTGAGTGCAGAGCCCCACACAGGGGCTCCATCTCAGGCCCCTGAGATCACAACTTGAGCCGAAACCAAAAGTCAGATGCTTAACAGACTGTTTCACCCAGGTGCCCCGAAAGAAAGTTTTTGTGTGTGTGTGCTTCTTTTTTAAATATACCCTTAACCTATAAACAAATGAGTCCTGATAATGATAATCATTTGAAGTTAGAATTATTTCAGAGAGTATATAGGAATTGGGATGAGAGACAGCATTTCATTTCAGTAAATGTCTTCTCCTTTCTGCAACAGAAAACAAAATTAGTGGACTCCAAATGGGCATTTCTGGCCAATGTGAACTGTGGTAATAAGGCATTGCGAGAAGGGAATATGAGGACACAGAGGTACCTGGTGCTGCCTACATAAGGTTCATTTTCCTTTTTACCTCATGCCTAAAAAGCTGAAAAAGAAAATATATTTGTTTTAGACGAAGGCAAAAAAAAACAAGCTTTCCAGACTGATCATTATAGCTTCCCACACACACTCAGAATAGCCTCGGCTGGAGTGATAGTGCTCGGAAAAGCAAAAGTTCCCAAGTTAACGCCACAGAGGGTTTTCTGCTCACATTCTAATCGAAGAAGTTAAGATTAAGACAAGCACATGTGCAGAGAACTATATATTTCTCATAAGCAAATCATGACTACAGGGAATGCCTAAAAATCCATTAGCTGCTCTTAAAACTGATCTTTGGGGAGACTTCATTATCTCTGTTTTGACAGCATTAAGAAAGAGGTTTGGGAAAGCCAATTAGATACCTTTACAAAATAATCTTTTGACAAGCAGCTCTTCTACTGGACTGGGAAAACCTGAGAGAACTTTGATTTTTCATTTTGATCCCTTTTTGGTTTTGTTCGTAAGTGAGCTGCCATTTCAATGCCAGTAAAGTCATCAGCAGCCTATTGCAGCCTTTCTCTGAGCATTGTAGGGCATTTTCCACTTAAACTTTTCTCCCTTGAAAGGATTGAGACTTCATCTGAGACTGAAAGGCCCACACTGCCCCCATCAGGTCAAATTACCCCGCAAAATTAGATTCTTTAGAAGAAGAAAAATAAACTGAGTATACCAAGTATGCACAGAAAAGCAGATATATTACAAACCCCTGGATCCCATTTAAGGTTATTTCTATTTAATGAATCTTAATTCTATTTTAAATGAATCACTCTTTAACTAGATCATTATTTAAACATTAAATTGTCAGCTTTGACACTTTAATTCTAACACCATGAACCTGGTTGTCTTATGTAATGCCCTTACTTCCAACCAAAGAAAACAAGCTGAGAAAAACAAAACAAAACAAAACTCTCCATTCCTACAGAATCAATTCTGTAGTTATTAATAAAATCAATTTAATTCAAAACCATCAATAGATTCCATAATAGGGTCTATTCTATTACATGATGTTAATGTTCCTTTGCAATTTTTAAACAAGAGCTATATGCTTTATTACTTTACTTCCTTAAACTGTCCTTGGGAAAATCTGGATTTTATTAATAAGTCACTGCAAGTGAAGTAAACATTGTGATGATCCTAATGGTAAAATTTACTTATTAGTAATATGTTGAGACCCTTCTGGAGAGAAAGTTAGTGATGATAAATGTTATTTAGTATATTTTAGTATTTAAAAATTCCTATTTATGTATGGCAACATGTCAGGCACTGTAGAAAGACATCTTTGATGTGAGCTAATGGGCCATGCCCTAAATGGTGTAATTTTAAAGAGGTGCTTATATTAAAAAAAAAAAAAACAACTCCACCTATCTGCCTAGATATTAGAAATTTCCAAATTAATTAATTCTTAGAATATAATAAATCTACAACCCAACTGTGTATACTAACATATTAAACTATGTAGGACTAAGTAGTCCCTAAAGAAAAAATATACAAGATTGATAAGTTTTAACAGGAGGATGGAATGCAGAGAAGGCGGAGAGAAAGTAGCAATATATTATGGCAATACTACAATGATGTTTCCTTTTGGTTGAAACTATCTGCCTGGAAAACTCAAAAGTATGCTTCAAATTATAACTCAAATGTTAAATCTTTATTGAAACTGTATTGAAATCATTTTCTGTTAATGGCACTTATTTATAACCTATGCTTGAATAGATTTTCTTGAAGTATAACATACATAACAAAATTAATTAATTTTAAAGTTTACTACCCAATGATTTTTCACAGAGAGAAGACACTTACAGCCAGCACCGAGATCAAGACAGACCATCATCAGTAGTAAAACCCTTCATATGCCACCACCGAAACACTATACCCCAAAGGTAACCACTATTCTGACTTCTAACCCAATAGTTAGTTTTACCTGTTTTTTATTTTATTTAAATGGAATCCAGCTTTAGAGATGCTACCAGTTTTTTCAAGTGATTTTAGCAATTTATACTCCAACTAGCATAGTTCAAGAATTCCAGTTGCTCCATAACTTTTTCAACACTTGATGTTTTCCATCTTTTTCTTTTTATTGATCCTCGAGTACACAGTTCATCATAATTTTAATTGGGATTTTTGGGGTGACTAGTAAAACAAAGCACTTTACATATGTTTATAGGCAATTTGGTTGCTTATCCTCTTTTGTGAAGTTCCCATTCAAGTCAATATATTCATTGTATTTCTTCTTTTTCTTATTGATTTGTATGATTTCTTCACTCTTAAGATAGAAGTCTTATCATTATAAATATCCATTTGTATCCATTACAAATATCATCTCCTCTTTGTTATATTTTATTGTTTATAAGAGGTTTTATGATGTTTTTCCTTTCTCATTTAGGCTTTTGGTGCTCTGCTTAAGAAATCATTGCCAATGCCAGGGTCATGAAGGAATTTTTATACATCTTATTCAAGAATTTTTAGGGACACCTGGGTGGCTCAGTCAGTTAAGTGTCTGTCTCCAGCTCAGGTCATGATCCCAGAGTCCTGGGATTGAGCCCCACATCAAGTTCCCTGCTCAGTGGGAAGCATGCTTCTCCCTCTCCTTCTGCTCCTCCCCCCAACTCATGCTCTCTCTCTCTCTCAAATAAATAAAATCTTAAAAAGAAGAATTTTTATAGTTATGTCTGTAAAAATTATTCTAAAATGTCTCTAAAATTTTAGAGACTCTAAAATTTTAGAGTTTTAGGGCTCTAAAAATTCTAAATGTTTCTAAAAATTAATACTGAGTTTTGTGTGTGATGTGAAGTAACTGTCAACATTTTTTTTTCCATTTCATCCAAATAACACAGCATTTTTTTATGGAAGATATCATCCTTGCCCAAATGTACTTCCATGACACCTTGGTCAGAAATCCATGAACTGTTTTTATGAGTCTGCTTCTGTATCCTATTTTGTTCTACTGTACAATCTGCCTATCCTTTTGCTAATATTATACTGTCTTATTTATTATAGATTTATCTTTGCAGTCATACAATCTAATTCTGTTACAGAAAACATTTGAAGTAGCTTACAAGGACAGATCAAAGACACACACAAAAGACAGTGAAGGTTCTAGTAGCATACAAATCTATCAAGAACAACATCATGCACATACACACACAAATGTATTTGAAGCCCTCAGAAAGTTACCAAAACAACCAGAAGCCAAGATCCAAAAAGAAAAGAAAAACATTAAAGTTAACTACTGACATTTTACTGCTGCTTTGCTCTTTAAAGCATTTATTTCTAAACAACATGGCTGTGTGCTGGCGATGCCCTTCCAAAATAACTTAACTAAGAACTTGAAAAACTAAATAAAACATTTGACAGTCTCATGGAGCTGGAGAGGTAAGAATTGGAATTCAGGGCCCATCAAAGTGAATGGGTCCGGGTTTATTATCTCAGATTTTCGGTTGGGACCCCTAAAAGACTACACCACAGGAGTAAGGGCAAACCAGAATATATTGCACCTTAAAACGACGGAAGCACAGCATTGAATCAAATTTTCCCTAGTTAAAATAAAATGCTCTTCTCTGTTTAAACTACCTGCTAAGAGGTAAAGTTTCAAAGAAGTATACGATGAAGAATGCATGAAAATATCAAATTGGAATTCTAAAAGTGAAAAACTAAGTTTTAAACTAAATAAAAATTATAACATCAGAGAGAACACAGTGGAATACAGAATTAATGAAATGGAAGACAGGGCAGCATAAAATACCCTTACTGAAGCACAGAGAAAAATAAAATATAATAGAGAACATTATAGATACAAAGGATACTGTGAGGAATTCTAGCATATATGTAAAGGAGTCCCCAAAAGGGAAGAGTGATAAATAATGTGATTGAGGGGGGGTCCTTGACTGGGTGGCTCAGTTGTTAAGCGTCTGCCTTCAGCTTGGGTCGTGATCCCAGAGTCCTGGGATCTAGCCCCGCGTCAGGCTCTCTGCTCAGCGGGGAGCCTGCTTCTCCCTCTCCCACTCCCCCTGCTTGTGTTCGCTCTCTCGCTGTGTCTCTCTGTGTCAAATAATAAATAAAATCTTTAAAAAAAATAATGTGATTGAGGGAATATATGAGAAGATAATAAACTCAAGTTATCCCAAAATGATGAAATACGTCAAGGCAAATGTTCAACATGTGTAATAATCTACAATCAGGATAAATCATAAGATAAACATGCCTGTCCATATTTGAGTAAAAGTGCCGCAAATTAAGACAAACTAATTTTATAGGCAGCCAAAAAAAATAAATACACATTACTTTGTAAGTGTAAAAATATGACTTATAGCTGACTATAGAAAAGAAATGATGGAGGTGAATATGCAATGGAAGAGTATCTTTAAAACAATGGGAGACTATAACTGCCAACTTATAATTATATACCTGGCAAATAAAGTGTTTCCAGACACAACAGAGAGATCAGCAATACACTCTAGAACAGAAATCTCACCAAGAAGTATGTAGTTGTAAATGATAACATTTGAGGAATGAGGGTCACAACAGACTTTCCGGAAAAGTTAACAAATCCCTCTAGAGGAAATAAGCCTTTCAAAGGAGCATGGCTATAGGCTAAATGGATATGTGACAAGGACCATTTGTCTGTGACATGGACATATCATCAGCCTTTATATTACCAATATATTGTATATAACTTCCAAGCCCTAAAGAATAAAGTACACTCAGAAATACAGCTGTCCCAGAACAATAAATACTGGGCCAAGCGTATTTTATGCACAGCACAACTCTCAGACCATTGCATATTATAACGTATGCCTTTCACTAAATTGTTATATTTCAATGTAAATAAACTGTTATATTTCAATGTAAACATTCTCTGTGTCCTGACTTAAAGCAATGGTCAACTATGGGTATGAATTAATCACCATGTGATTAAGAATAAAACTCAATGACGAATCTGAGTAACTGAGCCATAAACCTGTTTACCTGCTTTCCATTACTTTCTTCATATGTTCAATAGATAGAAACTAGAAGGCTTTCAAACTGATCCACACAAAAGGAAAAATTCAAATAATTAGCTAGTCCATTAATGTATATAAATAGACTCCAATATCCCCCTTTAGAATGAGCCCCCTAGTGAATTATTAACCATTGTTGGGCAACACTGACTTGAGCTGCCACGACAGGCTCCAATACACTCACTCTGCTCCTCTCTTCTATGCAATCCACACTGCATGATACAACCAGCCATATTAACATTCTTAAAGCTCAGCTCTGCTCATATCACCCCCTCACAAAAAATATCCAACAACTTTTTTATTCTCTCCACATTTCACTCATGTGAACTCTATGCAACAGCCTTACGAAAATGCTTGTTTTTTATTATAGGAAAATCTTTTCTTTCAGTCTATAATTTCTTAAAGACAAAAGTTTTGATCCACAGGTAAAACTATAAATTGTGTACACCTAATGTATCCTCAAAATTATTAAAACAAAAACTGATAGAATTAAAAAGGCAAACAGACAAATTTATAATCACTATAGGATATTTTAAAACACCACTATCAGTATCCAATAGAAAAAGAGACAAGAGTTCATAAGCATAGAGAGGCTTTAGTAACATAGTTTAAAAATTAACCTGACATGTAGAGAACATATTTCTAACAACTGTAGAATAGTCCTTTCAAATGCACACAGAGTATTTACCAAAATCAACCATAAGCTATTTTTTAAAGTAACCTCATCAAAACTTAGAAATTTGAAATTATATAAAATATTTTCTCTGACCAAAAGAAATTTAAACTAAAAATCAACAACACTTAACCAGAAAATTCCTAAATATTTTGAAATTAAGCACTTCTGAATAACTCATGTGCCAAAGAAGAGGTCGCAGTAAAATTTTAAAATATTCTGAAATTATATTGAAAACACTTATATATCAAAATTTGAGAAATTCTGCTAAAGTTTACTTAATAGTAAACTTAAAAGACTTAAATACATTTATAAGAAAAAAGACTGAAGACTCAATGATCTAATATCCATCTCAAGAAAAAAAAATAGTAGCAAATTTATTTCCCCCCCAAAAAAGAAAGGAAAGAAACAGAGCAGAAATTAATTAAATAGGAAATAAACATAAACCAGAGAACATTTAATAAAGTAAAAACTTGTTTCTTTGGAAAAAATGAATAAAATGTGTAAGTTCCTAACAGCATTAGTTAAAATAAAAATTAGAATTCTAAACATAAATAACCAATTATACAAAGGGAACCTAAATAAACTGAAAAGATATGAAAAGGATTATGTCAACATACGTGCTATGGTCTGAAAGTTTACATCCTTTTAAAATTTATAAGTTGAAAAAATATGCTGAAATAGAGTGTCTAGGTGGCTCAGTCAGTTAAGCGTCTGCCTTCGGCTCAAGTCATGATCCCAGGGTCCTGGGATCAAGTCCCACACTGGGCTCCCTGCTTAGCAGAGAGCCTTCTTCCCCCCTGCCCTCCATCCTGCTTGTCCTTGCTCTCACGTGCTCTCGCTCTCTCTCAAATAAATAAATAAAATCTTAAAAAAAAAAAATACTAATTCCCAAAGATGATATTAGGAGGTTGGGGCCTTCGGAGGTGCTTAAGTCATGAGGGTAGAGCCGTCATGAATAGGATTAGTGCCTTATAAAAGAGATCCCACAAAGATCCCTTACCTGCATCCACGTAAGGATACAAGAAATGTCTAGCTTAGAAGAGAACCATCACCAGCCCCTGCTGGCACCCTGATCTCAAACTTCTAGCCCCTGAAACTATAGGAAATAAATTCTTACTGTTTATAATCTATATAGTTTGTGGCATTTTAACAGCCTGAACAGATCATAACAAAATGTAAAATTGTAGATATAATGGGTGAATTCCTAGTGTGAAATCACAGTGTGAAAATTCATTGATATTTATTTTCATCACGTGTACTTCTCTACATATATGTCATACTTTAAGTGAAAATAAAAGACAAACAAATATGAAGGTATTCAGTGAGTCAAGACTGAGATAGATATAGATGGAGGGGAGATGACAGATAGGCAGACACACAAATTACCTACATACTATGCTCGATTTTTGCTAAGTGGAAATGGAAGCTTGTTAGTTATAGTATTTATGTTGTCCATAAAATTTTGCCAATTATTTTATTCTTGGTATTAAGCCAAGATGGGAATATCTTCTGGGGATCCTCATAAAATGTTTACAATGAGAAAGACAATTAGTAGCATCCCTAACAGTTCACATTTTGTTTTGTTTTGTCAGTCTTTTTCTGCCAGTTGTCAGAAGTGAATGGAATTACACCAAAGGGCAAATGAAAACTAGTTTTGTGAGAATCATAAGCAAGTTTGTTTCTTCCTTCTTCATGTTTTCCTGCACTTGCTGTATACATCCATCATATCATTACCTCTCTCAATTTGCATCTTAACAATGAACAGTGTCTTGCACATAGCCATAATCAATAAAAGTTTTATGACTGAACAAATAAATGAATGAATGAGGCACTTGGCACCCAAAAAAACAGTGAAGAAGAAATGGCAACCACAACAAAACTGTGTCTGCTTCACAATCTGGCAGCAGGCAAAATCTCTACCATGTAGCTTTCAACCTAAGACAGGTATTATTGATAAAGACAGGTATAAGTGACCTATAGTGACATTGAACTGATATAGAGATTAAATGTCATGTATCAATCTTTTGCAGAAGCAAGCAATATAACTTCATAACATTTTTCTATATTTTTCATCCTTTTAAAGATTTCTTATTCTATCTTAAAAACTATTTGACAAGTTGGTATAAAATGCAAGGTGCTATTATGTGCTACGCCAGAGTTAGAAGCAATTAAGGGGGAAACCACTAGTCCAGGAATTTATTACTTGAGCTAACTTCACCCTCTGTTTTGCAAACCTTTTTTTTTTCCTCTGCTAGAGGTTTCATTTCAATTCTTTACTCTTTCCCATATTTTAGCCAAGTCATTGGCTCAATTGGCATATGACAGAGCTTTCTTGTAGCTGAAATTGCATTTGTCACTTTGGTATCAATGTGTCCTGTCTCTTAGGATTGGTGTAGTCTTATCTCTGAGTGAAACTATCTGTCTTGTATTTCCGCTCTGAGTGAGATTTATGAGAAAAAGCATTTGAATTGTTCATCTCTCTCTAATTCAGTCATCATTCTGACACTAAAATGTCTCAGAATTTTCTCTTTATTGCAAAAGAAATACTCTCTCCTTTTTGCTCTTCAACTAGCCTGTCTTGTCTTTTGCCTACAAAATAGGCAACACAAGATGGGGAGGAGGAGTGGGGTACAACCATGTCCTCTTGGGGGCAAGCATCTTCCCAGCTTCCTAGGTATATCAAGAATACTTACTTCATGGCTGATTCATAATCTTTCTCTCCCTTCTTAGTCTTCAAATTTTATTTAGCCATCTGATTAAAGTCTGAATGCTTTTCAGAATAGTATGTTTAGCCCAATATCTTGCAATAACCAAATACTTGGTTAATCAATTGTTTAGGGAAGAACCATTCAAATATACAGGTTTCATGAGGCAGACCAAATATATAATGGCTACAATATATAGTTATCAAGTAAGAGAAATGTCACATTCTCTTTCTTCACTTCCATTATGGGAATGGTCCCTTGAAGATGGAAGAAACTACCTTAGAAGTAAGAATTAAAAATAAATACTTCTTCCTACTGTCTTATTATATCATCTCTTAATGCCTAAACTACTACTTGCTGTCTGTGCTTTCAAACAGTGACTGAAATGCTTACTAGAAGATAATTTGGTATATGGGGAGAGAATGTGTCCGTTAAAAATTCATAATTGAAAAAAATCAAGTCCTATACGAAGACCTAGATATCAGACAACTGAAGTCATAATCAGCAATGTTGGCTATACTCAATGAGACCTGCACCAATCTGAATGCAAATAAAATGAACTACATGCCTTCTAAGATATTTTTTAGGTTCTAAAATTTATTTTCTGTACCTCATAAATACTTTAAACCATAAAGAACTAGTACAAGTTGTCATATCAAAGACTAACTTTCTGCTTGACATTTCCACATAGAAGTCATATAGGCATCTTGGAATCAACATAAGCAAAACAAAATTCTTGCTTCTTCCCATGCTCTCCAAAACTCACATCTTTCCCATCCCAGTATACCACCAGCATCTATCCAATTATCCAAGCCAAAAACCTCAGAATTATTCTTTTTCTCAGTTGAAGTATAGTTGACATACAAGTTTATATCCTAGAAATTATTCTTGCTTCCTCTTTCCCATCCACCTTCTACATCCAATCTATCTCAAACATAATGCAGAGAAGCATTAACAATCGCATTTGGCTAAAAATATAAACCACTTTCTCGAACTGAGGTTGTCAATAATAAATCTGACACTTTGATCTACATGTACCTGATTGCAAATTTGGCCTGGAAGAGGATGGGGGACAGAAGCCATTTACTTTTTTTTTCACCACCATCACCATCATCCCATATCCCAAAAATTACTATCACTAGCCTATTTTCCTGCCATGTGTTTCTTCAACCTCCATGGCAGGAACTATCTAATTCTACTTATACACTAGCACTGGTCCAAACTCTGGAGCCTATTTAGCCATAAAGAAGGGAAAATATAAAGTGCTATGCCATAAGCCAACCTTAATGTTATTCACCACCTGACCTAGCATAGTGGTTCCAAAGTCTATTCTCTTCTTATACAGTCCTTGAAATAAACCCTTGCCCTGAACCTACTAGAGACTAAGGATAACACAGGTGTATGTGGAAACTAGAAGGCTAAAACACTGTACAAAATATGTTTGAGTGATACATATAGTTAGCCCCCACCCTTTTGTATGCTTTGTCTTATTTTTATAAAAATTCAACTTTGCACAACTCCAGGTGATGAATAAAATATTTTCTTTTTTGTTGAAATGTATCAATAATACAAGGATTTGTGATTTGACAAGATTTGTCTAAAACAGGAGTTCCAAGTCATATATACTTTATGAGCCAATGTTTGGAGAAAGTTCTCAGACTATATCTTCATTAAACATAGGGAGTGAGGTTTTCTATTTTCTATGAATATTCTCAGTGCACTCTTATAATTCTGGTGCTACAAAAAGAAACTATACAATTCAAATGTGGGACACTGTAGTGGAAATCCCTCCCTGCATAACAAAGTAGGCAATCATACAGAACAACAAAACTCAATGCATTATTCATAATTATAATTCTAGATCATATACAACCATCATAAAAGCCAAGTATGCTTTCAGTTTATATTACAAGTAATTTAGACATCATATGCCTAATTATAAAATGCCATATCAGCTCTCAGAGGCAGTATGGGGAGTTCCATAGTTTCATTTTCCATAAAGATGTTTTAAAATATTTATTGTTCTAAGCCCTGAAAGGCACAGATGACAAAGTCACTATAATAATCTTCACATGAAAAATAACAACTGAGACTACTCCCTCAAAGCTGGTCATCCCTCTTGTTCATTAACTCTTGATTTCAAATGGAACTCCCCAAAAGAAATGCGTCATAAGTCCACTTACCAACGTATAGCTCTTCAAAGCATCAAAAGAACTAGATGGGCAATGTCTAATGAATATTTTTTAATCCCCAAATAAAGTTCTATTTTTTTAAAAAAGGAGAGTGAATCAAGGACTCTGAGATGTGTTCATGCTGACAACATTGTGGAACTTGAGACTGGCAATATAAAAATGGTAGAGTGAATTGAGAATGAGAAACGGAGACCACAAAATGCATTATCTTGGGGAAAACTAAAACATAAGGTCATTTAAAAGGGAAAGGAACTGGTTCTTGTGTTTTAAATTTTTTGAATGATACACACTATCATTGAGAACTTGCAAAACCATATATTCTTACATCCTTGCTTAAATTTCTCCACCAGTATTGTTCAAATACTGGTGTGTGAGGATTTGAATTTTAGCTCCCCTGGAGAGTCACTTCTGAGAAAAAGCACAGATTGAGTGACCTAGAATCCATGCTATTATAACAGGAAGCGCTATCATTTCTATTTGTATAAGGTTTGGGGGGTGAGAAGTGGGAGGCTGAAGAGAAAAAACACATTGGCCTGTTCTTAATATATGTATTATTTCCTGGAATCTGGGAATTAATTCTATTTGTTTACAAATAGATACAAAGGAAACTCAAACTATGACTCAATCATTGCAGCTGAAGCAGATATATTTACCCATGGTAAAGAAAGAACACAAAAACCCAGAATGGCAGTTGTTTTCTCTTTTCCTCTGTTTAAACTGTAAGCCTAATAATTTAAAAAACCAAACCAAACAAAAAAAGAATATAAACAAGAGAGCTGGTCTGCTTTCCACATCCCTCAGTCTCTACACCTCATTTTCAACTGAGGAAAACCCAGTATTCTATTACAATAATCCACCAATTACCTCTCAATTTTAAAGCTTTTCTGATCTTTCAAATGGAATTTATTTCCATAATAACCAGACTCCAATTGACAGCCAGTTCATGTTTACTGGCATTACCTGCATTATGTTGCCTACAACTCATCCACCCTGATCCCTTAAAGATACTTGAAAAAATGAAAACATGCCCTTTGTCAGTACCATAATCTGTTGCTGCAACAAGTCTATAAACAACAAGAAGAAAAAAAACAAAACCAGGAACCTTCCTATATGATCAGAGACTAATAATGCACACAAACCAGGCCTTTGTCTAAGCCCCAGAGATAAAGACAAACACACCATGATAGGAAGGAAATGAATACACACCATTACACTTATATCCTCAACTGGATATATACTCCATAGAGTGTTCCTGCCAAAACTCATCTGACCTGTGGCTACCTTCTCACTCTCCAAGCTTTCTGTGTGGGTTTTCCTCATCCCTTCCTTCTTTTTCCCCAGTGTTACTTGTAGAGGGACTCCATCACCACATCATTAGAACTGAATTTATCTTTTTAGGAAACTCATTGTTTCCAATTTGTTCAGTATCATCTACACCCTTATTTTAGCTCTCCCACCATTGTCGATTTTTGTCTCCAAAACAAAGATGTTTCTGGAGCTTTGAGAAATGTCTTAGAGGAATAAATTCTGCTTTTTGGTTTAAAAAGTAATAATGTTCTGTGATTCTATCGAACTGCATGTAACAAAAGATAAAACAAAAAGAAAAGGAAGAAACAAAACTCAAACAGTGGCTTAAATAATCTAAAAGTTTATTTCATTCTCTAAGTCTTGGTTCGTGTGGAAGTTTACTGAGACAGTCAAGGATCCCCATTCCTTCTACCTCTGCATGTGATTATCTCCAAGCATAGCCTAATAGCCCAAGATGGAAGGTGAAGCTCTACCCATCATACATGTCTTTCAAATTGGCAAAAGGAAGAAAGTAAATAAAAACACTCTTCTACCTCCCCCCACTCAAAGAAACTCTTATGTGTAAAGGATACTGGAAAAATTTTAAAAGCAATGTGCCAGTTAAAAACCAAGGTTCATTTGACTAAAAAGGAGGCATAGATATTGGGAGACATAAAGCACTTCCTGCCACATGCTTCTCCCATTATTTTGTAACTGAGCATTGTCTATGCAATCATCTTCACGCATCATCATAGATAGCATGTACTTTTTTCTCTGTGCTAGTTCTTTCAAAAGCATTGTTTTATTTAATCCTCCCAACAAATCTTTTATAAAGCTAGCACTCCTTGTTAATCACTTTTTAAAAAAAAGCAAGAGAGGTGATATAAGTTTCCCAAACTCGCATAGCTTATACATGGCAATATGGAATTTAAGCCTCAGTCTATGTAATTCTGGATCCTGAGCCCTTGAAATGCAATGCCACAATTTCATAAATAGGTACTCTTCACAAATAACAATGATACTCAAGTCAGGTAAGATTGAAGTCAGTAGCCAATCTCCTACAGTTATGTCCAAAGTAAGTAAATATTAACCTATCATATTAACCAGAAACTATGATGCTTTAAAATTATGAGCAGAAGCCATGCTACATGCACAACAGGACCAATAAAACCCAGAATTTAGTGTCATACTGATAAAATTTATGACAAAATTAACATTTAAAATCAGTAATCATACACATGAAAAGATGCTCAACATCACTAATTATCAGGGGAATGCAAATTAAAACTATAGTGTGACATCGTCTTACACCTGTCAGAATGGCTAGAATCAAAAAAACAAGAAATAACAAGTGTTGCCAAGAGTGTGGAGAAGAAGGAACTCTTGTACACTGTTGGTGGGAATGCAAACTAGTACAGCCACTGTAGAAAACAGTATGAAGCTTCCTCAAAAAATTAAAAATACAATTACTATGTGATCCCAGTAATTTCACTACTGGTTATTTATCCAAAGAATATAAAAAACATTAATACACCCTTTTGAGTATTGCAACCATATGTGTAAGAGTCAAAATATGGAAGCAACCTAAGTATTCATCAATAGATGAATACATAAAGAAGATGTAGCATATACATGCAATGGCATATTACTCAGCCAAAAAAAAAAAAAAAAAAGGATGAGATCTTGCCATTTACAACAACATGAATGGACTTGGGTATTATGCTGAGTGAAATAAGTCAGACAGAGAAAGACAAACACTATATGATTTCACTTATATGTAGAATCTAAAAAATAAAACAAATTAATAAACAAACAAAAAGTAGAAACAGACCCATAAAGAGGGAGGAGAGGACTGGGGGGATATGCAAACTGAGTGAAGGGCAGTGCACATACAGGAGACTGGTAAAAGCCTGCTTTCTGGTTTCATAGACAGCCATCTTGTAACTGTGTCCTCACAGTGAGGGTAGGTGAGAGAGAGAAGGGTGAGGGAGCTTTCTAAATTTTCTTTAATAAGGACACTAATCCCACTGATGAGGGCTCTACCTTCATGACCTGATTACCTCTCTAAAGCACCACTTTTTAAAACCATCATATTGGCAGTGAGGATTTCCACATGTGAGTTTTGAAGAAATAAACATTCAGTCTATAGCACAGTGATTACGATGTGGGCATTTTGGGGGACCATAATTCTGTCTACCAGAGGCATTATTGCCAACAGTTCAAGATAACTTACATTATTAAGGTTCTCTTCCACACGCAAAAAGAAAACAATGAAAGATTTTTCAGAGGTCTGTGTTCAGCCAAGAAGTTAATTGCTTCAACAGTGCCCACAGGCTTCAGTGTCCACCTGATGCTCAGCCCTGTTGGACCTACTACCTTTGCCACACAGTAAGCCTAAATGGTCCTGCTTGCATTATAATTTGCTTCTACTCTGCTACTGAGAGTAGCAGGAACATGTCAGCCATCTTGGCCTGAATCAGTCATTATATAAAGTAGATTAAACTATACTTCAATGAAGCAATCTCCAGGAGGGAAATTATAGTGATACTAAAAAGTAAAAATAAAGTTATGTCTCTGATTTCAGCTTTATTACATTTTCCATTCTTGCTACTGCATTTTGTAAAAGACGTTTTTAATCAACCTGAGTCTACGGGCTTCCTTGCAAACCAAACAGAACTGTTTTCCCTTATAAAATCAAATCTAATAAAATTTCTTCATGAATCTGCTCTATAGGGAAAAAATACTCCAGAGGCATAAGAGAGTACACGACTATAACAGCCTAAGTAGAAGCTTGCAATAGAAAATTAGAGATCATCTTCTCAGCATAAACTTTTGAAATATTTCAATCAAGATGTAGTGTAGTAGCTGGCCAAAGGAGATGTACCACAATGTGACAGTATATGACAAAAAAAGAGAAGAAGGTGAGTTAGAGATCTTAGGAAACAGGAGATTAGAATTACAAGTCTATATAATGCAACATAAATGGCCTATAATAACAGTCCTATTTAATTCCATTAATTTTTTGACCTAATATATGGCAGCCTTGGTGGTAGCCACTGGGGATATGATGACATTCATCGCTGGGTTTATTGAGGTCACAAACTACTGAAGGAAAGAGATATACATCAAATAATTGAAGAAATGTATAATAAAAACAGAGATAAGATCTACAAAGGAAAGTAGCAGTAGGAGAACCAAGCCTTGTCTGGGAGAGGGGGTATCTAAAGAAGAGCAATTTGAACTTAGATCCAAAAGAAGAGCTGGGGTTAATGAAAGAAGTGGCTGGACAAGCATCCGAGCAAAGGGATGAGGAAATGCAAAGACTTTGCATCGAAAAACATGACCCGTCCCAGGGCTGTTGACAGTGGGTTTAGGCAGAATGGAAGAGCCTGCAACCTAGAAAGACACAGATTCACAGGACTAAAGCAAGGGCTGGAATAAGCCCAACTACAGGAAACAGCAGATGGTAATCTCTGATGACCACAATATTAGGGAGTAGGAGTGACAGAGTTGCTAAATGAGTGGAGCTCAAAACCATGGGGTGAAAGTGTTTATCACTCAGAGAGGCAAGAGCATTAGAAAAATAGCAGCTATTAGCAGAAGCTCCCACTCCTAGACTTCAAAAACGACTTGATGCTAACTCCTTTCGGTATTTGTTAAACTATATCACCTTTGGTCCCAGAGACAAAACAATAATGGGTGTGGGTACTGACTGACTGCAGTCCTGGGGAGTGTAAGGTAGGAGATGAGCATCAGGGAGCAGGTAAGTAGATGGAACAAGGAGGATATCATGTCCTCCTTGAAAAAAAATGAAGCATGGAGAATATCATGTCTTCCTGGAAAATGACTACTGTCTTAGAAATCATCATCAGGTCATCGTTGTATTAGTTTGTCAGGGCTACCATAGGTGGCTTAACAGAAATTTGTTTTCTCACAGTTCTAGGGGCTGGAAGCCTGAGATCAAGATGTTGGTAGGCTTGGCTTCTGAGGCCTCTCTCCTCTCCCTGAAGAAGATACTTCCTTCACTGTGTCCTCACATGATCTTTCCTCTTTGTATATCTCTGGTGTCTCTCTGTGTATCCTAATCTCCTCTTTTTATAAAGACATCAGTGGAAATGGTGTAGGGCCCACCCTAACAGCTTCATTTTAACTTAATCACCTCTTTAAAGGCCCTATGTCCAAACACATTCTGAGGTATGGAATGGGGCTTCAACATATATATCCGGGAGAACACAATCCAGCTCATAACAGTCATCAACAGGAGGCAATGTGACAAATGGTGCACAGGAAACCTAAGGTGACTAGAAAACGTATTTAACCTCCTTCAACTTCATTGACCTGTTATTATAACATGTATACCTGGGCTTTGTTATGTGATACAAAGTTCCTCATGTACATGAAATATGGCAGAGAGTAAACTAAGAACTAATCTACCTACCTCGTTACTCGGATAAGAACAGAGCCATAAGTAGTCTGATTCCCACTATATTTTCTCACAAATGGCATGCACACTTCCTCAGTGAAAAAAGATGAACCAACACATTGCAGTGTTGCTAACAGACAATAACAAAAGATGAATCAGGAAGGCAAGTTTGCTTCTATAGTATAATAAACAAGACCATTCCTCCTCCTAACTTCTCAGTTTTTCGGGTTGCTTTTAAAAGCCTCTATCACTATAAGATGTTTTAAATATTCTTCTCTATTTTTATTTAATAGTTTTGTTGTTTACATCATGACCTTAAAAAAATGTGTGAGCAGTTTTGGGCAAAGAAGTGACATGAACAGATATGCATAATAGAGCACCATTCTGGCAAGGCAGGATTAAGGAAGACTAATAAGGAAATTGTGGCAGTGGTCCAGGCACAAAAGCAATGGTACCTACTACACAGGCAGCAGTCAGAATGGAGAAAAATAAATATATTCAGAGTGAATAAAATACTAGTGATTTTGTGATTGACAGGGACAGAAGTGAGGGAAGAGTAAGATTTAATGATGAAAGCTAGGTGGTTTTTTGTTGTTGTTTTTTTTAATTTAGGCAACAAAAGGGCCATCATTCACTGAGAGAATATAGGATAAGGAGTGGTTTCGGCTTGAATTTCCCTGATGGCTAATGAGGTTGAACATTTTTTCATGTGTCTGTTAGCCATTTGTATGTCCTCTTTGTAGAAGTGTCTGTTCATATATCCTGCCCATCTCTTGACTAGATTATTTGTTTTTTGGGTGTTGAGTTTGAGAAGTTCTTTATAGATCTTGGATACCAGCCCTTTATCGGTAGTGCCATTTGCAAATATCTTCTCTCATTCCATGGGTTGCCTCTTTGTTTTGTTGTTTCATTTGCTGTGCAGAAGTTTTTTTTATCTTGATGAAGTCCCAACAGTTCATTTTCACTTTTGTTTCCCTTGCCTTTGGAGATGTGTCTTGAAAGAAGCTGCTGTGGCCAACGTAGAAGACGTTACTGCCTATGTTCTCTCCTAGGGTTTTGATGGATTCCTGTTTCACATGGAGGTCTTTCATCCATTTTTCCATGGTAGCCATATGACTACATCCCCACCAAGAGTGTACAAGAGTTCCCTTTGACTACTGGAGAGGAAGATGGCAGTGGAGTAGGAGGACCCTAGGCTTGCCTTGTCTCACAAATATAAGTAGATAACTATCAAAACATCCTTAAATATCCCAGAAATCAACCTTAAGACTGGCAGAACAAACTCTACAACTAAAGGCAAAAAAGAGGCCACATCAAAGAAGTTTTGTAAAAAGTGCAGAGAAATTTTGGAGAGAAACAAATCATGGCTGCTGTGGTAAGGAGGGAGCCTTGGTCACAGAGAAGGGCAAAGGATAGACTAGCACACAGGTGGGCCCCCACAGGGATAATGAATCCCCATGGCAATTGACTTGGAAAGCAAGAAGGGCCAAATTCTGTAAGTTCACGCAATCAGTGGAGCTTAAAAGCATGGACTTTTAAAGATCAGCATGTTTGGCTATGGGACAGACCAGAGGGCATTGGGGTTGCTCTTGGAGAGAAGGCAGGGCAAACAGCTCACACACCTACAGTATGGAAACAGCAATCTGAAGAGTGCCTAGGGCACACAATGGAGGTTATTATTTGCTCATCTTGGAGCTTTTCCCAGAGAGACAGCATTCATGGAAAGACAACTTTGAGAACAAAGGAACTGGCAGGCAACATTTCCCTCCCTCACCATCAGCATAAGCATAGGACCATTTGCAGGAACAAGCACATGACCAACACTCACTACCTAACTTGCTTACACCAAGCCCTGCCCATTCTACACTCTGGTAGAACTTCCCAGTCACACTTTCCTCAGTCCCAGCCTGGCAGGCTAGCCAGGAAGACTAGCCTCCCTGGAAGACTAGCCAAAATCCCTGCCCACACTGCGTCTACCAACCTAGGAATTTGCAGGGCCTCAGTTCTAGGAGGTAACAGGTCTCATTTCACAAAAAGATCAGAGCATACCTAGTTGAAATTTGCCATCTTTATTTTTATCTTTATTTTTTATTTTGTTGCTTGTGCTATAGATTTCATATCCAAAAAAATCATTACCAAAATTTAAGTCAAAAATCTTTGACTTCTTACAGGAGTTTCATGGTTTCAGGTCTTATATTTAACTCTAACCCATTTTAAGTCAGTTTTTGTGAGTGATATAAAATATGGATCCAGTTCTGTTCTTTTATGTGTGAATATCCAATTATCCCAGGATCATGTATTGTAGAAACTGCCTTTTCTTCCATGGATTATTGAGGAATGAAATGTTAGCTCACTCTCTTGTCAAATATGAGTTGACCATGCAAATATTTTAATAGTGAAATACTAGCAGCTCAGATGTCAAGTTAAGAAAAATTAAAAATTCAGAATATTGTTTTTCTTTAGAGATGTTCTGTAATAGACTATAATACCTGGGTAGAATTACCATTTTTTTCAATGTTTCATTTGCTTTCTAGACCTGATGGCTTTTTGCATACACTCCAAATTCAACATTTTAATTATCATTCAGTAATTTGTTTTGATACTAACCATATGCAAATTGGGTTTAATAAGAATGTTGAAGAACTGATTTGTTTGCCTGAAAACTCAGCCATTGCAAAATGCAAAAAAGTTCCTTTAATTTTTGAAGCAACTCGTAGGTATTTTCCCATTAGAAAAACTATCAATCACAGCACTGTGGCTGCCTCATCTCTTTCCAAAGTTCACTTATTCATTATTCTTCGACTTTACGGCCTTAGAAAAATTTTTGTCTTTAATCCTGTCTCCTCACAATGTCATTATACATTGGGGGAATTCCAGAAGCATTTGAGATACTGTAGAAGCAAATATCATAACATTTCAGGTCAATTTATTTTGGCCCAGGCAGTTTGGTAGATCTCTAAAATCTTTCAGAACTTTTCAGATACACCCTAATGTTTTCAAGTTTTCTCATCCCTAAAGTTTGTAAAATGTAAATCCTCGAATTGCAGATCTGGTCTTCTTTTATATCTTTGCCATTTTCTCTATTACTTTCATTCAGAGAATACTAGTTCAAAATCCTTCTGCTTTTTCCTCTCCCTATCTGAAATTGACATGAAACAACGACTATGCTGTCTTCTGCCAGAGGGTTCAATATAAAACAAATAAAAGTAGGCATCACATTACTTTTATAAAATGCCAGCAATAGAAGTTTTCCTTAAACTTAACACTCAATAAAAGAAAGAATGATTTTGACACAGCTCTATAAACAAGAAAAAACAAGCTGGTTGGTGCACAAAATATATAATATTTTTCAATGTTCTTTTTATTACGTTTTATATTTGGTTAAGATACTAATGAGTATTTGTGGAAGACTAACCTCTGTTTTATTACTTCTGTTTAATTTGTTTTTTACATGCCTGGGAATTCATGAACCCTCTAAGGAAAAGAGAGTAGGCAGAGATTCTAGAATAGAAGGAGGCCATACTCAGGTGTATCTCCATCCTCACAGGTTCCCTGTGAATCAGCCCTCCACTGTCCTTAATTTCACAGTCTCCCTAAGTGATCTCATCCAGTTCCATAGGTTAAATGGAATCTGCAAACTTCAGGTTCTGGAAGGATAGAATCTGAAAACCCTTCATTTCAAACCTCCAGAAATACTGGATAGAACGTACAAAATGATGTAGACTATCTGAACCAAGGTTCTAAGAGATTTAAAAAAATGACAAAAATGAAGAGGAAATTGAACAGTAAATGATGCAGTTCCCTTGAAGTAAAATTATCAAAAATGTCCACTAAGAGACCTAAGAAGAAAGTCTCATATAAATGAATGAAAATATGGCAGAAAAAAAGAAGATATTAACATATCCACAATCACATAGGGAAATATTAGTATGTGTCTCTATGCAGCTGTTAGATCAAGCAGACAAAAATTAGAACAAGTATAAAAATTTGAGCACATGATTAAAAAGCTTTACATGTATATAATTCTATACCTAACAATTAAGAAAACATATGTTTTAAGTGAATAATTACATTTTTATAAAAACTGACAGTATACTAGCCTTAAACCAAATTTCTATGAATACCAAAGGGACTATTTGATACAAACCAAATTATACTGTCATAATGAAATAAAAATGGAATGCAATAAAAAAGGGGGGAGGAATGTTCACATGCTGAAAAGCAGTCACACTGTGAAATATACTAAAGAAGAAATCATAATGAAAATAATAAAATTTTTAGAACTGAAAGACAGTATATATAAAATATACTGGGATAGATTAAAGTTTCTGGTAGTAGGGCAGAAGAGAATTATTGAAACCTTCCCACTACGTAACATTTTTATGTGTTCAAAAAATATCTTGAAAATAAAATAACTTTTTAAATAAATAGATGAGATTGCAAGGAATGAAAGAAAAAAATATGAGGCCAGGTATGAAGGCAGAACATCAGTCCAGAGAAATGAACACTGAAACCATCAGCTATCTCAAGAATGTATACATATATGCTCCCCACCACCACCACCAATTATCTAGCTTCAGTGTGGGAGACCCTAGGCAAGTCCCCAGCCTGGTTAGAGACCGCATTAGATAAAGTTGGGATTTAGACCGACTAGTCTCTCAGAGAAAAGGTAAGATGGAAAAATAATAAGAAAAAGTCCAGAGGAAGCCAGCAAGGAGAATTTGCTACAAAAGCCTCTCTATAGAGGCTTAAATAAACAAATTAATTAAATAAAAGCTTCCCTTAGAATCTATGGCAAGTTGCAGGTCCACCTACAAATGCTTTAGGCCTAAACCTTTGATATTTAGTGGGTCTAAAATTCACAAGCCAGTAATTGTAATAAAAGCATTTAAGGCTATAAATTTTCCATAAACTGCTCATTTAACCACATTGCACAAATGTTGATGTGTAGTACTTTTCATTTTTTTTTCAATTTTCATTTAAATTATTTGTAAGCATCTCTTCAAACCAAAGTGGAATTTCCTATTAACATTTTGGGGTTTTTTTTCAAATTCAATGCATTGTCATTACAAAATGTAAAATAGCCATTCTTTAAAATTATGATCTAAAACGAGGTCAATTTTCATAAATGAGTTCTATATATGTTCGAATGTGTATCCTCCAATTATTTGTACAGCATGTTGTTATATATCATGACTGAGAGGGTTTACCATGAAGTTCAGTGTTGATTCAACATTACAAAATTATTTAAGGTAACAGAAAATTTGTCTCAACTAAAAAAAAGAAAAATCACGTCTTTACAAAATTCATAAGAAACATTGAATAAACTTCAACATCTATTTATAATTTTTAAAATATCAGAAAAATAAAATGAAAGAAATTTCTGTAATTTGATGAAGGCCATGTTCTAAAACCTACTGCAAACATATTTAATAGAGAAACATTACGTGAATTTCTGTTATTTTTAGGCCTAATGCCTGCTAACAATTAAACTGTATCTTTCCCACCTTCCCTACCTCATTCATTCAGCCAGTTACTCAAGCTAAAACTCGAGCAGTCATCTTTGATTTCTACTTTTCCTTCACACCCAATATCCAATCCTTCAGTGGGTCTCATCCTCTCTCTTTCCAAAATACATCCAGAATCTGTTAACTTCTATTTACCTTCACACCTACTGCCCAAGAGCAGCCTTCTCCCATCACTCATACGAACTTCAGTAACAACCTCATAACTGGTCTCCTTTTCTCCATACAATCCATTTGCCACATAGATAGAGTAATTTGCTTTATTTTTTCCACTTTTTAGAGGTATAATTAGGCAAATTTGTAAGATATTTAAAGTGTACATTGTGATGTCTTTATATATGTATACACTGTGAAAGGATTTCTCTCGTCTAGATAATTAACACATCCATCAACTCACATATTTAAGTAATTTATTTATTTGTATGTGAGAGAGAATATTTAAGTCTCTCTTAGCAAATTTCAATCATACGATACAGTGTTATCAACTACAGTCACCATGTTATACATTAAATTCCCAGGCCTTCGTCATGTTATAGCTAAAGATTTGTACCCTTTTACCAACCTCTCCCACTCCTCCCATCCCCAGCCCCTGGCAACCACTTTTCTACTCTCTATTTCAAAGAGTTTGACTTTTTTTTAGATTCCACATACAAGTGATACCATATGGTATCTGTCTTGCTTTTTTCACTTAACATAATGTCCTCAAGGTCTATTCATGTTGTCACATATGGCAAGATCTCCTTATTTCTCATGGCTGAAATAATACTCCATTGTATATGTGTGCCATATCTTTATCCATTCATCCACTGACAGACACTTACATTATTTATATATCTTAACTATTGTCAATAATGCTACAGTGAATATGGGGGGGTGCAAATATCTTTTCAAGATACTGATTTCATTTCTTTTGGACATATACCTGTTAGGACCTGCTTAGCCTAAGTGATTCCATCTTGTCTAAGCCATTTTGTTGTGAACACAAGCTGACCTTGCCCTAAAGGAACGAAGTCAGCCTGGAGGAACTTACTTAGAAAGATAAGTCCAGGACACCAGTGGAATGTGGTCTGCTGGCTCCTGATGACAGTCCCCCAGAAGAACAAGGTCGAGTCAGGCCAGGTGGAGACGTCCAATCAGTAAAGGACACATATGCCACCTCCCTTAACCCCACTGCTTCTGAAGTCAGGTCAGGTGGAGACGTCCAACCAGTAAAGAACACATATGTAACCTCCCCTCACCCCACTGCTTCTGACCAATAAGGATAAGCTCACAGTCGGTTTGCGGTTTTGCCCTATAAAAGATAGCCTGTAAGACCAGGCGGGGTCGCTCTCTGCATAGAGACGACCCTGACCGGCCAGTGTGATTCTCCATGCTTGGCGCGAAATAAAGCTTTACTTGCCCTTAGCTTTGTATCAGTCTCGTTCCTTTGATCACGGACCCTAACAATACCCAGAAGTGGGATTGCTAGATTATGAGGTAGTTATATTTTATTTATGTATTCATTCATTCATTCATTCATTCATTTTGGGGGGAGAGAGAGAGTGACAGCAAGCAGGAGGGAGAGGCAGAGGGAGAAGGAAACACAATCTCCCCACTGAACATGGAGCCCGACACAAAGCTCAATCTCATGACCCTGAGATCATGACCTGTGCCGAAATCAATAGCTGGACATTTAACCAACTGAGCCACTCAGGCACCCCGTAATTTTTTAAAGGAACTCCATACTGTTTTCCATAGTGGCTGAACTAATTTACATTCACAGCAATAGTGCACAAAGGTTCCCTTTTTCCCAGATCATTGCCAACATTTGTTTTCTCTTGTCTTTTGCTGATAGCCATTCTAACAGATATGATGTGAAATCTCTTTGTGGTTTTGATTTGCATTTTTCTGATTACTGATCTTAAGAATAATTTGCTTGAGATGCAAACCAGACCATGATGTATATTGTTCAAAATCCTTCAGTGGCTTCCATATCACTTTTAATCAAATCAGAACATCTAACTATGGTCTGCAAAGTCCTGTGTGATCTGGCCTTGGTTGACTCTGGACTCATTCTCTGACAGGATGTTTATTAAACACCAGTCACGCCTGTCTTCTTTCAGTTCCTTGGCTGCTTCAGACTTGTTCCTCCTTCAGGACCTTAACATTGTCTGCTCTCTCTGCCTGGAAAGCTCAGGTGTCTGCTTAAATGCCACCTTCTTAGAGAAAGCTTCTCTGACCGCTCGCAGCCAGAGCTTTAACAACTATGACAAGTCCAAACCCGTCATCTCCCCACTTCCGCCACCACCACCAAACAGTCATGAGAAAGATGTTTCCCTCGTTCTCCCGAGACCCAAGAGAGCTGTCTCTCACTCCCTAAAGTGCTCCAGGAGTCTGGACAGCCCTCCCACTGTGAATGACGTCAGAGCCTCCAGCCCAGGATGATTTGGGTCAGTAGAGCTGGGTTTCTGCCCCACCCCCAGCTAGAACACTTGAGAAAATATGAAGGAAATCTGTGTATGGCTGGCGTTTATATGGCAGAAGGTTTTGCCTGCAGGGCGTAGGAAACTCTGCAACTAGCAGAAGGATGTCTCAGCCAGTCAGGATGCTTTGTGATCCAGCCCTTGGCTTCTGCCTGAAGGAAACCGTTTTTCTTCTTCTCTCTTTCCCCCTCTTCCCCTCCCCTCTTTTTCTCTTCTACAACCATACCCAAGTGTGTTCTTTTCAAAAATGTGTTCTTTTCAAAAGTGTGTTCTTGTTAAAAGTGTGTTTAAATTCCAAAAATAACATATGCTTGTAAAATGGTACAAGTACATATCAAATAAAAGTTCTCCTTTGTGTGCTCCATGAAGGATACTGAAAAAAAAAAATGTCCCCTTCTACCCAATCACTCTCTATTTCATTACCTTCTTTTGCTTCCATCATAGCACTAATCATACAATAATTTATTGAATTGTTTGCTAGCTTAGTGTCCACTCCTCCTACTAGCAGGTAGGCTCTTGAGAGAAGGACATTTGTCTGTCTTGTTCATTGCTAAATGTCCTCCACCTCAAACACTGCCTGGCACACAAGGGAACTCAAATAACTTTGAATCAATAAAATAATCTAACAGTGCTATAGTGCTATCCAAAGCAGAGTCTATAGACCACGAAGTGTTTGTTACTGGCCTGCAAGGAAATAAATACAGAAACCAAGAATAAGCATTTAGAAACTTTGATAGCAAAGTGCAAGTACCTACATAAGACTAAGAATCTTTGATAAATGAGAGTGAGGTGGAAGATTAAAAGATTAGAGAAAGCCTGTGGTAGCTTGTTTTATTGTGTGAATAACTGCTGCCTTCTTGGCCCTTCTGTACAAGGGACTGCATCTTCCCACATTGACCAAGTCCTATGAAATCAGAAAGTAACATGAGGCACATCTCAGCACTTTAAAAAGCCATCGTGAATTTACCCATCCTCCTTCTCTATGCTGAGACACCACTACATGCCAGATATGGACTATCTGTAACTTGAGTCCTGAAATGGGGACTTGGGCAGCAAAGCTGTAGCCAATGCTCAATGAAATGAGAGTGGGAAATAAACCTTGGACATTGTAAGGCACTGAAATTTGCCATCAGAGGGAAATGTAACATAAGCTGACTGGTCCCAGGATCCAGTGTGTGCCCCATCATGGCAGATGGATCAAGAAACACAGAGCAGGGATAGTGTATACATGTAGATACATCAACCTCTAAGAACCAGCTCCTGACCCCCATACCATAGTCTCTTAAGTAGTAACTAGATTCCTCAACTGACAGCCCCGTTTGAGCTTAGAATTAGGAAGATGTTGACCACTAGGTTTTTATGAGGTGCTCTGCTATATCATGCCAAGTCAAACTGGAAGGATGCCTTCCATTGGCTGTGGCATTCTGAATCAATCTTACAGTACGACCATTCAAGGATAATAATAAAACTGAAAAAATGGAAGACAACATATTATAAAAGGAAAAGAGACACTGTTCTGCAGTTACAAGCTTCTACCAGATAAAATTCAAGCCAATATATTAACAAAGTCAATGAAGGAAAACCATGTTCTAAAAAACTGGTAGTGTACCAAGTCTTAGGACACCAGAATCTGAGAATTTCTAATGGCATGTAAAATGTCATGTCATTTCTCCACATCTCTGGAAATGTGATAGATATCAGTTTCCTAATTGACCATTAACATTACCATTTTCCTGTTCTGAATCTAAGGTGGAAAAAATCCATTTTTCAATTTATAAAATCAAAATCCATGTTTTTCTGAATCAATAAGATCACTCTCAAGTTCCTCATGGGGCAGTTACCACTAGATGCTGGTTCCATCCACTTCTGAACCCCAGTGTTAGTGGTCAAATTAACCTCCGTTTACTGTTCCTCTCCCTATTGGAGGGCTGGTGGTGCCATCAGAAGAGTAAGGATTTTTCCCAGACCCTCAAACCTGTAGATTGATGAGGAAATCCTTGAGATTGTAATACCCAGATCCATAGATGGCACCAATAAGCCTACCCCGCTAAATATTAACCCTTTGGATATCACTGTCTCTACCGATAACTCTAAAAGGAATACTGATATGGGTGGAAAAGAAAACCTGGTCAAGTGAACAACTGTGGCTTAGAGATTCTACAGACTCTCTAGGAATTTTGAGGATATGTATGCCCTGTGCTTCATTCTTTACTTATGGCAAGTATACAGTGCAAGAGAATGTTTGTGGTTACTCTATTCATGGGATTTTCTTTAAAGCAAAATCCATTTTTATAAAATTTATTTTATAATTATAAGTATATAATATTGTGAATTAAGTTATGTAACATTAATTTAATGTATTATGTATATTATAGGTGCACTCTTATAGATTATTTAAGAGAATAACAACTTTAAACAGGACCTTAAAGCTATATTATAAAACTATGATTGGCAGTACCAGCAGTGTAATAAAATTCATTCACAGCCCTCCATTCTGCTAAACCTTTGACTTTTCCAGTAATTCAATTGTAATTCAAAGATGATAGCATCTTAATGCCTAAAGATCATGTTTCTACATTCTCCTATTCCTTTTATTTTTTCCATGCCGTAGCTCCTGCATTTCTGTTACTATCGGAAAGTAAACTACCTTTCTCTGAACTAGGAAATGACAAGGATCTTCTCACAAGTTTAAAGTTGAAGACAGAAAGATAACATCAAAGATTCACGGAGGGAAAAATCAGTTAATCTAGGGTAATGAGTGGGATTAGGTTGCATAGACACTATTTATAAATTTCTTCACTGAAGAAATTTTTATATAAACTATTATTTGTACATAAGAGATAAGGATATTACCTCTAACAAAACCAAGAATCCCAATTGTTCCTAGATTATTGAACCATATAACTAGAACCACTTAGAACCAGGGCCAAAACACTAATTCTAATACCCAAAGAATTAAATTCTTAGTAATTATTTTGGTAGCATTAGTGGTGTTCAGTGCTCAGTGGGAGGTCATCTATTGATAATAATCATCCCTGTTCAAGTAAAGCTGTTATTTGCATCAAATAACAAAATCTATTTGTAATCATTTTAGGATATTAGCATTAATTAGCATTAGCATTATTAGCATTAATACTGATTTTTGTCTTCTTTTGTCCTCAGATATTCTTAAATAATCTCTAAGTTAAAATTAATAAATACAAGTCTGAACCAGCAATTCTTTCCTGTCTCTTTTTGGGTTGTCCTATAAAAAGAAAAAGAGAGAGAGAGAAAGAAAGGGGAGGGGAGAAGAGGGAGGGCAAGGAAAGAGGAGGGGAGGGAAGGGATAAAGAAATTTTCAGTGATGGAGTCCATATTTTTGTCTCTCTGTACATCTAAACAGCTCCTCGTGTTATTCAACATTTACTGAGTTTAGGGCAGCTATCTGGTGGGAAGGAGAAGTAGGGAATCTGTCTTGATGCTGTGTTAACACAGTGAGCACACTTTCTACTCAGATCTTATGAACACTTGGAGTGGTTAGGATCATAATAAGGTTATAACACCCCTTCCCCAGCTAGTCTTGACACTGCTATGCCAACATTCAGATACCCTACATGTCTGTGATATGCCATGCAGTATGTTCCTGGTATTACAACAGAGCACAGGGACATTTTTCCTCTTCCAACAAGCTATCAGGGTATGTAGGAAAGTAAGTAACTATAATAGGATGTGAGGATGGCCTGTGACAATAGTTAAACAGTAAAAGATGTACCTAAACCAGACTGGGGTTGGAGATGGTACTGACCAAGGAAATTCTATCTAAATTAGGATCTGAAGAAAAAGTAGGGGTTAGTCTGCCAGAGAGGGGAGATTCGAAAAAAAGACATTCCAGGGGGCTGAGGTGACAAAGCCAGGAGAAGCAAGAAGATGGCATGACAAGTTAGTTTGTACCAATCACGGCAATTCAGATCCTTGAGTACTATACTGGAAGTACCTTCTCTATCATAAGGGACACTGTATATTTGGTGATAACACCTTGACAGTATGTGTAAGTGGAAGTCCCATTCCTCTGCCTGAGAAGAAATCCACTTCTTGTCTTCTAACCTGGAAAGTATCACAGGGTTAGAGAAGGACAGTTCTTGAGCTTCATAAAGCAATGTCACAGAAAGACCAGGACTTATAAATCAGAATCTAGTACACTGTCATTTACTAGCTGTGTGACCATGAGCAAGTTACTCAATCACCCTGGGCTTCACCTCCCTCAAGAGGTGAATAAAAATCACCTCCCAGGGTTATAATGAGGATTAAATGACATTGTGCATATAAAACACTCTTAGTAGGTACTCAGTGCAAATGACCTCTGAGAGCAAGTGTTTAACTCCTTACCTATTTCACACACACGCACACACACACACACACACACTCACACTCATCTCCAGCTCAATTTCTGTCCAAGAAGAGTTCCTAAATCCTCCCTAGTGCTACTTTTCAGTCATTTCTACTGGGGCCAGGTTCAAGAATGTGAAAAGCTCCTTGGCTGTTTCTGTGTCACTCCTCTCTGTTTAGAGTCCTGAGGCAGGAAGTAGATATGGGTTTGGGCACAGACCCTGCCAGGAGTTGCAGTCAGACCTGTCCACGCAGTGTCCTCTCTAATCTCCACTAAAAGATAAAAAAAGTCAAAGCAACGAGCACCCACTTTTGATTTTATTTTTGTGTTTTTGAAATGAAAGACACTCATATAGTTCTCTTACCTAAAAATATCTAAGCAAATTGATTGAGCTTGCAAATCTAAAAGAACATTTATGCAGTTGCATTCTAAAAATGCAACTAAAATGTGAGCTTTCTCAAACACATTAAAATCTATTGGTCCCAGAGATGGTTTTACCAACCCCTCCTTGATATAAATTATATATGTTCTGTTGCTTCAGAATCTCTTCACCTTTAACACAATATTTCTTTCCTTTAAAAATGCAACAGATCAAAAGAAAGTTAGAAATATCATTTGAGGCTATGTAAAAGAAAAGAGATGCTGCTAAGGAAATGAATGTGCTCAACCAAAAGAGAGAATTTAAACATTCAGGGAATGAGCTAGGACAACGCTATGAATCTTACCAGGAAACCAAATAATAAGCAAGGAAAGTTAGTAATGAATGAACAAATAGCTTGGAATTGGATACTCTAAACCTACAGAAGCGAAGACCCTGATTCTGTTTGTTCTGACTTTGGCTCTATTTCTCATTTATTTAAATCAAGGGCAGTGTACACCCTGGGCTAACCCTAGAAAATATATGGTCTTCAGAAATTTCACTCTATGAGATATTAAGAGGCAAGTTAAGTTTATAGCAGTTGGATTTTTAATAAAGCAAAAATTAAGTTTATCCAAAGGTATACTTCAGTTTAAGACAGGTTTTCCTACAGCAAAATGATCTCAGAAGACACAGCAGAATAGAGCATGCTATCAGCCAAGGAGGAGTCAAGTTAGCCACTTGTTATTTCTGCCTAAGCACATAATTATTATACCTGCTGCTGCTGAAGCTCCCTATTTGCTCTGGCAATTGATCACTCACCTATGTTTAGGGAAATTTGGATAAACCTCATTCCACCAGGGATGTATGGCTAACATCCACTGTAAAAACTCCTTGGAAAACCCACCTTGGGAAAGCCCATCAGCAATCCCCCAAAGTATATAAAGTGTTTATGGTTATTCTTATTTTCAAGTGCTTACTTTGTCAGCACATATATTATCTTTATTTTCAGACGAAGAAAATTCAATCTCAGAGGTTAGGCAACATGCTGGATACCCCTCAACCTAGTTTGCAGCAGAGTTAGAACTTGAACCCTGATCTTTGACACTTTGGACCCTATCTTCACATGTGGCACTCTCCCTCACATTCTACATTTTTCCTTCATTTAAACTTGATTAAGTAGCAATTAGACATACCTTGAATAAAAATTTATATCAAATAAATTCAGCCTCTGGTCACTAAAATCCAAGTGCAGGTATTGTATGCTACTATTAATAACATAGTAGTATAAAACATTTCAGCCTATACTACTTTCCAATATATTGTGCGGGTATATTAATATCCCCATTGTGAATACTGACCAACTGAGATTCAGAGTTCACCTTCTCCATGTCATACAGCCGGTATGTGGCAGGTGCAGGACCAGACCCAGGATTTCTAACATCAGGACAAGCTGTCGTCTCACCATGCTTCCTTTTCAGAGTGCCTCTGCTAGACTGCCTGCTGCAGCAGAGTTTGGGAAATAACTCCTCTATTTACAATGCCCATCTCATAATGCTCAAATTATATCCTGAGGAAAGGTCTGTTGGCACTTGTGCTCTCCCTCAAATCTGCACAAAGTGTGTAGAAGCCTCTGGCTAGATCAAAACCTGTCAGGAACAGGAAGGATGTCCTATGACAACTCCACCATCAACTCCTTCCTCCAACTCTCTTGCCTGCCTCGAATTTGTGATCTGTCTGTACTGGTGGCCAACACTTGTCATCCCTTTTATCACTGCCCTGCTGTCTGCCATGGGTTTTAAAATATGCTTTCTTCCAATGCTATGCCTGTCCTGCTCTGATTCCTGACTTGCTCCTGCACTTTGAGCTCCCACTCATTTCTCATTCTCTCAGGGCTGCAGAGACATGGCACCCAGCCCCAGCAACTCCTGCTCTTTCTCTTTTTTTTTTTTTTCCTGCTCTTTCTCTTATAAGACAGAGAGCAAAAAGAAAAATCCAAGTCTACAGACATTATGGCCCAGTCTGCCGAAACTCCTTCAGAAGGCTTTTCCCCCATTTAAATAGAGTTTCATTTTCCATTTGAATCTCAGGAAACTTGGAACAATCCCCTTCAATATCTAAAGTTGTTATTTATGCCATAGAACAATAAAGTTCACCTATAGATGTCCAGTGACGCTGCGTCAGTAAATAGTTGGCAACATAAGGACTGCCTCGGCAATTTTTTTTCCAGATTGGTAACACATTCCTTAAGGTACAGACTAGGACTTTTCAGACAAAATTTCTACAAGATCTGAGAGAGCAATTTGACTTTGCCATTCTACAAATCTATAATATTCCCCATTCATTTTTCTCACCTTTTTCTGGAATATATAATATGAAAGACAACTGTTGGCTTCCTTCCTGCCTCTCTCCCTTCCTTCTCTCCTTCCTTCTTTTCATCTTGGTTCATTGTCCATGATAATTACCTTCCAGACTACTTTTGCCTTCCAAAAATTCACTTTAAAATGGTAGGATGTCTTTTCTCTGTGTACTGATGCTCAGAGGAGGTTTTTAGCAAAAAAAATGATCTACCTTCTTCCTCCTATTCTGTCTGTAGGCCCTGTTATAGCTCACTGGTCTACATTATTCCTAAAAAGCTATCTAATTCTTCTACCAAATACTGTGATTTTATTATTTCCTCATGGAATCTTTGGTTTTTTTAAATGCTTCAGTTGGGGGGGAAAAGAAGTCATATAAAACACAATACAGTAGAAGCACAAATTTATGGGAGAAGTTAAAGGCACATATAAAAATTAAAATAAAATAACTTTGACTTGCTCGTCTTCCCACAACATCTCTAAGTCTTTTCTTCTAAATCTCTGGAAGTTTTTCCTTCAATCTGATAGACTTATTAAAGTTCAAACTATCAAGAGCTTCTGTAAACACTATTCCACAAATACTTAGTTAGAAAGATGCTGGGAATGGGCAGCAATCCCTGTACCAGTGGATGAAAGATTACTCCAAACTTTGCTGTGAAAGAGCAAAGGCAAAGGGGGTCAATGCTCAGAGATAAAAGACCTTTGCTCTTCTTTGTTTCCACTTTTATTGGTCCTTCAGGATAACCACAAATCCATATCACTGTTTCTCAAGCACAGTGATGTGTGACAAGGGGTCTTATTGAAACTAGGAGGATCTGTTTAGGGGAAAGATAAAATATGCGAAACTGCGGGGTTGGCTAAACATAGCCTAAGGGACAATGAGTACATCTCTTAGATCACAGGGCTGGTGTTTGGGCTAAGATAGCCTTGGGAAAGGCAACTCCCCAAGGCTTCCAAGGGCAGAGTTGTCAGGCAGGCCTCAGCACTCCAAAAACCTCGCCCTTCTCCAAAACCCTTCTTCCCAGCCAGTGGCCTCTGTGTTACATTTTAGCAAGCCAGGTATTATGGCTGATTTCCTGCTCTTCATTAACTCCAACAGAAAGACATGACTTGCTTCTAACTTACTTGTAAATAAGATCTCAAGAATTCCTTTGCACTCCATGCTCTGTATTAAGAAATTGACCTTCAAGAGCTCACAAAGGTTTTCATCATGAAAGTTAAAGATCTTTATTTCAATGAAACTCACAAGTTTTAGGAATGTCCAGGACCTAGACATTTTCATTTTCCCCAAAGTGATCTTTGAAAAAAAATTCTTAATGAGAAAAAGAATATTTTAAACTGTAAATCAAAAACAGAACCATTTTTCATTTATTAAAAAAAGGGGCTTTTTAAGTACAACCCAGTTGAGAAAAACTCAGTGAAATTCATATCTTCAGATATTACTGGTGCAAGGCCAAGAATTTTCTAAGTACTTTTCATATATTAACATATTTCATTCTCACAAATCTATAACTCACACAGATGGGGAAATTGAGGCAAGGTTAACTTGCCTCAGGTTAGATAGCCAGAAAGTTGGTAAAACAATTTAAGGGGCGCCTGAGTGGCTTAGTGGGTTAAAGCCTAGGTCATGATCTCGGGCTCCCACATCGGGCTCCCCACATCAGGCTCTCTGCTCGGCAGGGAGCCTGCTTCCCCCACTCTTTCTGCCTGCCTCTCTGCCTTCTTGTGATCTCATTCTCTGTCAAATAAATGAATAAAATCTTTAAAAAAAAAAATTTAAACCTAGGCTAACTGGTCCCAGGGTCTGGACTTTTAACCATGATGATGTTTTTACTTCTTTTAGGAAAGTCACTTGACAAAATAAATCAAGAGAAATAAAAATATCCATGCACTTTGAACTGGCAATCTAACTTGTAGGAAATTATATTTAGACAAGAATACAAAATTGTTGATATCTATATTTATGAAGATGTTTATCTTAGCACCATATATAATAGTAAGAACTAGAAACAATCTAAACTTTCAGCACTGAAACAATAAATCATGATTATTTTGACCACCAGCAATATGTTTTTTTTTTAAAAAGACCCCATCTAACTATTTGAGAGAGAGAGAACACGAGAGGGGAGAAGGTCAGAGGGAGAAGCAGGGCCCCCATGGAGCTGGGAGCCTGATGTGGGACTCAATCCTGGGACTCCAGGACCACCACCCGAGCCGAAGGCAGTTGCCCAACCAACTGAGCCACCCAGGCGCTCCGACCACCAGCAATATTAAGCAGTCATTAAAAAGGTTATAGAAAACAGCTATAGAATTATATTCTTACACCGATAGGAATAACAAATTAAGTTCATAAAAAATGAAAGATTTTTAACTGACAATAAGTGTGTTAAAAGAAAGTCTATTCTTCGTTTCTATTGCTATATGGGCAACTACAGTTTACTTCACAGAAAAACTGCATTTCTTAAAACATATTATAAAACACGTATCTATATATTAAATGTTCTCATATATATACAAATGCCACAAGAAGTGATTTCAATATTAAGCAAGAGACAGATGATCTAAAAAAATCCCAAGATCAAATATAAGTTTTTAAAAATCCTCTTTAAAAATATATTTTCTTAAGAGTATAATTATCACCTCCTTGAACATCATTTGACTTCATGTATCAAGAGTCTATAAAGTATTCAAACCCTTAAGCAGGCAAATGCCAAATCTAAACATTATCTTAAAAAATGTTTTTAGAAAACAATTTTAAGTGTGAAATGGAAATTATAAACTATTTTAGAGCATGTAGTAGAGGGATATAGACTTGAATGAAACACTTCTTGGAGGAGGTCAAGTTCATAACTGGACTTGAGTCAGTCAGGTGAAGATACGGTAGAAGAAAGCTCAAATCAAGAGAACACGTACAGATAGCACATAGTGGGGGGGGGGGGGAGTATGGCAGAATTTAGACTTATGTCATTAACAAATATCCAGTTTATTTTGAGTGAGACAAGTGTTGAAGAACTTCCATGAGTCAGGCAAAATAGATAAAGGCAGATCACAGAGCACCCTGAAAATCATTTAAAAAGTTTTACTATTGATCCGAAATGCAGTGGGAAACCATCAAAGAGATTCAAGGTAGGTTTTCATTTCTAAAATATTGTCCTTACCACAGTAAAAGCAAGGGGAAAGAAGAGAAAAGATTTGAAGGAGAGCAAAAGTGAAAACAAGAATCCACTTAGAAGGCTTCTTATCAAAACCAAAAGAGGATGATGACTTAGGAACAAGTAATAGTAATAAAATAGATCTAAGAAAAATAAGGAGGTAGGTACACATTCCATAAGGTAAAGGCTCTGAGTCTTACTCATAATTTTTTCTCCAAACCTAATATAGCACCTGACTATGAATGAGAGAGAGGAAAACAAAGAAAAGTTGAATTCCAACATACAAGAAAGTAAGACAAATTTAGAGTTTCCTTGGGCACTTTGTTGGATGGTATTTACAGAGTCTGGGAACAGGGACAAGAGCAGAGATGTGAATGGGGGCTTAAAGGGAAATTCTACCATTAAAGGGAAATACCCATGGCAGGTAAGGCCATATCACAGTAAAACAGAGATGTCCAAATATTTAATTTTAATATTTATTGTGCTATAAAATCTACTATGAGTAATAATGGTCTGGAAGATTGGTACTGTGCAAAGAGGGAGAGAAGGAAGTAAATTAAGTGAGAGATGTGTAACACAGACATAGGAGATGAACAGGGAACCACACAGTACAAATGGCCTGCTTTCTAATAGATTTAGAAGAAATATAGGTACTACCTCTGCCCACTCACCACCCAAGAAATAAACCTCAGAAAGGTTCAGAACCTGCATAGGAACTTATATGGGGGTGTAGGTATTCCATTACACTGCAATACATTAATGCACTGATAAAGGAACAGTTTAAGCAGAAATGGAGATAAATTCAGTTTGGGACTGTTGAGGTTCCTGCTATAGAACCAGGTATGCAAAGTTTTATTTATAACTATATCTGAAAAATAGAAATGTTTTAACAATAGTAGAATGAAAACATTTAAGTCAATAATAATATAATGATTTGATAAATATGAGGCTAAAAAATACATTTACAAGGAAATTTCAATGACCTGAGAAATTCTCATACAACTTTTAATAGGAAAAAGTTATAAAATGTTGATATTGTTTTATCTATTTCGGCATATACTGTTTTATTTACATTGGCACCTCAAAACAGCGTACTGCAGGACCAAATTAGCCTAGTTGTATATTTTATTTGGTCATTGTTAAGCAAAGTTTAAAATCAAGCACCTTAGATGAAGTGTGTACTCTCAAGCATCCTGAAGTCCCCACCACTCCCTGTTACTGTAAAATCTGCTGCACTGAGTTTGCAAGCTCTAAAAAGTTTGTTCTAGGGGCACCTGGGTGGCTCAGTTAAGTATTTGCTTTTGACTCAGGTCATGATCCTGGAGTCCCGGAATCAAGCCCCATGTCTGGCTCCCTGCTCAGTGGGGAGTCTGCTTCTCCCTCTCAACCCTCCCCCCAGTTCATGTTTTCTCTCTCTAATAACTAAAATCTTTCAAATAAACATAGAAATAAATAAAAAGTTTGTCTTAAAATCATTAATACCAGTCTAGGAATATCAATTTGGTTATCGTAGGAAATTTTTACTTTCTGTGTATTATTTACATAATAGGTTTTTATATTAAGTATATGTTATTACTTTTATTATCAGAAAAAAATACATATTTTAGAAGAAAAAAACAGCAGGAAAAAAGATGCCAAATGTTAAGCGGTAGAAATTAGGGAGTATTTACATTTTCTTTATAATTATCAACATTTTACAGTTTATAATATGTACAAATCACTTTTATAATCAAAAAAATATACTAAAAAGCATGCAACACATTTTTTTCAAATATTTTTAAATCATATTTAAGAGAAATTATAATTTGAATAATAGAATAATGCCAAAATCTGGTCATAAAATTTTGATAAAGGTTTAAGGATATTTGTGCTGGTAACAAGAGCCTTTGCCTAATCAAAACGCAACAGTTAAATCTAACAGTCTCCATGTCTCCTCTCAGTTTTTCTGGAACCCAACTACACTTCAAATTAATTCAAACTCTTCCTCTTCAAGAAGACTTCTCAGGGTAAAGCCTAATTCGATATCCCTCTTGTTTGCTATCACATACACACCTGGCAAGCAAATTGTCATATTTATCTAATTCTTGTAACATTTCTTGCATTGAAAAATTTGTTACTACATAGTGGTATTTTAGTAAGTTTACATCTTGTCCCTACAACTAGATCAAAGTTCATGAGGATAATAAATGCTTTTCATTCATCTCTTATTGCTACAGTACTCAGCACAATGGATTACATACAATAGGTCTTCAGTTCTATTTGTAATCTGATTTGTTAGCTGCAAATTCCACCAACTTATATTAAACTACTGTTGTGTTATTATATATATTATATATAGTATATAATACACATATACATATAATTTCTTTTATTTTTTAGATACTCTTTCCTATTTTACCTGGTAGACTTTTCCAGCCATTAGGATAATTATCATGGGTTAAAAAAGAAAAGAGGTAAAGAAAGGTGCCTAATAGTACATTTTAAACTGTTAAATAGTCAGATCACATGGGTAAACATTTCCTGGAATTCAGTCAGGAAAAACTTAAAAGGGTAAATATATTTTCTGAAAAAAAGGAATTTATGAAGGATTAAAATATTTGTAAAGTGAGTTTTTGATTTATCCATATAGAACCTATTTCCTGATTAATAAATTTTATAATAAAGAATTGCTTTGTGTTGATTATTTTGTATGATGTAGTTATCTAACAAGCTTATTGTTTGAACATTGGAGTCTTTACTATTTCATACGATTTTAAAGATCTGCCTCCCAAGTCACCAAGTAAGGTTTTCAGAGTCAGCACAGATTCAATTTTAGGTATTTATTAAATTATCTTTGAGAAACCATTATACTGGTATCTAGCATAACCAGAAAATCTTTTTTGTATCCCAGTGAATATTGATTCATAATCTTTATTTGGGAAAGTCATTATTCCTTCCTAAATGTATACATATACTACAAAGAAATAGCATTCTGTCTTAATTTGTGAAACTCAACTGGTTTTCCATTCAGTTGACCCCAGGCTCTCTAAGGAAATTCCAAGAAAACACTGAACTTGGATACAGGACCCAGACAGTAAATAGGAAGTTAACTTCTATAATGCTTCTATTAGAAAACAATGGATTAATTGACCGCTATATGCAGAAAATAGACTTACATTATTTAAATGATAATTAAAAAACATAAAGTTCTATAAGAGCACTTCAACACAAAGAGCTACTTTCACCTATATTATCCTCTAAGATAAACAGTGCATGAATATAAATATCATGATTTCTGCAAAGCATTTTCATCCAGCAGGACCACACAAATTATATTTAAAAGCTCTATTAACAAGATAGTGGTATCTCTAAGACCCTAGTCTTTCTTTCAGCTTTGGAGCTAGATAAATTTGGGTTTGAATACTAGATCTTTTACTCACTGGTTGGGTGACCTTAAAAGTCCCAATTATTGTGTAATATACATCAGCGCTTTGCATTTATTATTCCTAATCCTCACAATGATCCTGCAAAATATCTATTATTATCTCAACTTTACAAATAGGCGAACAGCAACAAATTGGTTAAAAGACTTGCCTAATATCACAGTCACAGGGCAAAATTCAAATACAACACCAGCATCTCGGCGTTCAAAGCCTTTCCACAACACCCATTTTTACCCCTCCAATCCCAGGATTCTTCAGCTATAAAATGTGTATATGATAAAACCTTTAAAGCAATGTGAGGACTAAGACTGAGCATCAGCTCTATGTTAGGCACTGTGCAAGACCCTGGCAATCAGTGTTAAAATAAAGGATTACAATAGTCTCTAACCTTAGATATTAATTTTCTCCAACAACAGGCTCACAGACAGCTCTTCATCCTTCCATACTTCTAGATCATTTCTCAGTCTTGATATTTCTATCAGAATGCATAAAGATGAGAGACAAGAAAAAATTCAAATGGGTCATTCTGAAATTGGGTTCAGTAGGAAGTTAGTAAGAAATTATAAAAAGTACCTTTGTGTGTTAAAAGAATATTCTCTTAGGGCACCTGGGTGCCTCAGTCAGTTAAACATCCAACTCTTGGTTTCAGCTTATGGGTCATGGGACAGAGTGCCTCAGGCTCTAAGTACAATGTGGCGACATATGTGTGGGATTCTTTCCCTCTGCCTCTTCCCCCACTAGCACATGCAGGCATGCTTGCCTATTCTCTAGCTCTCTAAAATAAATAAATAAATCTTAAAAAAAAAAAAGAAAAGAATAATCTCTATTCTTAAAATTTCAAAGAAATTTAATCTGTGATGTGGGTAAAAAAGTAAAAGCCACAAAAGGACTTTATCTTTGGTTTGATTAGCAATGTCTGAGGCAGTATGTGGACACCAGCAAACTCCAAGGCTTGGGAGACAATGAGGTTGGTATTTAGAATTGGACAGGGTGGGAGGAAAAGTCAGGAGCCTCTCCCTACCTGGGAGAGCAGGCACTGAGTGAACACCAGCAATGTGGCCAACAGTGTTGGTTTGGTTAAGAGCCAAACCTTCAAGTTGAGTGGCTTTGCCCCTTTCAATCAATCAGCAACATGGGAAAGAGAATGTAAAAGTGGACCTTTTCCTAAGCAATGTAGTTGTCTCTAAATTGAGACTTTAGCAAAAATGCCAATTCAAATGAGCAATGTAAAAGACATTGTGGGAAGATCTGAAGAAAAATGAGAAAAGAAATACTTTGGTGCCAGAGAGGGAGACTTCAGTGCCCCTACAGCTTCCAGTCATCTCCAAGATTCATTCCCTAAACATTCATGTGGTACCGACTCTGGACCAAGTGCCACACTATATACCATGAATATACATATGAATGGATGACATGGTCTTGCCCTCAGGAGCTACTAGTTCTCTGCCTGTCCTTCAGATTGTCCCTAGGACCAATGACTATTGCAAGAGACAGGGATATTTGATTGGCCACGGCTTGTCCTGTATCCTTCCCTGTGGCTGAAATAAGGGAAAAAGTGATAACTGTTAGGAATAAAGACAAAGTTACTGGTTTTAAATTCTTACAAGAAGCACAAAGAATGGATAAAATGTGACTTGTCAAATAAAGACATGTTGAGAAAGCAAAGCATATGTCCTCTATATTCTTAGCAATTCCACTCTTCCTTCAGCCCTATAAGATACAATCTTTGCCCTCAGGGAGCTCTTATCTTAAAAGAGAGATAAAGTACTTTAAGAAAAAAAATAATCAAAAACCAGAGAACTGTTCAACAGCTGAAAGTACCAACCACATTTTCATTATCAAGAGTACAGAATAACAGTCTGTCATAGCTTTTTAAATTCCTCTGGCAAATGTTTTTCAGTTTTAATTATCACAGAATTGTCAGCCTTAGTTCAAGTAGAATAGCCTGTTGCACACACTGACCCTTTTTAGCTGTATATGAGAACACAGATTTCTAATAAAACATCTGTATATGATGAATTTGGAAGAGAAGTGGAAAAGGCTTACAGAAACAGGGACCAGAGGGTAGAGGAAGAAAAGAGGGGGAGATGAAACAGTAAAATCATATGAGGAGGATAAGGATACCTTAGGATTAGAGAAGCCCCTATTATAACCCACAAGGGGTAGACATTTTTTTATTTTTTATTATTATATTTTATATATTTTATATTTTATTATATTTATTATTTTATTTTTTATTATGTTCACTTAGCCAGCAGTTAGTACAGTTAGTACATCATTAGTTTTTGATGTAGTGTTCAACGATTCATAAGTTGCGTATAACACTCAGTGCTCATCATAACACATGACCTCCTTGAAGAGTTTGTTAAAAATCCCAGAATTCTACAGCCAGTTAACAGGGCCAGAGAATAAATAATTATCAGTTATTTCTACATAGTGGGGAAACCATTTTTTTTAGGTAAAGCAAACAGTAAGGTTTTTGATGTTGATTTTTTTTCCTTTTCTATAATCCTACCACCATTACCATCAGTCACAGAAAAAAGGCATTCTTAAGCACAAGGCAAGAAAACAGCATTTTGCCAGAGAGTACCTAAGGAGAGAAGATCTAGTATAAGACAGCCAGAAGGTCAGTTGAGAATATAGAGCAGTTTAAAGACAGAAAAGAATCAAGACAGAACAGGGTAGAAATTTAGCAATTCTCTAATCCCCTAGTGAAGTCAGACTAGGGTTACTACCATATATATCATATCTTCATTACGGTTAGTTTCATGCACACCTATATGTGTTTATTTACTTGTCAGATTGACACATGCAGTTTACTTCAAAGTATGAATTCAATCTTATTTATTCTTTTTTGTTGTTATTATAAAACTGTTTGAATAACTTTCTAGTTATTTTCTCCAAGATGGACCTGCTCCTACTTGAAGTACCACACCAGCAAACTATAACTTGATAAATTTTGTGTCCCTGTAAATGCTTTGTTTGACCAGAAATGCAGTACACTTTATTCCTGAACAACACAGTGGTTAGGGGTGCCAATCCCCTGTGCAATCAAAAATCTGTATAACTTTTGACTCCCCCTACACTTAACTGCTAATAACCTACTGTTGACCGGAGGCCTTACCAATAACATAATCAGTCAAATAACACATATTTTGTATGTTATGTGAATTATACACAGTATTCTTACAACAATAAGATAGCTAGAGGGTAAAAAAATGTTACTTAAAAAGTCAAAGGAAGAGGAAATGTATTTATAGTATTGTGCTATAAAAAGTCTGCATGTAAGTGGACCCATGAAATTCAAATCCATGTTCAAAGGTCAACTGTATGTCCAGTCAGCCAATCTCCAAACACCAAGCCAGCTCTGGGCCTTGTCATCCCAAAGTTGACTATTTGGTCCCAGCCAATCAGGTATTTTCTACTTCTCTCTTCCTTATTCTTTATTCTTTCTCCTGTAAAAACTTCCTGTCTTCTACCTCATTTTGCAGCTTTCTGAAAGGAGACTGTATGCTTCATGAAGTATTATAGTTTGTTTGTATCACCCCAAATTGTCTCTCTTAATCATTTTGTAACAGGACCTAAATTTAAAGAATCCTTTCAAATACTTGTATAAGATACTGTAACCAGGGAGACTGCAGGGAAGCTTTCTGTGCCCAGAACCACCCACCTAAGTCAACAAATATCCCTTTACTGAAGGGGCCTATGGAAGTAAATGAAGGCCACCCAAATAAGAAAGAGCAAAGCATCTTTATTCAATCTTGATATAGCAAGGGAGAGAGTCACCATCATTTGCATTTTGACAGAGACTCAAAGGCAGACAGAAGAGTGGGAGAACATTGGAAAAGGGAGGTTTCAGGTACTCCCTGAGTTGAAGTTGTTAGCATAGAGAAGCTCAGGGTGGGCTAACTAGAAGGGGGCATCCTATGAGATTGGATAGGAGAGCAGATATTGCCTTTCTCTGGTTATTTATTACATTGAAAGTGGAAGCAAAAATTAGAGAAGTTGTCAGCTAGTGATCAAATCCTGGCCATTTGGGGCTGATTGCTACAGAAGCTATGATTTGGCATCTTGGATTGGTTACTACAGGTTGTGAGGCAGAGTTCTATTTTAATATAGGTCTGACCATTGTCCATTTGTATATCTAACCTCTCAAGCCTTTAAGTATGCTACAAATCCCCTGTACAACCGGACTCATCAACTATTCATATTTATTTCCAATAATAGGAATTCATTTTTCACTGGAACAATGATTTCTTACTTTTTTTGATCCCAAAATGATCCATCATTGCCAGGGTGAATGCAAATGAAGTGAACAAAAAAAAATGCTGAAGGAAATGAACATTGACTACAAAGGAGAAGTATGGTGCCAGAAAAATGAATTTGAGGTGTACTCTCAGCAGAACTGAAATTGAATACCAAGAGAGGCTGAGAGAGTTTAACAGAGACCACACAGTGGAAATCTAAAAAGACCACTGGGCATTTCCATAATCTTTAAATTGTAGCTTCTGTATCTTCTTTTTCTAGGTCAGATGTGGTAAGCTTTAGTAAATTCATTTTCTGAGAATTAATAGTGGGAATGTAATCAACACCCCCCAAAATAAAGCTTTTTAAAATGCATAACTTTGCAATGATCTTTTCCCTAAGAACTGGGGATGGGGTGGGGGGGTTGGGAAGCCCTATTGGATTCCAAGCCCAACAGGATCCTTCTCAAGTTTAATAACTTATAAGGCTCCTCTTGATCTAGTCCCACCAGCTTCTTGAGCTTCATCCCTTATAACTCCTTCTACTTTTCAGCCGCTCCCTTCACACATACACAACCTGAGCACAAATCATACTAAATTGCTGACAATCCCTTGAATACAACATGACCTCTCATAAGTCTTTGAATGTGCAAATTTTTTTCCTTCTCTTTAAATTCTCCCTCAACCTCTGTCACCTTGGTAACATATCCATCCTTCAAGACTCAGCCTACTTTAAAAAGGTTTTTTTGACCCTGCACATATTAAAAGAAAGGAAGGAACGATGGAAGGGAGATTTCTCTTGAATATATTCCAAGAAAAGATAGTGCATGAAAATATATATTATTAAATGGTATTGAGAGAGGAGATACATACTTTAGAGTTATCAGATTTACAAGTGTGATCCTGAGCAGATTACTTCATCTCTTCAACTATTAAATAAGGAAAATAATCCCACAGATAGTACTTATTATAAGTTTTTTCCTTCTCTCTGCCTCACCCAAAAGAGCCGCATTATTAAGGTTGACATTTGTGTAATATAATGTAAATTTAAAAATTTAAAGTACTTTCTAAACAATTGTCTTATTTAATCTTTAAGTCAATCCTAAGAAATAGGCTATATTTATTACCCTCAGAGAAAGAAACTGAAGGTCAAAGAGAATATAAGTGGCAAAGTCTGGAATCTATTCCAAGTCCCCTGTTTCCAGATTCCATACTGTCATTTTAAACGGATCCTCCTGACTTGAAAGGCCCTGATGGTACTATACTAAAATTACTTTAACCTTGCCTTTACCTAAGTACTTAAATGTCATTTAAAACTTACTACTAATTATCCTTTATTTTTACATTTCAACAAAGCATCAAGCTAACTGGAACCAAATCTCAGAAATAAATTACATTCATTTAATACTATCAAATTTTTTAGGCCAGGATGTTATACTTCTTGTTAACTTTTCAGTTAAAGATCTGGTGAGATATCTGAAGTTTCTGGATAAAATTTAATAAAATCCTTTGGTAAGTAGGTGTGTGTTGTGTTAATAATAAGCAGTAAGCCATAGAACTGGAACAAAACTATGCACATACCTTTATGTAGCTTCTAACAGATAGTTGCATATGTCAGGCTATTAAGTGGTCTGAATTTTTAAGATGCTTTAATGCAGTAGAACAGCTAACACTAGCATAATCCTGTTGCTAAAATAAAAGAGCAGTCCTTTTAAATATAGCCAAAACACACTCAAGAGTCACTTTGAACCTCCTAAAGTGATCAATAGCATTCTTTATCTACTGTAGCACCCCTCACTCTAAACCCTTCTTCCCTTCCCATTCCCAGTGAAAATATGGCAAACACAAACTGACTGGACCACTTTCAGATCACATTAAAATCTTGTTTTATAAAATCTTCTTAGAGAAAAGCTTAGAGAAAGGCTACCCATTCACTAAACTTAACTGTATTCAGGATTATTGGTCTAGCAATTTACCTACATCCTTTATTAATGGCGAGAAGAGGAAGAGCACTAGAGGGTCCACCCATCTTCCTTTCTGAAATTCTATATTGAAAGGAAGCTCTGGATATTTGATTTTTATTCTAGGAGTATCACATCTAACCTTTGTGGAGCCTAAGGCAAGGCCCATTTCAATATGTCTGAATATCTTAGAGTTATAACAGAATTTTATTTCTTTTAAAGATTTTATTTATTTATTTGACAGAGAGATAAAGAGATAGCAACAGAGATAGCAAGAAAGAGCACGAGTGGGGAAAGAGAAAAGCAGGCTTCCCACTGAGCAGGGAGCCCAACTCGGGGCTCAATCCCAGGACCCCGGGATAATGACCTGAGCTGAAGGCAGATGCTTAAACAACTGAGCCACCCAGGCATCCCTATAACTAACAGAATTTTAAATAAAAGTTCCATTAGCCTACCTTTAAAAACATACTTTCATAACGTGGCATTCCGGGTTTAAATTTAGATTTCACAGACTCCCACAGTAGAACATGGTGGTGTGGGAAGAGACCTTCATCAGCTCTTCTACTTTTCTCTCCTTCTATACCACTCAGCACTGTGAGCCTCCCCATACTATGCACATGCTAGGCCTCAAGTTCAAGCTCTGTTAGCTCTTGGCCTTCCCTCAGGCCTAGCATGTGGGCACACCAGAGCTATGGTCTATCCTTAGGAAGTAAATGGATGTAGGAAATCCACATAGGCCCTGGAATCTCAGAGCCATTCGATCAAAGGATTTTAGGGTTCTGATTACCATGGGTATGTTCTAGCTTGGGGATATGGGAGGCTGCAGGCTTCTTGGACCCATAGACTCCTCCTTCTCAAAGAGGAAGGTACAGGAGAGGGACCCCTAGAACCACAGGAACCAAGGTAAGCCCCCCTCAGGTTTATATCTCTTTATTATAGAAACAAAAAAAAGTTTTCCCCTCCTAAAGGCCATAACACATTTAAAGAGGCCCCACATTTCAACAGCAACTCTTATCATTCTAAACATTCCTCTATTACATTTTTTTTAAAGATTTTATTTATTTATTTGAGAGACAGAGAAAGTGAGAGAGCATGAGAGGAGAGAAGCTGGGAGCCCCATGTGGGACTCGATCCCGGAACTCAAGGACCATGACCTGAGCTGAAGACAGTTGCTCAACCAACTGAGCCACCCAGGCGCCCATCCTCTATTACATTTTTTTAAAAGCAGATTCAAGAAAGAAAAAGAGACATGAATCGTTGTTTTATCTCAAATCTTCTAAGCTGTACATACTGAAAAATCAACAATTCTTCCTGGATCTGCAAAAGAGGGAAGAACACAGGGCAAGCCCCTGACCCCAAGATTGGAGAGACAGACAGAAAAATATAAGGGGTTGTGGATTACCACAGCAGAGACTCACAAGTGGAAACCACCACAAGAACCAGGGCCAGGGTAGGAAAATCTGAACCACAATTGATGAATTGTTGGAGGCTGAGTTTAAGAGTTAAAAGAAGTTTAAGAGTTAAGTTTAAGAGTTAAAAACTTCAGGGTGCCTGGGTGGCTCACTCAGTTAAGTGTCCAATTCTTGATTTCAGCTCAGATCATGATCTCAGGGTTGTGAGATTGAGCCGTGTGTCCAGCCCCCTGCTCAGCAAGGAGTCTGTTTGAGTTTCTCTCTCTCTCTCTTCCTCTGTCCCTCCTCCTCACTTGTGTGCTCTCTCTTTCTCTCTCTAAAAAATAAACAAACAAATCTTTTTAAAAAAAAATTAGCTAGAAGGGGGCTCTAGTCATAAGAGGGACACTAAAATATTATGAGTTTAATTTCAGGAGCTTGACCAGGTTCTCAGAGTAAATATCAGAGAAAAATCTCATGCTTCCAGAAGGGAGAGGGGAAAAGAAACCATTTTGAAATATGCCAGAGAAATCTGTTCTTCCCAATAGGGCCTGACCTCGGGAGAAAACACTTAACCAGAGTTTAAATTGCTAGGGAATTATCAGAGGAGAACTGATCTGGAAGAAGAGAAATACCCAAATTTAGTTCACACTAACCATCCTGTCCTACCTACAGGGAGAGGGGAAAAAAAGAGAAACACTTGTGAAGTTCACATTCCAGAAGCACAGGCTCACTAAAGACCGAGATCATCAGACTATAGACTGCTTCCCTTTCCTCCACATCTCACCATCACTTTATAAAAGTCTACTTACAACAGTTCCTTTTACTCAGTACATAATATCTGGCTATCAAGAAAAAATTACAAAGCATACCAAAAGGCAAAAAACACAGTTTGAGAGGTATAGCAGGGATGTTCAAATTATCAGACCAGTAATTTAGAACAATTGTTGGTAATATGTTAAGGACCCTAAGGGATAAAGTGCACATCATGCAAGAACAGATGGGCAATGTAAGCAGACAGATGGAAATCCTAATAGAAATCCAAAAGGAAATTCTAGAGATCAAAAATACTGTAAAAGAAATTGAGAATGTGTTTTATGGGCTTATTAGTACACTGAACATGGCTGAGTAAAGAATCTCTGAGCTAAAAGATATATCAAAAGAATCCTCAAAAACTGAAAAACAAAGAGAATAAAAACTGAAAATAAAAAACAGAACACAGACTCAGTGGGTTAAGTGACTGCCTTCAGTTTAGGTCATGATCCTGGGATCCTGGGGTGGAGTCCCTCATGAGATTCCCTGCTCCATGGGAGCCTGCTTCTCCCTCTCCCTCTGTCTGCCACTCCCCCTGTTTGCATGCTCGCTCTCTCTCTCTCAAATAAATAAATAAAATCTTTAAAAAAAAAACAGAACAGAATATCCAAGGACTGTGAGACAACTATAAAAGGTATAACATATATATAATACAAATACAGAAGGAGAAGAAAGAGGAAAAAAACAGAAGAAATATTTTAAACAATACTGAGTGAGAATTTCCCCATATTAATGTCAGACATCAAACCATAGATCCAGGAAACTCAAAAGATACCAACAGCATGCATGCCTAAAACACTACACCTATGCATATCATTTTCAAACTACAGAAAATCAAAGATAAAGAATAAAATTCTGAAAGAAGTCAGATGAATAAAATACCTTATATAGAAAGGAACAGAGAGGATTACATCTGACTTCTCCTCAGAAACCATTAAAGCAAGAAGAGAATGGAATACTTAAAGTATTGAGAAAGAAAAACCACCAACCTACAATTTTGTACCCGGTGAAATTATCCTTCAAAAGAGAAAAAGAAATAGAGACTTTTTCAAGAATGGAAATGATAGAATTTGTTTCCACTAGACCTGCCTTGCAAGAATACTAAAAGAAGTTCTTCAGAGAGACAAAATACTATAGGTCAGAGAATATATACATCAAGTGCAGTTCCTACATAAAAAAAGAAAGAGCAATTTGGAGAATAAATAAGTAAAGGCAAAATAAAAACTCTTATTTTTCTTGCTAAGCAAATAAGTCAGTCAAAGAAAATGATTTCACTCCTATGTGAAATTTAAGAAACAAAACAGATGAACATAGGGGAAGGGAAGGAAAAATAAAAAAAGATGAAAACAGAAAGGTAGGCAAACCATAAGAGACTCTTAACTATAGGAAACAAACTGAGGGTTGCTGGAGAAGAGGTCCTTGTATGCTTATACATAAAGAATATATATATGCTTATATATAAAGGAAATAAATGACAGCAATGATAGAAGGGAGGGAGAAACTACGATGATTTTGGTAATATAAGGTACTCATGCTATCCATAAAGACATATAGTATTATTTGAAAGTAGACTTGTAGGGGCGCCTGGGTGGCTCAGTTGGTTGGGCAACTGCCTTCGGCTCAGGTCATGATCCCGGAGTCCCGGGATCAAGTCCCACATCAGGCTCCCAGCTCCATGGGGAATCCACTTCTCACTCTGACCTTCTCCCCTCTCATGCTCTCTCTCACCCTCTCTTTCCTAATAAAGAAATAAATAAAATCTTCAAAAAAAAAAAAAGAAAGTAGACTTGGAGACATATAGTATTATAAGACATATAGTATTATTTGAAAATAGACTTGGATAGCTAAATATAAATAAATATATATTTATTTTTAAATATATATTAAATTTATTTTTAAATATATATTAAATTTATTTAAATATATATTATAAATATATATTGCAAACCATTAAAAAATTTTTAAAAGGAAGTATAACCAAATTCTAAGAAGAGAAAATGGAATCATATAAAACAGTCAATTAAAATAACAAAAGGAAGAAAAATTAATAGAAGACAATGAGAAAAATAACAAAGGCAACAAATAGGAAACAGTAATGAATTTGGTAGATATTAATCGAATTATATCAATAATTACTATAAATATCATTGGCTAAATCACTAACTAAAAGACAGAGATTGTTGGAGTGGACCAAAAACCAAGTCCCATATCTATGTTGTCTACAAAAAACCCACTTTAAATATAAAAACACATAAAAATGAAAAATAAAGGGATGAAGAAAGATATACTATGCTAACAATAATCAAAGAAAGGCAGGGATAGACATTAATTTCAGACAGAATAGACATCAACTCAAGAAAAGTTATTATAAAAAGGGACATCACACCATCATAAAGGAGTCAGTACTCCAAAAAACATAACAATCCTTAATGTATGCACCCCTAATAACAGAGTATCAAAATACATGAAACAGAAACTGCAAGGAGAAATAGGTGAATCAGCTATCATAATTGGAGACTTCAACACCACTTTATCAAAAATGGGCAGATCGAGCAGGAAAAAAGTCAGTAAAGACAGGGTTGCATTCAACATCATCAATCAACTGGACATCTATAGGTTACTTCATCCATCAGTAACAGATTACACATTCTTCTCAAGCTTGAATAGAAAATTCACCAAGATAGACCACATTCTGGACCATAAAACACACCTTAACAAATTTAAAAGAATAGAAGTTATAAAATATCTGCTCTCAGACAACAATGAAATTAAACTAGAACTCAGTCACAAAAAGATAACTGGAAAATATAAAACATGAGGAGCTTAAACACCACACTTCTAAGTAAGACATGCATCTGCACATGGATGTTTATATTAGCTTTACTCATAATTGCCAAAACTTGGAAACCACCAAGATACCTCTCAGTAGGTGAATGGATATATTAGCTGTTAATTCAATGTTAAAAATGGAATGGAATTCAATGTTAAAAAAAGAAAGACCTGGGGCACCTGGGTGGCTCAGTGGGTTAAAGCCTCTGCCTTTGCCTCAGGTCATGATCTCAGGGTTCTAGGACTGAGCCCCGCATCGGGTTCTCTGCTCAGCAGGGAGCCTGCTTCCCCTTCTCTCTCTGCCTGCATCTCTGCCTACTTGTGGTCTCTCTCTCTCTCTCTCTCTGTCAAATAAATGGATGAAATCTTTAAAAAATAAATAAATAAAGATTTTTAAGATCTTTAAAAAAAGAGAGAGCTTCAAGCTACAAAAACCTTGATGAATTTTACATGCCTATCACTAAGGAAAGAAACCAATATGAAAAGGCTATATACTCTATGATTTCGACTATATGACATTCTGGAAAAGGCAGAACTATGGAGATAGTTAAAAGATCAGTGATTTCCAGGATTGGGGGGCAGGGGAAGTACAGGAATAAATAGAGCACAAACTTTTTAGGGCATTAAAATACTTGTATAATACCATAATGATGGGTATATGTTATTATATTTGCCCAACCCACAGAATATGCAACACCAAGAATAAAACATAAACTTTGCACTTGGGCTGATTATGATGTATCGATGTAGGTTAATCAATTATAACAAATGTACAACTTCTCAGGGGATGGTGATAATGATGTTGATTAAGGAAGAGGATCTCAGGGGGGCAGGGGTGCAAGGAATATATAGGAAATCTGTACTCTCAATTTTGCTATGAACCTAATACTTCTCTAAAAAATGACATCTTGTTTATATGGTTATAAATTTTCCATGGGGCACCTGGGCGACTCAGTTGGTTATGCAACTTACTTTGGCTTAGATAATGATCCTGGGGTCCTGGAATCGAGTCCCACATTAGGCTACCCTTCCTCTGTGGGGAGCCTGCTTCTCCTTCTCCCTCTTCCTGATACTCCCCCTGCTTGTGCTCGCTCGCTCTCTCTCTCAAATAAATAAAAAAATAAATCTTTAAAATAAATAAATGGTAATAAATTTTCCGAATTTGAGGGAAACTATAAACCAACAGATCCAAGAAGCTCAACAGATTCCAAGAAGAAAAAACATGAAGAAAACAACAGCCAGTTAAAACCATTTATAAAGAGAATCAAATCAGTCAAAACCATTGATAAAAAGAAAATATTCAAAGCATCCAGAGAAAACGGACACATTACATAGAGAGGAACAAAGATAAAGAAGACAGCAGACTGAGGGGGGAGAAGCTAAGTTGGTGAAGCAGTAGGAGGACCCTAGGTTTGCCTGTCCCTCCAACATAAGTAGATAAATATCACATCATTCTGAATCCCCAAGAAATTGATCTGAGTACTGACAGAACAAACCACACAATTAGAGGAAGAGGCCATGCCATGGAAGGTAGGAGGTGCAGAGACATGTTTTGGGAGAGAAGCAGATCACAGGTGCAGTGGAGAGGAGAGAGCCCTGACTGCAGAGACAGGCCCCTGCACACAAGAGACAGAGACAGAGAAAGAGAGGCAGATAGAGTAGTGCACAGAGGATTGCACAAGGAAAACATTTCCTCAAAGCTACTGACAAGGAAAACATTTCCTCAAATCTACTGGCTAGGAAATCAAGAGGGGCTGATTTTCATGCGTTTTTGCAACCAACAGGGTTCAAAGACTGGAGTCTTAGAGGTCTATAACCTGGCTATAGTATAGAGCCATGAGGGTGCTGGCAGTGCTCCTATAGACAAGGCTGGCAGATAACCTGGGGCAGACAGCATGAAATGAGGATCACCTAAGAAGCACTGGGAGAGATGGTTCCTTCTTCTTGGAGCATATCTGAGAGAGGCAGCATTGCCTTGACAGGGATAAAAGAGCCAGTGGGTGCCATTTCCCTCCTCCATCCATTAGCATAGGTACAGAGACACCTGCTGAAGGCAGATAACCTGGACACTGACTAGTGTGCTCTGCTCCAAACCCCACACTCCTGAGCTCTGGTGTGACTGCCCTTCTAGATCAAACCTGCATCAGTCTCACTGAAGCAGGCCCTTCCTCAGAAGATAATCATAGGTCCCTATCACATCAGGTCCCTAAAGTTTAGAGTTCTAAAACTCAGCCAACCTGAACTGCTCCACACAAGCAACCTGGACACAGACAGTGTGAAAACAGCAAACTGAAAAACATCAGGAAGTTAAAGAAGAAATAAAAAAATACATTCAAACAAATGAAAATGAAAACATGAGAGTTCACAACCTTTAGGATGCAGCAAAAGAAGTTCTCAGAGGGAAGTAAATACCAATACAGGCCTACCTCAAGAAGCAAGAAAAATCTCAAAGACACAACCTAAACTAACACCTAAAGGAGGAATAAAAAACAACAAATGAGATCTAAAGCCAGCAGAAGAAGGGAAATAATAAAGACTAAAGCAGAAATAAATGATATAGAAACAAACAAATAACAACAACAACAAAAACAAAAACCAGCAAAACAGATCAATTAAATCAGGAGTTGGTTCTCTGAAAGAATTAACAGACCCTAAATTGCCAGGGGAATGCTAAAAAAGAAAACCAAACCTGGGGGCGTCACAATGCCTGACTTCAAGCTGTATTACAAAGCCGTAGTCAACAAAACAACAAAAACAACAAAATCTCCCAACAAACAGAAGTCCAGGGCCAGTTGGCTTCCCAGGGGAATTCTACCATACAGTTAAAGAAGAATTAATACCTATTCTTCTCAAACTGTTCCCAAAAAATAGAAATGAAAGGGAAACTTCCAAACTTCTAAACTCATTCTACAAGGCCAGCATTAACCTGATTTCCAGACAAACACCCAACTAAAAAAGAGAACTATAGGCCAATATCCCTGATGAACACGGATGCAAAGATTCTCAAAAAGATACCAGCAAATCTAACCCAACAATACATTAAAACAATCACTCACCCTGATCAAGTGGGATTTATTCCTGGGTTACAAGGGTTGTTCAATACTTGCAAAGCAATCAACATGATATACCACATTAATAAAAGAAATATAAGAACAATATGATTTACTCAATAGGTGCAGCCATGTATTTGACAAAGTATAGTATCTATTCTTGATAAATAAAAACCCTTAACAAAATAGGAATAGAAGGAAAATACCTCAACATCATAAAGGTGATATATGAAAAGCCCACAGCTAATATCATCTTAAATGGGAAAAACTGAAATCTTTTCCTTTATGGTCAATGGTACAAAATAATGATGTCCACTCTCACCACTGTTTTGGGGGGGGGGGGGTTCTTGCTGGGTTTTTTTCTTTAATATTTTATTTATTCATTTGAAGGAGAAAGAGAGAGTACTAGGAGGGGGAGTGTCAGGGAAAAGGAAAAGCAGGCTCGCACTGAGCAAAGAGCCCAAAGTAGGGCTTGATTCCAGTACCCTGGGATCGTGACCTGAGCCAAAGTCAGATGATTAACCAACTGAGCCAACCAAGTGCCCCACACCACTATTTTTAACATAGTACTAGAAGTCTTAGCCTCAGTAATCAGACAGCAAAAAGAAATAAAGGCATCAAAATCACCAAGGAAGAAGTCAAACTTTCACTATTTGCAGATGACATAATACTCTATATAGAAAACTCAAGACTCCACCAAAAAATTGCTAGAACTGATACATGAATTCAGTGAAGTTGCAGGATACAAAGTCAACACACAGAAATCTGTAGCTTTTCTGTAAACCAATAATGAAGCAGCAGAAAGAGAAATCAATAAATCGATTCCATCTACCATTGGATCAAAAAACATAAGACATCTAGTAATAAACCTAAACCAAGAGGGAAAAGATCTGTACTCTGAAAACTATAGAACACTTATGAAAGAAATTGAAGACACACAAAAAAAGGGAAAACACTGCATACTCATGGATTAGAAGAACAAATACTGTTAAAATGTAGATAGTACCCAAAACAATCTACCCATTTAATGTAATCCTTATCAAAATACCACCGGCATTTTTCACAGTACTAAAACAAAGAATCATAAAATTTATATGGAATCACAAAACACCCTGACTAACCAAAGAAACCTTGTAAAAGAAAAACAAAGCAGGATACATCACAATTCCAGGCTTCAAGTTATATTATAAAGTTATATCATAATATAATAGATAATTATTATATTATATATTGATATATATTATATTATTATTATATATTATACATAATATATATTATATAGAGATATATAAAATATCAATAATATTGATAATATGTTATCAAGTTATATAAAGCAAGTTATATTATAAAGTTATATTATAAAGTTATATTATAAAGATCAAGACAGAATGGTACTAGCACAAAAACATACACATAGATAAATGGAAGAGAACAGAAAACCCTGAAATGGAACTGCAACTATATGGTAAACAAATCTTTAATAAAGCAATAAAAAATATCCAGTGGAATATCAAATATCCTTCAACAAAACGTATTGAGAAAACTGGACAGCAACATGCAGAAGACTGAAACTGGACCATTTTCTTACATCATACACAAAAACAAATTCAAAATGGTGAAAGACCTAAATGTGATAGAGGAATCCATCAAAATCTTAGAGGAGAACAAAGGCAGTAGCCTCTTTGACATTTGCCATAGAAAATTCTTACTAGTTAGGTCTCCACAGGCAAGGGAAACAAGTAAAAATGAACTATTGGGACTTCATCTAGATTAAAAAAAAAAAAAAAAAAAAACTTCTTCAGAGCAAAGGAAACAATTAACAAACCTAAAAGGCAACCCTTGGAAGAAGAGAAGATATTTGCAAATGACATATCTGTTAAAGGGTTAGTATTCAAAATCTATAATGAACTTATCAAACTCAACACCCAGAATATAAATAACCCAGTTAAGAAATGAGCAGAAGAAATGAAGAGACATTTTTCCAAAGATGACATACAGATGACCAATAGATACATGAAAAGATGCTCAACATCACTCATCATAAGGGAAATACAAACTAAAACTAGAATGAAATATCACCTCACACCTGTTAGAATGGCTAAAAATTAACAACACAGGAAATAACACATTTTGGTGAGAATGCAAAGAAAGGGGAACCATCTTACATTGTTGGTGGGAAGGCAAACTGGTACAGCCCCTCTGGAATACAATATGGAGGTTTCTCAAAAGGTTAACAATAGAAATATCCTACAATTCAGCAATTGTGATACCAGGAATTTACCCAAAGGATACCAAAATACTGACTTAAAGGGATACATGCAGCCCAATGTTTATGACAGCATTATCTACAATAGCCAAGTTATGGAGAGAGCCCAAATGTTCAAAGACTGATGAATGGATAAAGAAGATATATACAATGGAATATTAGCCATCAAAAAGAATGAAATCATGCCATTGCAACAACGTGGGTGGAGCTAGAGACTTATGCGAAGCAAAATAAGTCAGAGAAATACAAACACCATATGATTTCACTCACGTGTGGAATTTAAGAAACAAAACAATCATAAGGGAAAAAAAGAGAGGCAAACCATAAAACAGACTCTTGACTATATAGAACAAACTGAAGGTTGCTGGATGGGGAGATGGAGATACGGGATAGGTTAAATGGGTATTAAGGAGAGCACCTGCGATGAACAATGAGTATTGGATTTAAGAGATGAATCACTAAATCCTACACCTGAAACTAATATTAAACTGTATGTTAACTAACTAGAATTTAAATAAAAACTCAGAAAAAAAAGAAGACAGCAGGTTTTTCATCAGAAATAGCAGAAGCAAAAAGACAGGGAAGCAATATCTTTAAAATACTGAAAATAAAACCTATCACTCTAGAATTCTATGTCCAAGGAATGTATCTCTCAAAAACAAAGGCAAATAACTGAAATAATTCATAACTATTAGACTCACTACGAAAAAATGGTAAAGACAATTCTTCGATAGAAGAAAAATGACACCAGATACAAATACAAAGGACAAAGACACTGAAAATATTTACTATTTGGGTAAATATATAAGTATTTCCTTATAATCTAAATCTCTTTTAAAAAGAAATAGTTATGTCGTATGTGGTTTACAGTATACATAAAAGTAAAATGTGTGACAGCAATATCATAAAGGCCAGGATTAGAGAAATGGGTATACTACTATAACATTCATATATTATATGTAAAGTGGCATGATATCACTTGAAGGTAGACCATCATAAATTAAACATGTTTGCTACAAATTCTAAAGCAACTGCTGAAATAATAAAACATTATTACAAAGAGTTATAGCTAACAAGTCAGTAAAGGAAGAAAAAAGTGAATTATCGAAAGAAATCAATTAATCCAAAAGAAGGCAGAAAAAGAAGAGGAAAACAAAAATAACAGCTGGGACAAATAGAAAATAAATAATAAGACAGACTTAAACCTAATAATATAAATAATCCCATCACACATAAATGTTATAAACATCCCAATTTAAAGGCAGAATTTGTTAGGTTAGATTTAAAAAGCAAGACTCAACTACTTTCTGCTTATAAGAATTACTTTTAAATAAACACAAATAGGATACAATAAAAAATGGAAACTGATATATTATACTAACTTTAATAAAAAGAGAGCTAAATGGCTATATTAGTATCACAGGTAAGCAGTGCAGCTTAAAAGTAAGAACAGATAAAATACAAGATGATATTGAGTTGCTGAAATCAATTTTGATGGTTCGTATCTCTTTTAATCCAATAGATACACAATCGGAAATTTCAAAATTCTGGGGCTCCTGGGTGGCTCAGTGGGTTAAAGACTCTGCCTTTAGGCTAAGGTTATGATCTCAGGGTTCTGAGATTGAGCCCCGCATTGGGCTCTCTGCTCAGTAGAGAGCCTGCTTCCCCCTCTCTCTCTCTGCCTGCCTCTCTGCCTACTTGTGATCTCTCTCTCTCTCTCTGTCAAATAAATAAATAAAATATTTAAAAAAAAAAAAGAAATTTCTAAATTCCTCAATACACTAGGTACTCAGCACAGGATTTAAACTTGAATTGAAGAAAAGTATTTCTATACTTGGTTCTTAATATTTCCTAATTCAGCCCATCTTTTCTGTATGAACAAATATTATCAAGTCCTGTTCATGGACACTTATAAAAGATGTGTGGTAAGCTGCAGCCTTCTTCATCACCTTAATGTGGAAAATTTTACTGAAAAGAGAGCACTGAAAAGGAAGAACAGAAGGAAAACAAAATTGAAATCAGTTCATTGGTAACTACCTTATTTATAATTTAGAGAGTGTAACAAGCATGTGCATCAATTTGGGTTGTTTGTTCAAAAGCAAAAGTAGTCAATTACAGCTAAAATAAGCAAAAAGAACATATTTATTGGAAGGACAAGAGGTAGTTTACAGAATCAGAAAAAAAATCCAAAAGCCAGTCCTCAGAAAAGACAACCAGAATAGCATCTGGGAAGAAGGGGCTAGTGACACTCTTCAAGACCGCCGGGTTGGTGTAATAGGCAGAATAATGCTCCTATCAAAGCTGCCCATGTCCTATTCCCTAGAACTGTGACTATGTTACCTTTGATGGCAAGAATAATTAAAGTTGCAGATGGAATAATGATTGTTACTCAGTTGACCTTAACTACAGCTATGATTCTGGATTATTCACATGAGCCTAAGGTAATCACGAGAGTCCCTAAAACTGGAAGAGAGGAGGAAGAGCAGAGTCAAAGATGGAGATATGATGATGGAAGCACAGACAGAGAGATGCGATATGAGAAGGACTTGTCTTGCCCTTCACTTTCAAGATGGAGGAAGAAGGCCATAAACCAAGGAATGCAGACAGCTTCTAGAAGTATAGCCCCGTCTATCTCTTAATTTTAGCTCAATGGAACCTGTGTGACCTTCTGACCTCCAAAACTTAGAAGACAATAAATTTGTGTTGTTTTAAGCTGCTAAATTTGGGTAATTTGTTATAGTAGCAACAGAAAACTAATACAGTCAAGATGAATCAGCTTCAGTCAAATCCTTTGAGTTATCCAAGTATGAAGTCTAAATTCTAAGGACAGCATCTCATTGGCCTAGCTTGAATCACATGACAATTTTTAAAACACCAAGACTATATACAGCTTAATGATTAGTCACTGCCCTTTCTATTCATTTATTTTTTTTAAGATTTTATTTATTTATATGACAGAGAGAGAGAGAGATTACAAGTAGGCAGAGAGGCAAGCAGAGAGAGAGGGGGAAATAGGCTCCCTGCCAAGCAGAGAGCCTGATGTGGGGCTCAATTCCAGGACCCTGAGATCATGACCTGAGCCTAAGGCAGAGGCTTTAACCCACTGAGTCACCCAGGTGCCCCTCTTTCTATTCATTTAAATAACCACTTGCTCCTCTATTTGATTACATGCTCCTTAAAGTCAGAAAGCAGGCTTCTTCTACTTTGTATCAACCATGATGCAATTTGAACAGTAGGTACTTGGTGCATGTTTTAGAATTGGATTTAATTTCCAACTGGAGCCACTATGGAGAAAAGGAGGAAAAAATATATAAAAAGTAAAAAGATTTTAATAGCACTAAACTCTAAATATAACGCTCGCTTTTCATGGAGCCTCCACCTGATATGTACCAAGTGCCCTCACATGTTTTACTCTCCAGCCTATGACTGCTTATTTCATAAATATTGTACCTCTTTATTCCATTAGGTAGCCCACTGCCTAACTATTCCTCACGTATGGCCCATGAGGAGCAGAATTTTTGTGTCCCTGGAAAAATGTCCCTCTGGGTACTTGGACAAACATATCTCCAGTAAACTTTAAAAGGAACACGAAGAGACAATTAGATTCGAGAGAGCCTGTCCCAAGGCTTACTAAGCTTTTAGGAAAACATTTTAGACCCACAGGAAAATATATGAGATAAGTTTTTATGATGTTCCTTCAAGTCCAGCTGGCTGGTTTGCAGTAATTTGCAAATTAGTCTGCGTTTTCTGATTGGGTAGATTTAAATGGATGAAACAAACTAAATGAGTACATCAATTACTCTGGGTACCTTGCCTTCATTATTGTTTAATAATTTAATTTGTATATTGTTAAATGATTTAAATTCCAGGAAGTGTAGAAGGTTCTGAAACTTTTGCTTCCACTGGGCTTTTTAACCCCCCAAAATCAAATGAGAGTTTTGCGAGACAAATGATACTGACTTTGCGAGTTTTCCTGGCACTTCAGTGAGGTATTAAGAGACCAGGCATTTCCACAGTTTGCAGACATTAAATATTAATAATAACGCTACTCTGATATAGAAATGCTAAGAAAGTCTGTAAGTCTTCCTATCCCTGTTTCCTTTCTATTTCCTGACAAGCTGGTTGGAGGGCAATCCCAGTAGAGCAGCAATACCACCAAAATGGAAAAAAAAAATAGTTGCTTTCATTTATTCACTCATTTTACCATGGGAGTTTCCTGAAAGCATTACAATAATAATTTGATAAGTAAATTATTCTCTACATCTTATTTCAATTTCTTTGAAAGAAATCCCACAGAGGAGCTTTCCCTGTTGTTCTACCTCCTAAAATTATAAAATGGTAAGACATCCATTTCTGGTGGACTCCTTGTTTTCTTTTATCTTTTAAAGACAAAGGCACTTTTGTTCTGACAGATGTGATTTTAAAATTGTGGCACAATAGTAAATCAGATCGAGACCAACCAGTTGTGAAGAAAATAGCCAGATGATATAATGTATTATTAAGTATTTATGAAGTAATCTGGGATTATATGCAGCTGGTCTCCTGTTCCTTAATAGATGTAAGACTTCTCAGTATATTTCACTGATTGATGACATGAATTTACTTATTACTGTAGCACATTAGAAAACACGTCTTTCATCATCTGATGACTTTTCTCTCTAAGCCTATCCTTCTGGAATAAAAGAGGAATATGTTTTCATACTAACAGCAGAAATAGCATTTGTAACAGAAATTACAGACAAAAATATATTCAAATATGGATTGTATTCTCAAATTACTTAATTAGAGCTGCCTCATTGAGCTCTTTGTTTGAAATGAATCATGTGGTCAATAAGTCACTATATGTAAGTAAAACATTCAGCTATTCCTTAATATATGGGGAAGATATTTTGGGGGATTCTCCCAAAAAAATATCAATTTGTTTTCCCTGAATACTGTAGAAGCCCAAATGAATGAATAGAAGTACATAATGCTCTTCAGAAAATTTTTCTTTGAAGTTTAAAATATGTCTAAAACATGTAAGTCCAAAACTGAGCAGTCTTGGAAAGTTCCAGGGACTATAAATAGAATTTCTAAATTGGAAATGTCATTTCAACCTCTTCCTCCACTTCACTGCTGTGACTCCAATAATTGCTCTTGTTGCCTTAATTTCCTTTAGTACAGTATGACTGTTTCCTAGGATTACTGGGTACTATGTGATCTTTTTCAATTATATTCAGTGGCATCATATGAAGATTATCTGATAGGGAAAGAAGCATATTCATAATATATGTAACTTTGCATAGTTGACCTCTAAAACCACTGGTTACCTTTATAAGACACCAACACTCTCAAAAGCAATGTATTCTTGAAGCCACCTCAGGATTCATTTCAGTGGTCAGTTTCCACTACACCCATTGATGGAATCTACACAGTAGGATGACGGCAGTCAGTCTATTACCATAATTACTAATTATTCTGATGTAGCACTATGCAAATTTAAATATAGATACAAAATTTAGGACTTTGAATGAAGCTATAATAACAATCAAGTTAAATCATTTCACTTAGCAAAGCAGCAAGTGAAAATAACTTACCCGAAATCACATGGCTAATTGGTGGACAAACTGAGAATAGAAAAGGGGTCTCCTATTTTCGAGGTCAAGAGTATGTTTAGTTTTATAAGTGGCTGTTTTGTGTTTTCCAAAGCGGCTGTATTGTGCCCCAACAACAACAAATTAGAGTTCCTATTGCTTCACATCACAATAGTATTTGGTGTTGTCAGTTTTCCAAATTTTGACAATTTCAGTAGACCAGTAGTAGTATTTCATTGTTGTTTTAATTTTTAATTCCCTGATGACATATGGCAAAGAGCTTGTTTTCAAATGATTACTTGTCAGCTCTATGTCTTCTTTGGTGAGAGGCTTGTTCAGGTTTTTAGCCCATTTGCAATGAAGTTGTTTGTTTTCTTAGTTGTAAGTTTCAAAAGTTCTATGTATATTTTAAATAATGGTCCTTTATCAGTATGTCTTTTGCAAATATTTTCTGCCAGTCTGTGACTTGTCTTCTCATTCTCTTGACTTTGTCTCTCAAGAGCATTAGTTTTGAATTTTAATACAGTCAAACTCATCTAGTATTTCTTTCATGGATCATGCCTTTTGTGCTATATCTAAAATGTCATCATCCTGCCCAAGGTCATCTAAATTTTCTCCTATATTATCTTCCAGAAATATCAGTTTTACTTTTATATTTAAGTCTATGATCCACTTAGAGTTAAATTTTGTGATGGATGTAGAGTTTATTTCTAGATTCCTTCCTTCCTTTTTTTTCTCCATTGTATTGCTCTTTTGTCAAAATTTATATTGTTGATTATATTTATGTGGGTCTATTTACAGGCTATCTATTCTGTTCCATCGATTTCATGTCTATTTCAATACCAGTACCTCACTGCCTTGATAACTGTAGCCTTATAGTATATCTTCAAGTTGAGTAGTAGTCCTCCAACTCTGTTCTTCTCCTTCTATACCTGATTGGTTATTCTGGGTCTTCTGCCTCTCCACATAAACTTTAGAATCAGTTTTTGATATCCACAAAATAACTTTCTGGGATTCACACTGGAATTTTGTTGAATCTATAGGTCAGGTTGGGGACATTTTGACAATATTGAGTATTCCAATCCATGAACATGGTACATCTCTCCATTTATTCAGTCATTCCTTGATTTAGTTTATCAGAATTCTGCAGTATTCTTCCTATAGACCTTATGTATTTTGCTATATTTATATTTAAGTACTTCATTTTAGGGGTGTCAATGTAAAAAGTATAGTATATACTTAATTTTAAGTTCCACTTGTTCATTGCTGCCATATAGAAAAGACATTGACTTCTGTATATTAAATTTGTATCCTGGCACCTTCCCATAATCACTTATTAGCTCCAAGAGGACCTGGGCTTTCTACATAGATGATCGTGTCACCTATGAACAGTTTTTGACTCTTTTATTATTTCCTTGTGCATCTGTGTATCTTTTATTTCCTTTACTAGTCATGTTGCATTAGCTGAAAATTCCAGTATGTTGTTGAAAGGAGTGAAGTGCAGGGCAGCTTGGAGGGGACCTCCTGACCCAGAGGCACAGAGACCGAGGAGGGTCTGCTTGTGAGCATCCCACGCGTGGAGAGGGTCCTTCCCTCTGGAGAGGGGCGGGCCTGTGGGGCTCACGCTTCTGGGATGTGTGCCTTTCTACACACACTTGGTCAGACACACACTCAGGTTTGCTTTTTATGTTTTTCTTAACCAAGATCACAGCTGACTCAGTGAAGAGCTGGTAAGAGCTTCATATTCCTAGCTGGGGAATTCTGATTCCACATTCTGTGGAAAAACTTCTGGCCTGCAGGCAGCCCATAGGTCCCACTGATTCGGGGCACCCAGTGGCTCCTTGGACAGGGCCAGGCTCGGCCGGCCCCGGCGAGGGTCTGGAAACACAGCGCCCTGTGAGGGCTGGAGTGCTGGCAGCGGTGTGCGTCTGTGCATTGGCCGTCGGCCTGGGCGCTTGGGTCTCCAGTAGAACGCGAGTCATGCCGGGGTCTCCAGTCTCCATCCTTGTCTTGTACCCAATCTTAGTTGGAAAGCTACACATTTGTCATTATTAAGCATGATAGAAAATGTAGGTTTTTCATAGACATTCTTTAACAAGTTGAGGAAGTTCACCTCTATTCCTAGTTTACTGAGAGTGTTTGATTTTTCAATGTTTTTCTGCATGTATTGATATGAACCTGCAATTTTTCTTTTTTAGCCTGTTAATGTGATAGAATACATTAAAAGATTTTGGAACATTGTACTAATCTCATATACTCGGGATAACTGCCACTTAGTTGTGATATATAATTCTTTTACACATTGTTGGGTTCAATCTGCTAATATTGTGTTGAAGATATTTGTATCTATGTTCATGAAATATTACTGGTCTGTAATTTTCTTGTAACGTCTTTGTCATTTGGTATTAAGGTAATGCTGAACACAGAGAATTAGGAATTCTCCCTTTGCTTCCATCCTCTAAAAGAGATTTTACAGAATTGTTATAATTTCTTCCTTAAATGTGTGGTAGAATTCAATGTACCCATCTAGACCTGGTGTTTTCTATTTTGGGTTATTAATTATTCATTCAATTTCATTTAGATTGGCTATTTCTTCTTGCATAAGTTTTGGCAGATTGTGTCTTTCTAGGAATTGGCTTATTTCATCTAAGTAATCAAAGTTGTGGGTATACAGTTGTCCATAGAATTCTTTTACTATTTTTAATGTCCATGAGATCTGTAGTGACATCCCTTCTTTCATTTCCCATATTAGTAAATTGCATCTTCTATTTTCTTAGTTAGCCTAACTAGAAGCTTATTGATTTTATTAATCTTTATAAATAATTAGTTTTTGTTTTGTTGATTTTCCTCTATTGATTTCCTATTTTTAGTTTCATGGATTTCTGCTCCAATTGTTATTATTTACTTTCTTCCTTTTGGCCTTAACTTGCTCTTTGTTTTCTAGTCCTAAGGTGGAAACTTGGATTATTGTATTAGATTTTTCTTCTTGTCTATTTTCTGCATTTAATGCTAATTCATCTCCTTATAAACACTGCTTTGAGTACATTTTCAGTTTTTTCAAAATACTTTTTAATTTGCTTTGAGATCTTTTCTTTGACTCATATGTTATTTAGAATTGTGTTGCTTATTCTTCATGTATGTTAGAATTCTCCAGTTATCTTTCTATTATTGAGTTCTAGTTTAATTCCATTTTGGTCCAAAGGCAGATATTGTATAGTTTCTCTTCTTTTAAATTTGTTAAGGCATGTCTTATGGCCCAGAACCTGATCTATCTTGGTTAAAGGTCGATGTGAGCTTAAGAAGAATGTGTAATCTGCTGTTGTTGGATGAAGTAGTCCATAGATGTCTATCCTATACAGTTGATTAATGGTGATGTTGAGTTCAACCATTTTCTTACTGATTCCCTGCCTGTTGGATCTGTCCAATTATGATGGAGGGGTGTTACAGTCTCCAACTTCATAATCAACTTTAATAGTTGATTTGCTTATTTCTCCTTACAACTCTATGAACTTTTGTTTCACATATTTTGATACTCTGTTATTAGGGGCACACACATTAGGGATTGTTATGCCTTTTAAAGCACTGACCACTTTGTCAATATGTAATCCCTCTCTTTATCCCTGATAACTTTTCTTGCTCTGATGTCTGCTTGAAGATTAACATAGCTATTCCTGCTTTCTTTTGATTATGGCTAGCATGGTATATCTTTGCCTTTTTTTATTTTTAATATATGTGTATATTTATATTGAAATATATTTAAATGGGGCGCCTGAGTGGCTCAGTGGGTTAAAGCCTCTGCCTTCGGCTGAGGTCATGATCTCAGGGTCCTGGGATCGAGCCCCACATCGGGCTCTCTGCTCAGCGGGGAGCCTGCTTCCCCCTCTCTCTCTGCCTGCCTCTCTACCTACTTGTGATCTCTCTCTCTCTCTCTCTCTGTCAAATAAATAAAATCTTTAAAAAAAAAAAGAAATATATTTAAAGGGTTTCTTATAGATAATATAGAGTTGAGTCTTGTTTTTGATCCACTCTGACAATCTCCATCCTATAAATTGAGTTTAAACCATTAGCATTTAAAGTAATAATTGATGTAGCTGGAATATCTACTATACTTGTTACTATTTTCTATTTGTTATCCTTGTTCTTTGTTCCTATTTTTGTCTTCCACACATTTTTTTTTTGCCTTTTGTGGTTTTTGCTTTTCTAAATTTTCAAATTTTTCTCCTTTGAATATAAAATACTTTTTTAATTTAAAATATTCACAAAGAATGTTATTGATTTAATAAACTGAATAAAAATCTGTCTCCTGATTTGTTTCTCTTAGTTTCTCATCTTCAGGCACAACATGTAGTGATGAAAATCTTGAGAGCATTTTTCCCTATCTTCAGATACTCTGAAATCCAAGGTCCATTCTTACCCCTCATTGTTCACCTCTCCCTCTCCCTTTCACCAAATGGGGACATCTCCAAAAATGCAGTCTTCAACTCTTCTGCCCATATCATTATTCACTAACATTCTCTCTTTATAATACCAGCTATCACCTCCGCACAGATGAATTCCAGCCCTGCCTATTCTCCTCGTAAATACCACACCATTACCTCAAATTCAACAACTCAAAAACCATGTTGATCACTGCCTCCCTCAAGCCAGTTCTCTTCTTAACTTCCCTTGTGTCAATTCAGCTCCCAGGCAAGTATGTCATTAAAGTTTCTCACTTTCCCCTATATATTTAGCCAATTACTTATTTCCCATTTGTTTTTTTTTTTTCTTTTAAAGATTTTATTTATTTATTTATTTGAGAGACAGAGAAAGTGAGAGAGAGCATGAGAGGAGAGAAGGTCAGAGGAAGAAGCAGACTCCCCGTGGAGCTGGGAGCCCCATGTGGGACTCGATCCTGGAACTCAAGGATCATGACCTGAGCTGAAGGCAGTTGCTCAACCAACTGAGCCACCCAGGCGCCCCTCCCATTTGTTTTTTGAATAATCTTGTAGGACAGCTCCTACGTTCTTATTACCACTGCCTCCATCTCAATTTAGTCCCACACCATTTTGTTCTTAGACTGTTACATAGCATCCTCATTATTTGTACCAATGTAATCTCTTCTCGCTGTCCTTTGAATACAAGTTCTTTTCCTGCTGCTCCTCAACACTACCTGAAATCTGCTTAAAATCTTGGGGTCCTTCCTATGCTGTGGCATCAGACTCCATTTTAACAAGCTCTCCAGGCGATTCATATGTCCTCTGATATTTGTAAATCTCTTTGCTTATTTGCACCACAATGCCCCTCACATAAAGAATCTTTTCTTCTGTAATCAAGTTGCCCAAGCTTAGAACTGTCTTCCTCCATGAGGCTATCCCATATTACTCCAGCTCACCATATTCTCTGTTTCACAGAATGCCTATTGCAAGTTGCCACTCATTTGGGGACTTAATATTCTATTTACCTTTTCTTGGAACATGTTGGTCTTCCCCTACTAGATTGTAATTGCCTGAGCAAAGGCTTGATTTGCTTTCCCTGATACATTTAGATAGATGATAAATATGCATAGATCAAATATACTGGTTCAATACTTTCTAGGCTGAAAATCATTTAAGTGTTTTCACACTTTAGAAATATTAGATTTTATTTTATGCCATAGCCTACTTACTTTTATTCTGTGTCCCAGAAGAATTCAAATACATATTTTTCTCCCTAAGTAAATTGAAATCCTTTCTACTTATACCATATTTCCCTAAAATATAATAGTTCAGATTTATTGATTTACCTCTATATTACAAACTCTTTTTACCTTAACACATTAAAAACTTTGTTACTCCACAAGGTAATGTGTTTTATTATTTTCCAGACCCATTCTACAGTTGGAAAAAAATGAAGCACAAAAAAGTTATGAACTTGCCTAAAGTCACACAGTGGCAAATGGTAAAGCCAGGCTGGGAACTCATAATGATTCTTAATCATTGGTATACAGCCTACTTCATTTGCCTATATAATTAACATGCATAGTTGATTCCAGTTAATCAGAATTACAGGGAAAGTCGAGAGATGTGAAGATTAATTATAAGATGCTTGTGTGACATTTGATTCCCTGAGAAAGAAATTAAATAAGTATGGAAAAGACTCCACTTTTCCTGTTAGGTAATTCTTCTCCATTACTATCTATGCATACATGTGAATCTATAACAGCATCTCTAGTTGCTTTTAATATAAAGCTAGAAGAGTTAAATAGTAATCATTTATTTACAACCTTCTAGAATTTGCTCTAATGTGAGTAAGCATCAAGTTTATTGCCCTCAGATATCAAGATGGCAAAATAGAAAGTCACAGACCTCATTCCTCCACAATGAGACCAACTTAACAACAATATACCATCTGAAAAGCATGTAAAAGAACTCCAGAACCATTTAAGAAGTTACAGTATCCCACGTAAGTACTCTAGGCAGCAGCATACCTAAACCAACTTTACCCTGAAAGCCAGAGGGAACACAGATTAAGCACTCACTTGAAAGGAAAGTAACAGATATCTCTAGCAGGCTTTTGAGTCTTGCTAATGCTCAAGATGGGAAGCAGAGAAAAATATCCATTTCTTCTAATATGCTTCCAACTATAAAAATACAAATACAGAGTTAACATGTTTGATCTCATCTATCAGTACCTCTTTCAGAGGAAACCAACAACCCAGTCCACTTTCTTCCTTAGAGTATAGCAATGGGCGAATATGTGAACCAAACATGTAACAGGTTAAAGCAAATCTTCGTGATGTTTACTTTCACTTCTGGAACCTTGAAATAGATTTGCTTTCTTTTTAGTATAATTTTACTTGTTAACTAGTGTTTTTGAAGAACCTCATTCACAGATGATGCATCTGATGCAATGCATCATATTGATGTTGAAATAAGGACACTCTAACATTTTATCCACCAAACAGGAAGTTGGTGTGTTGGTGAACCAGCCTACTCTAGTTCCTGACACTTAACCTGGCATTTGGCAAGGGTACATTTAGAAATGTTCAAGAAGCATTTATTTAAGGCTTGGTCAGGTTTTTCCATTCACAGGGAAAAAAGCATATAAAAAGCACTGTGAAAAAATAAGCCAGTACAATACCATATAAAAAGTATTGTGAGAAAAAAAAAAGTATTGTGAGAAAATGAGCTCACTACAATCAGCTTCATTGTTGCTGAAGATAACCTTTAAATCTGAATAAATAAGAAAATAAGAACTAATAAATAATAAATAAAAAAATAAGAACTTCTTTCTTACTGTTTGTAGCATGATCTAAGCTCTAAGGGATTTTATGTCTACTACGAGCTTATTTTTTAAATATCTATGTTTGGGACTGGTAAACCAGTACTGCCACCATCAAATCCAGCTTGTCAACCTCATTTTTGTTAATAAATTTTATTAGAATATAGCCATTCTCATTTGTTGTCCATGGTGGCTTTTACACTACAACAGAATTGTAAGAGCTTCTAAGGCCCAAAAAGTCTAAAATATTTATTATCTTGCTGGTCCAGAAAAAGTTAGCCACCCTCTGATTGTGATGCTTCTTAGCACAAATTTCTTGGCTTATATAATGTTATTATCATTTGTTCTTCTTAGATAATGAGGTAACAAGTTGTGTGTTACACATTAAACCTTTACAACATCTGTCAAAGAAAAGGAGATAAAAAGCAGGTAAAGATTTTAATTGTGCATGAATAAAAAAGGTTAAAAAATTTTAAAAAAAGAAATAAAAAACCTGGGCAGATGTATAGTTAGTAAAGTGAATCGTTAATCTAAAATCTCCCCACAAAGAAAAGCCCAGGGCCAAATGGCTTAACTGGAGAATTCAATAAATATTTAAAAAATAATTAACCCCAATCTTCATCTAACTTTCTATAAAACTGAATAGGATGGAACACTTCAAAACTCATTTTATGAAGCCAACATTACCTTAATACAAAAATACTATAAGAAAAGAAAACTACAGAATAATATTCCTGGTGAATGTTGATACAAAAAAATCCTCAAGAAAACTTAGCAAAACAAATTTAATATCATATTAAAATGACTGTGCCCCATGATCAAGTGGGATTTATTCTCTGAAGGCAAGCCTGGTTCAACATGTGATTACCACTCAATCTGACATACCACATTAACAAGTAAAGGACAAAAATGAAATGATCATCCCAAGTAATGCAGAAATATCATTTAACAAAATTCAACACTCTTTAGTGATTAAAAAAAAAGTCCTCAACAATCTAGGAACAGAAGGAAACTACCTTAACATAATTAAGACTACATATGATAAACTAATAGCTGACAGCATATGCAAGGATGGAAAACTGAATGCTTTTCCTCAAAGATCAAGAACCAGGCTAGCATGTCCACTTTCACTACTTCTATCCAGTGTAGTACTGGAAGCCCTCACTAGAACAATTAGGCAAGAAAAAATAAAATGCATCCATATTGGACAGGAGGAAGTAAAATTACCACTGTTGGCAAGTGACCTGATATTAAATGTAGAAAAACCTAAAGATTCCACATACACAAAAAAAGTGCTATAACTAATAAACAAATTCAACAAAGTTGCAGGATACAAAATAAACATACAAAAATGTTGCAATTCTATTCACTAACAATGAACAAACCAAAAAGAAAATTAAGAAAACAATCTCATTTACAATAGCATCAAGAAGGATAGAATACTCAGGATTACCTTAACCAAGGAGGTTAAAACTTGCACAGTCAGTTCAATTCCTACCAAAAATCCCAATGACATGTTTTGCAGGGAAAAAAAAATCCATCCTAAAATGTATTTGGAATGTCAAGGGACACCAAGCAGCCAAAACAATCTTTGAAAAGAAAAATGACGTTAGAAAACTCCTACCTTCTGGTTGAAAAACATATCACAAATCTATAATAAACAATATGGGTCTGGCATAAAAAATATATAGACTGATGAAAAATAATATGGAGCCCAAAAATAAACCCTCATGTATATAGTCAAATGATCTTTACTAAGGGTGCCAAGGCTACACAGTGAGGAAAGGATTGTCTGATGCTGGGAAAACCGGATGGCATTATGCACAAGAATGAAGCTGGACCTTCACCTTTTACCATATACAAAAATTAATTCAAAATGGGTTAACAAACTAAATGTAAATCCTGAAACTATAAGAGTCCTAGAAGAAAACACAAGGGCATTCTTCATAACATTGGATTTGGCAATGATTTCCTAAATATGACACCTAAAGTACAGACAACAAATGCAGAAATAGACAAATGGCTCTACATCAAAACTTTGAAACGTGTGCATGGAAAAGGATACAATCAACAGGGTGAAAAGGCAACCTACAGGATGGGAGAAAATAGTACAAACTACATATCTGATAAGGGATTAATACCCAAAATAAAGAACACATAAAAATCAACAACCCATAAAACCCAAATATCCCAATTAAAAAATGGGCAAAAAACTTGAATAGAAATTTCTCCAAAGATGATATACAAATGGCTAACAAGCATACTGAAAGAGGCTCAACACCAGTAATCATTAGAGAAATGTAAATCAAAACCAATGAGATATCACCTCACATTCATTAGGATGATCACTATCAAAAAGAAAAGAAAAAGAAAATAACCACCTTTGGCCAGGATACAGAGAAATCAAAGCCTTTACACACTGTACAGAGATTCCTCAAAAAAAAAAAAAATAAATAAAATTACCATATGATCCAACAATTCCAATTCTGAAAACTTACCTAAAAGATTTGAAGCAGGAACTCAAAGGGATATCTGCACATCCATGTTCATTTCAGCATTATTCACAACAGCCAGTATATGAAGTAACTTAAATGTCCATCAATGGATGAATGCATAAGGAAAATGTACTGTATACATATAAGGCAATATTATTCAGTGTTAAATAGAAGTCCCGTCATATGCTACAACAGGGATGAACCTTGAATATATGATGCTAAGTGAAACAAGCCAGTCACAAAAAGACAAATAGTGCACGATTCCATTTATATGAGGTATCAAAAGTAGTCAAACTCCTATAAACAGAAAGTAGAAAGGGTATTGCCAAGGGCTACAGGTATGAGGCAAAGGAGAGCTATTAATCAACAGATACAGAGTTTCAGTTTAGCAAGATGAAAAAGTTCTGGAAATCTGTTACACAGTAACGTGCATATGGTTACTATCAAACTATATATTTAAAATTGGTTAATATTGTAAACTGTATGTTATGTAGCTTTTACCATAATAAAATGGAATATCTAAAGCAAATTTTAATAAGTCTCTGTTTATTTCAAAAGTAAAGATAATTACCAACCAGTTAAATTCTTAGAGACTGGTTAGAACCAAGAATTCTCAATAATTATAGTTAAAATGGACAAGTCTGAACAGTTTATCAAAACAAAGCAGAAGGGAAGGGTGAATGGGGGGAAATCGGAGGGGGTGATGAACCAGGAGAGACTGTGGACTCTGAGCAACAAACTGAGGGTTTTGGTGGGGAGGGGTGGAGGGGTGGGCGAGCTTGGTGGTGAGTATTGAGAAGGGCACGTATTGCATGGAGCACTGGGTGTGGTGCATGAACAATCAATCTTGTAACACTGAAAAATTAAAATAAACATATTTGGGGATAAAAAAAAAAAAAACCAAAGCAGAGAAGGGACTTCCTACTTCATTCCACAAATTTTTCTCACTTCCTACATCTTTTTCTAGAAAAGCTACCATCATGATACTGAGGTAAACTTTTACAAGTCTCTTCTAACTTCTCTGTATCTTCTTTAAGAACAAATAATAATTTAAATTGATTCCTTTTTTCCATTTCCATCCTATCTATGTCTCCAGTATAATCATAGTGAACTAATATGACTGTTACATCAAAAATGTATTAAATAATTTTTTAAATGGTGATTGCTCAAATTTCCCCTAAAGCACAGATGATTATATATGATCTGAAGTGTGTTTTTATCCTGAATAAAATAGAATATAAAACACAATGCTATGATAAAGATGGTTGGGATATCAACTCAATAATGTCCTGGTTGCCATGGAGATTGAGGGCTGAGTTGCTGCATTAATACTTGCCTACAGTTTTATCGGTTTAGGCGTCAGTTTTTTTTTCTTTAGAATTTAGTGTGTTGGTGCATATAGAGGACACTTGTGTTTCTCAATTAGAAAAGAATATCAGGAAAAGCCAGCGAGAAGAGTGGAGACTGTTAACAACATTACAGAAATTGCCCATAGCATTCATTTTGCTTCCCTTGTTGGTGGGCATGCAGGGAGGCTTTTTTTTTTTTTTTTTCTGCTCATAATATTAATAATCTAATACCAAAAGAACCTAGTAGTTAGAGTTCTAACTACACAGTAGGTGGAGTGTTCCCTGTTTTGCTAGCCTCATTTCTCAAGATGTCTGACTTCTGGTCAAAACCTAAACTTCTATTTTTATGAAAAAAGTGAAAATATAACATGAAATTAATAGCCAGGTTTCTATGTAAATCTTCATCCCAGAAGTCTGACACAGGTTCTGTGGTGTCAGCTGAAGCTAAAGATTATTATTTCTACTAACTCATTCACTAGGTAAATTCTACTGAATTGCTAAATTACAGCTATTTTCACAGTGTCACTGCCGAGTCTTCCAATGGAGAATAATTTAATAAATAGTAATTTTGTGTCAATGTTGATTGCCAAGTGAATTTAAAATAGGTAGAGTAGTTCCACAGGTATATTTGAAGGACTCAGGGAAACTCATTCCTTCCCTCCAAAATAATCTTGAATGTGAATCCTGCACCAAGGGGAAACTACTAAAAACAAACAGCATGCAATACATAATTGCCAAATAATGAACTTTATTCATGCATGTAACAAATATTTTCTAAGTGTCCACTCTGTGCCTGAAACCATGATGGTACTAGAAATAAACAGGTGAAAGATACAATTCCTATCCTCAGTTAGTAGTGTCCAGAAGAACAGTTAGAAAAGAAATTGTTATTAAAAAAAAAAGTGTGGGAAGCATCAGAGAAAGAAATAAAACTACTCTTTCTGGTGAGATCTAGGAAGGCTTCCGAATTGAGTGTATTTTTAGCTAAATTTTAAGGGCCCATTGTTTAATAGGTTCCCTTTTTCTTTTCCATCCAGTGGAAATGGTAACCAGCTTGCACTTCCAGCCAAGTTACAAAGATGATCTCATTAAACACCATGAAGTAAGTGTAAGTAAGGGTCACTATTCTGACCCTCTTTGAGAAATGGAGAAACTGAGATGGAGGAGTAATTTGCCCAAAGTCTCAAAGTTAATAAGAGACAGAGCTCAGGGGCTGCCTGGTGGCTCAGTCAGTGAAGCATCTGCCTTCTGTTCAGGTCATGATCCCACAGTCCTGGGATTGAGCCCCTCATCAGGATCCCCGCTCAGCAAGGAGTCTGCTTCTCCCTCTCCCTCTGCTCCTCGCCCTTACCCACTCGCATGTGCTCTCTCTCTATCTCTTGCTCTGCTCTTTCTCTCTCAAATAAGATCTTTAAAAAAAGAGCAAGAGGGCGCCTGGGTGGCTCAGTTGGTTGAGCAACTGCCTCCGGCTCAGGTCATGATCCTTGAGTTCCGGGATCGAGTCCCACATCGGGCTCCCAGCTCCACGGGGAGTCTGCTTCTGCCTCTAACCTTCTCTCCTCTCATGCTCTCACTTTCTATGTCTCTCAAATAAAAAAAAAATAAATAAAATCTTTAAAAAAAAGAGAGAGAGAGAGAGATGGGGCACCTGGGTGGCTCAGTGGGTTAAAGCCTCTGCCTTCGGCTCAGGTCATGATCTCAGAGTCCTGGGATCGAGCCCCACTTTGGGCTCTCTGCTCAGCAGGGAGCCTGCTTCCTCCCTCTCTCTGCCTACTTGTGTTCTCTCTCCTCTCTGTCAAATAAATAAATAAAATCGTTAAAAAAAAGAGAGAGAGAGAGAGAGACCTCAGATGCAAGTCCACAGGCCAATCATCCAAGCTTGCTTTCTCACTATTTACTTGTTATTATTTACTTTGGTTGGTAAGCAGGTAGAGGCAATATACACAGATGAAGCAGTTTGCACAGAGTTCTGGTTGCTGGAAACTTTGGGTGCATCTTGCAGAGTGTTGGCTTTGAAGGCCTCCAAAACATGGCCTGGTAATGAGGGGTATATATGCCCTGTCCAGGATCCAGACCTATAGATCTCATGGATTCTGCAGGAAGCCTGGACCTGCTTTTTCCTGACTTCTGTGTGTCACCTCCCAGAACCAGATGATGAAGCCAACGACGTCTCCCTGCAGCCTGGTACCAATCATTACAGGCAGAAAGACTAATCTTGGCATTTAGTAGAAGGAATGGTCACAGGCAGATCTAGAGGCTATAGTTCTGAGGCATATCACATTCTCCATCTCATCACTGACCCTAAAATGGACTTTTATCCTATTCCCACAATTTAGACCACACCATGTGACCCCATTTCTGGAGACAAATCCTAATGTATGCTCTGTTCCAGTGACTCAGACTCAGAAAAGCATCCAGGATTCAATGCCCCCCAGCAAAGGGACTCCACTGTCCATGAGTTCATGTCCCAGATCTGCCAGAGTGCTTTATTCCAGCAAAATGAACTATTTCATAGCCATCTCATTTGAATTCAGAATCATTTAACTTAAGCAAAAGTAATCCACTTTTAATTATGATACAGACAGGAAATACAATATTAGAAAGAGAACATTATAAGTTGAAGCATTATGTCTCGTATATGGTAATGCCTAAATAATTAGTAATGATACAGACATGATTTTTTTTAAAAAAGCAATAATCAGAGAACCAAACAATCCATTTATATGAAATTCAAAAACAGATAAATATCATGACAGAAGTCAAGAATAGTTATCTCTTGGGAGAAAGTCTTACTAATAAGAAAGGGGCAAGAAGGAACTTTGGAGTAATGAAAATATTCTTTATCCTATCTTGATATTGTAGTGGTAATACTTAGAATGTAAGCATTTTACTACATGTAAATTATACCTTAATTTAAAATGCAAAAGTAAGAGACCAGCAAAGTTTGAGAACTGATTCATCTTATCTGTCTGCTTTTTAAGTATGTTTATCCACAGATGACTGTACTGAATTGGTTTTTCCTTCTATAAAAGTAGATATTCCCACCTTCAGCCATCAAATCCTACTAATTTTATTTGGTGAATAACAGAATTATTTTGTTAGGGTCATAGAAACACAAAATTATCAGAATATTTTCTTGTGACCTAAAAAAGGAAACGTGCCTAGTAAGAATTGGCAATTGGCAAGGACAAATTAAATTCACTTGTATTTTTTGTAATTGAAATTTTGATTACATTAACTTGGCTATATTAAAGTGTTTTATTTTTGCTTGGCTGTATGTAGCTAAGCACTGATTAGTAAGAGAATGTTTTTGACATCACTAAAATCTGTGTTCTTTTAATTTTTCTCCTCATTATGTTTTTGTCTTCTACCTCAGACTTTACACACTGTTCATTCTTTACATTGAAAAATAAATATTGCATCTTAAATTCCAAAATACAAAAAAAAATTGAGAATTTCTGTAAGTCAGTAATAACAATTACCAGTAAGGAAATATATTAACCATCACACAATACCATATGGATTTGCTATTTGAGGAACAGGATCAATGAATTATATTCCTTTGTGGGAGTCATTCAGAAATGACTTAGGGGTGAAATCATGTTAAGCTAAAGTAAGTAAAGACAATGCGTTATTTAATAGTGTCTGAACTGAATTCTGATTACTTGCATAAACAATTCATCAATCTTACTGTCTTCTAGGGACACAAAGGATATAATTTCCTATCACCTGACACAAAGTAAATACAAAAAAACCTTCCATAAACTTTTGGTTTTCAAGTTTACAAAACAACTGAAAATTGAAATGGATTCTCACTTATTCTCAAAATTGAATTTTGTCACAAGATGACAAATTATATTTAGAATATAACAAGTTATTGGCTGGGCTTGGTGAAGATTGTTCCAGCAATCACTGTATTTATAGTTTTTAAGGGTTTTATTCTCCTCTTACCATCTTTCACAGAAAACTAAAATAAGATTTGGTCCTAAATTGGAAATTTGGCATTGCATGTGTTTTGTTAAATTAGTAAATAAATTCAATCATAGAAATTTCTATTTTAGCATGGTTTATAAATTTGGGGTGTGAATAACTTGTCAAAAGCATTAAGGGGTAAATCTAGTTATAGAGTTAGAATAGAGTGTTATCTTTGATATAAGTTCTTCCACAAATCTGCTACTTTATATTTATTTTGACTTTTGAATATCCAACATTAGTGATCTCTCTATTACAATGAAATATTTGTTAGACTATGATAAATATTTCTTAATGTATCTCCATAATGAGATTACTGGCTCCTCAAGAAAGGGATAAATTCTTTCATATATTTTTATCCACAATACCTCCTGGTCTGGTATGTAAGGGATTTCTAACTCATATCTGACAGAATAAATGAATTTTTCTTACCTCCTCTATTTTTTATACTGTAATACATGTATTACAGTATAAAAAATACAGGTAGTATAAATTGCCTGTAAATATATATTTACAGGTAATATTTACAGGTAATTATAATTACCTGTAATATTGTAAATACCTGTAATAATTACAATACAAAAAAATTGTAAATACCTGTAATATTACAGGTAATTACCTATAATATTACAGGTAATATTATAGGTAAAATTTATACAGGTAGTATAAATTTTATAAATTGCCTGTAATTTATACTGTAATAAATTATCATATAATTTCTCATTTTTCCCACAATGTCTCTAACTTTGGCTTCCTCTTCTAAGTATATTCCATGGTATTCTTTAGCCCTGGAATCTACATACTAGTTAAACTCTCTCATCTTACTAACTCATATTCCATCCTTCCAAAGTGGCCTTGAAATCAAAATCATTCAGTCAAAATTGTTTCCACAAAATATTAGCAACTGACAGCTGGAAGGACTTTAGCTATCACAAAGACCCACACACTCATTTGCCAGTAAAGGAAACTGAGATCCAAGGAAATTAGTAATTTATGTGTGTATGACCCCAAGTAATATCTTACTTTTTCTCAGGTCTGCTTTCTTTAGTTTATATATAATTCAATACTTCTGTCAAAGAATTTGTCTCATTGGAGAGAGACGAAATTGAAACATGACTACTTGTATGTTTATCTATAGCCTGTACCAACTCATTCTAGAACATTTCAAAGAAACAGAAATAAATTATAGCTTCATGGGACTCCATTACGTACCATAATTTGTGCAACTAATCTCCTGTCAACAAGGGAAAACTGAATTGTTTCCAGTCTTTTGTTGTTATAAATGATGCTGCAGTGAAAAACTTTGTGAATACGTCATTTTGCATTTTTTCTAGCCTTTGTTTTTAGGTTAAACACCTAGAAGTAGAATTTTTGGGTTAAAACGTAAATGCATATACAATTTTTCTAGATATTGATAGATTCCTCTCCAAAGGTGGTGTACTTTTTTTTTTCCATTCCCCCAGAAATATATGAGAGAAACTGCTGCCCTACAATCTCATTTTAAGAGTCTCTATCAAGCTTTGGGATTTTTTGCCAATCTGATATATACAAAATAAACTAAAACTACACTTAAGATAGACTTGAAATTCATCTGTGAACAAATGGAATGGAAACCATAGGAACATGACATACTAGAAGAGCAAACAGAACGAGAGTGGAATTCTGGACAGCCCCACTTTTGAAGTTGGAGAGAGGAAGAAGAGCAGATATAAGTACACAGGGACTCCATGCTGGGCCAAAAATGAAGCGAAGCCAAAAATAGCCTAAAAATTAGAACAAGAAGGAAAAAAGGAGAGAATAATTCAGAAATCTAGAAATGTCTATATGTTTATATGATTGTAAAAAGCATGAGAAAGAAGGAAGAATTGGAGGGTGTGATTGTAAAATGAGTTTTTGGGAGTTCAAGATTTGTCAGGTAAGGCAGTGATAGTTGATAAAATCCAGAGCATAGGCTAAGAGGTCAGCTGCTGAACTGGATTTGAAGTGAAAACCACTAACATTAGTTGAGGTCAAAGCTGTCAGGTTAGCTTTTGGAAAGCTCATCCACATTAACGTTGAAATCAGCCAGGCAGATATAGGCATAGAAAGGAACAGGGGACCAAGCCAACCTGACTGGGATCAGAAATACAAGAGCTTCTTTCTCCAGCTTCTCATACAGGAGGTGCTGACCATTAAACTCATTCCTATTTGATATCTGGCTTCACAGCCCAGGCTCATAAATGGACCCTATGAGTTCCTGAATCTCAGATGCACAAGCATGCTCTCATCTGCTGCCCTAGAACAGAAACCCCAGCTTCTCTCTTTCAGTCAGAACTTTTTCAGTTGCATTTCAGTAACTCCAGCCTAACGGGGGTAGACTGGACCACATAAATGATATGGATAGCTTTTTTAGTAGCTTGTTTGGTAGACACAGGGATGCCCATCTCAGATCACCCTGTGAAAAAGAAGTGGCTACCCAGCTGAGAGGAGCATGGTTTTTAGTTAACAGCCTTCAGCTGTCAGATCCTATGTGGTCAACTTCAGCTTCTGAGCCATGACCACGTTCTTCCCCAGGCAGCCCCTAGCCAATGACTGAGCAAGGAAAAGGTCCTGCTCTTCCCAGGTTTGCCCACAGTCAGTGACTGAGCAAAGTGTTGCTACAAGGACTTAGGCATTTCTGTGCAATTGGACACACGTCTAGTAAGCTTCAGAGGCTTCATGAGGTCTGTACTGTTGTCCAACAGCTTTCCTGGACCAATTTTATTTCTTCTCTTTTCACTAGTGACACTCCTCAACAAACCTTTTTTATTCCTGCCCCAGAAAAGCCTGATACTGGAGCTCCAACAATGTGACCAGGATTGGATTCGTCACTTTCCATTCCGTGGCTCCAAAGTCCTCCAAACCATTGATGTCATGCAAAGAATCACAGAACCAGATGGCTGCAGCCACTTTATTCTCTTGTTTGAGTGTAGCAGAAAAAAAGTACCTCTCATCCTAGAACCTCATAAAAAACCCCACTGTTTGGGTCCATTTTCATCCCTAAACCGTGACCAGGGGAATAGCATTCTGCCAATAAGGGCCCATCCCGAGAACTAATGGTGGGATCAGCCCCACCCAAACCATATGGGCTGAGAACAAGACTTCTTCAAACAAAAATCAGGGCTATTCAAACTTGCTCTTCCTGCAATCTGTGTAGCTCTTTGCCTATGTGACCTGGGACCTTGACAATCATTAACATCCCCCCCAGACTGTGCAATTCTGCCCCTAGAACCTCAGATAAGAGACTAAGAAATTTGCTTCCACGAGGAAAGATCTCTTTTACCAACTGTCTGCCTCACCCAGGAACCCATTCCACAATTCTTCTGCATGGAGTTTTGCCACATGCCACATGTCTGAAAAACCCTTCTGCTATGTCACTATCAACCTCCTGTGATATTTGTCTCAATCCCCTCAAATTCCTTTTGGAGCAAATCAGTATAAATTTTATGTTTCCATTTGGTCTGCTGTGAGGCAGAAAATCATTGTGTTCCTCACACAACTGCAATGAGTCGCCACTAGTGTCTGCCTCAGTTTTGATGAATGTAAGAAGTAGCAAAGTTGAAATAGTCCTATCCCCAAAACCTCTCCTTTCCTGCGCTCAGTAATGTAGGAATAAGTTGCATTATTTATCACTTCCCTGATAGTAAAAGCAATCAATTAAAATATATAAATTTATTAATTTCAACTAGTTTGAATTGAGCTTCAGGGCTCAAGAAACACTGAATCCTGGGGCACTTGGGTGACTTAGTTAAGCATCTGACTCTTGATATCATCTCAGGTCTAGATCTCGAGCTGTGAGTTCAAGCCCCACATTGGGCTCCACTCTGGGTGTGGAGCCTACATCCAAAAGAAAAAAAAAAGAGCTTAAAAAAATAAAATAAATGCTGAATCTTGCCCAAAAATGCAGGTATTTTTTAGGCTTTGAGGTTGTTTTCCTCACGTGTATAGAAACACCTGATTTGTTTCAGTAATAACCAAAGTTCTTCAAGCAAACTTAGGTCCTAGAGAAAAAAATTACTCCTTTAGAAACTAATCAAACTACAAAATTTAATTGTACTGCTTATTGACCCACTTGTTTGCCTATTTGAAAGCCTTAAGCCGATAATGGTTGGATTTACATTTATATACCATCTACCTGAAGAAAGATGGTACATCATGAGATGTGAAAAATATATACTTTCAACTGGGAAAAAAATCATTTTTACTGTGAGTTTATTTTTTGACTTTTGATTTTGAAATCAATTTATGGGCTATTGCTTGAAAAGAGATTTTCCAAACACAAAGGCACATAATTTCCATTCAAAAATAGGCAACCCAAGGAAGTATTAAAAGGTAATATTTTATAATTGTGACTTGAGGAAGCTAGTTTGAACAAGACTCTCATAATTCTTAAATTTTATCTAGCTTCCTATGTATCCACCTTGTTTGTATCTTACTCTCTCATACATCTCTCCCAATAGGGTATGTTTATGGCTAAATAGCTGTTTTGCAGTTTCAAACTCCTCAGACATTTCTGCTATTGTTTTGTGAAATCACGCTTTATTCCAAAGGAATCATGCATTTGTTATGGGGACCAAAACAGTCTTCAACTGGCAAATGATGGCAGATCCCATCTGCTGCTGACATTTCAAAACTCTTGTCATCAGCATTACTTTAGCCTCTCTGGACTACATGCATTTCTAATTCTCCCTCTTTGTATGTCATCCAACCTCCCCTTCTCCCAAAGGATTGCTTTCTTCTTATAACGGTCTTGGAATTATCATCTGCTATCCTCACATGACCTGTGCAGCAATATACAACATTTATAATTTATGAACTGAAACATCTCCAAAGATTGAATGGAACCCAGGACATAATCCAGGCCTCATGTCTGTATAGCAGGTTAGAATGCTTCAACCCCTCCTGTTCCTCCTGTTGGTGTGTGCGTCAGCCAGCCCGGCCACTCTGCCAAGACACACTGACTTTGCTGAACATTTGACAGTTTACTGCCAAGGCAGGAAAATCCAGTAAAGACTTCGGAATGTCTGAGCATCCACATAGAATTTTGGATTATATGACCTCATCTGTCTTAAAAATGATTGACAATCTAGAAAATTGAGTTGCCTCTCCACAAGCTGATTGATAATCCACCCCGCATCTTTTGATACAGTCAGATAAAGTTGTCAGCAAATAATAATTCATAAAAGACTGTCTCAAATACTTAGTAGGAGATTATATAAAGCAGCTTCCTTCCAAGGGTATCAACAAGGAACTTCTCAGAAAATCTGAAAGACATCCTAATATTAGTATTCAAGTCAAAAGTTACCTCTTCATTTATAGGAGAACATAAAATACATTGGGAGGGGAATTTTAGGTTCATTTTACAGCCATGACTCATATGATTAACAGTGGGGAACTGATCATACCAAAAACCACAAATGTAAAATCCTCTTCCATGCTATTCATAGACAATCTCTAAGTGCAAATAAAAAATTAAATTGTGAAAGGACTTTTTCATCAGTCCCAGTTCTTAAAAGTCAATAAAGTTAGAAATAAAGTTGTAAAAGGCTGGGCATTTGGGGATTCTTAATAATAATAATAAGTGGGGATTCCACTTGTCAAAAGTCAAATAGTTTTATAATCCATTCTGAGACTCTTCCATCAATATTTTATCTATTAATAGTTTGTGATATATGACAGCAATGATGAGAAGCATGTTTTACCAGATTCCCAAGAACTTAAAAGTAACAGAAATCAGGTTACAATAAAGCTAGTAAAATACACACACAGTTAAAAGGAAATGAGCTTCAAGATTCTCAGCTCCACTGAGAGTAATCTAATCATTGTATAAATGAATGCAAACACCTAAAATTCAATCCAAATGGACTGGATGCAATCTCAGGCTGAAAAAACTAGAACATGATTTTAAGTTGGTGAACAGTAGTAACATCCATGTGATTGTAATTTATCTAAAAGAAGACTCTAAGAACAAAATCACAGTGGAGAGCGTGGTGCATGGAAATGGAAAGTGGAAGAAATGAGAACTTGGAAGTTTTTATCAAGCACAACCCTAAGAGAGGAAACACTAAAGCAAGTTAAAACAAAGTAACTCTAGAAAGATAAAATAGCATAAATCTTAAGAATGTTGGTTTTGGGGCGCCTGGGTGGCTCAGTGGTTTAAGCCTCTGCCTTCAGCTCAGGTCATGGTCTCAGGATCCTGGGACCGAGCCCCACATCAGGCTCTCTGCTCAGCAGTGAGCCTTCTTGCCCTGCTCTCTCTGCCTGCCTCTCTGCCTACTTCTGAGCCCTCTCTCTCTGTCAAATAAATAAATAAAATCTTAAAAAAAAAAAAAAAAGAATGTTGGTTTTGGACTCTGTTAGCCTAGGTTTGAATCCAACCTCTGAAACTCGCCTGCCCTATATCCTCGACAGAGTTCCTTAAACTAGTTCTTACATTTTCTCATCTACTTAGTAGGAAGGACATGTCCTAGGAGGTTACCACCTGGAGCTGCTGGGAGGATTTATGAATTAACATAAGTAGAGCATTTATAATGTGCCTGACAACATGATTAATAAATATTACCACAAATTATTGTAACTCTATTGTGGCTCAAGGATGATTCAATAGGGCCTACCATCAGCTGGTTGAAATCTTACCAAAAACCTTTAAATTATTAATTTGGTCTCCCAGGCATCCTGATGGAACCGAGTGGGTACCTTATATAAGGTTATGAATATTCCTCCTCATCTTCCCTTACTCCATTGTGATTTGACAAGCTGGCAGTCTTGCTTTGTGTGTTTTAGTCTCTTGGAGAATGATTAGCATGAGGTCAGCCTCTCTCAGTTTGCTCCACTCTAGGACTCTGACAAAATTCAACACAGGGCCACCATGCAGGGTCTCTTAGTGTGAATTTTACACCTTCACACTTTCTCCTGAAATCATCTCCTTCACATCATCTCCTGCTAAATATCGCCTTTCCTTCCTGCAATGCCAATTAAAATATCCATGTTCTGGAATGAATATAACATTGTTTATCCATTACTGTGAACTTATTTAATTATAAGTCTGATGAGCTTGAACCCTAAGGTTCAGCTTAATTTAAATCCAAAATGAATACTTTACATGTTTTGCTTAAAAACAAGGCACAACTCATCCACAATGTTAAAAGCAGGCACTTATAGCTGATTTTACCAATTAATATAAAACTTTGAAAATTATTATTGATTAGGCAAATTGGAGTAACCAAATGCAGATGCTGTGGTAAAATCTTTAATTTTAAAAATAGTGTATTCTTTTTTTTAAGTGTTTCAGAGAATTTTATTTATAATTTATTTATTCTCTTTTATTATTTTTTATTATGTTATGTTAGTCACCATTCAGTACATCATTAGTTTTTGATGTAGTGTTTCAAGACAATGTATTCTTTAGAAGCAATCTTAAACAATTCCTTTCGCTTTTCTATATTTAAGTATTTTCACAATGGTATTCCTTAGATAGTCCAGCAAATATAAGTAAAATGACATTTCTTTTATCAAAAGAATCAATCTCTCTAAAATGCATTACACATTCTTCCCCAGCTGAGGTAAAGAAAAGAAAGTCTGCTGAACATAATTTAATTTTTCTTGAGGGGTCAAGGATTGCCATCATGAACATTAATTATTGTGCTACGCTGTACACTCTGGGATCATGATATATGGAATTGATTATTCCTCCTCTGAATTTCTAGCAAAAGCTGAGCTGTTATTTCTTTTCTTTGTCTTTGCGATTTCATGTCTGCTATTTACTGTTTTTTGTATCTTCTGATAATTTTATGTTTAATTTTACTTTTTTAGCTTTATATAGGGAAAAGAATATAGTTTGGAATCAAAACATAAGGCTTTTTTTTTTCAGCTTACTTCTTAACCAAACTAATCAGAAAAGATATAAATAAATCAATAATCAAATATCAGTCTTAATAGTGATATCACTGAGAGTCATGAATGTGACCTAGGTTCTGACAACCATGGGATTCTTGAAACAAAACCTCAGAATATGACAGACTTACTCCCCAATACCAGGCTGTGCTCTAGGTACTAGCCCTGTAAAAGCTATAGCATAGAGGAGCAAACCAAAATTCTGCTTCCTGTAAGCAGCTAGTTCCCAAAATAAAAATAAAGGAAGAAACTGAAATATTGCTTCTGAATTAACCAGTAACTTCTAGAGGAAGAAAGGGGTGTAGAGAGGCCAAAAACATAACACCAGTAGATATCCTCATAGATCAATTAACAAGGAGAAAGAAAATTCCACCCCAAATGGACCAAACATAAAGGCTGGAATCTCAGCTCCACCAAAACCATGTGAAGATGATTGCAGGCAAATTAGCAAACCTACTAATCCTCAATTTCTCTGTCTTAAAATGAAAAAAATATTGTTCCTACTTCAGTGAGTTATTGCAAAGATTAAATTAGATAATATATGGCAAAGTAAAGGCTCTCCATAATCGTGGCTACTTTCACTACCACTTCCCTTCCTCCTTTACCTCTTCTTGCCTGTTCCTTGGCTTGAGCACCAAAGAGATACAATGTAAGTAACATTTGCAAATTAATGAAAGTATACCTTTCTGTTAGTGACTTATCATCTACCTTAGTCATCTTAGCTTTGGCTCTTCTTGGCTGTGTCCATCATGCCTTGCACTTAGAGGCTTTTTGGCTTGACATTACTTGGAGGCTATTCAGGGGTTTTCTGTCATGGGCAGCTGGTAGCAGAATTCCTCAGACATCATACATATAACAGCAAACATTAAGTGTCTGAGTTTACAAAAGTATAAAACATGATCCCTGCCATTGCAGGAGCTTGAAAACTAATTTAAAGATAACTATTATAATTGTTTCAACCCAAAAATGTTTGTGGTAGGCAATGCAATTAGGAGACCCAAACAAATCGAATGAAAGTGACAACAGAAGGCTATTATCCCGCATCTAGAATGAGAGGGTGTGAAAAAGAGTCAAGTCCAATATTGACATTCAAAGAACATGGGGGATATATCAAGTACCAAAAGATAAATAATAATAACAGAAGTTCATATTTATAGGGTAAAAATGAATAGGGAAACAATACCAATATTTCAGGATGACTGAGTTTCTTAATGTCAGATCATTAGATCTGAAATCTAGTAATTTAGAGAAAGTTTATAGAATCTAGAAACTATAAAACTGTAAAATAGTCCCCTAGCATGATCAGGGTGAGAAGGTCAAGTTCCCTGGCCCAGGGACCAAGATCCAGAGCCAGGTTCCATGCTTCAGGTAGCTATTAACAAGTAGGATTTGGGCGAAAATGGTCACTTGAACACACCAGCCACTGAAAGTGAGTTAGATTTGGGACTATCGTCCAATTCCAGGGTGATCCCAAAAACAACCTGTCCACCTGAAGGCTGGTTAGCTGTTTCCCAGGCAAAACTGAGTTGAGAAAGAGATGCTATTCATACATCCATAATTCATTCATAAATGCATGCAGTCATTCATTCATTCACTCACATTAAAACTTTCTATTTAGTACCTACTTAAAAGAAGAATGTTTTCCCCTTACTCCTAGGTTTTTCCCAATTCCGTACTTGGAAAGTAGAATGACTTACCTGATTAATTAATTTGGGAAGAAAAAATGTCCATACTTGTCTCACTTCTGCCCATTTTTTCTTTTGGGAGTAAGATTAGCAGGACCAAATGCTTCTCACAATGCACTATGACCTTTGAATTTAGCCTCTATAAGTAATAAAATTTTCTTCTTTTATTTACTCTTTCTCAACTGGGTCAGAATTCTTGAAGGGAACAGTATACTAAATGTGTAATAAGTGTTCCAAATACTGTGCTGGGCACTGAAAATGTGGTTTATCAACTCCATGTTCCTGCAAGTAGTTATAATCCAATGAGTTTGAGCTAAATTCTGATAGGTCTGAAATTTGAACTAGTCAAGAGATAAGTATTCCATGAAGAAGAAGGATGTGAGCTAAAAGCAATAGCTCCTTTAATTTGGCATAGTCCATTATGTAAATGGGAATTGATCAATAATATTTATGGGGAAGCAAGAGAACTCATACCCCCACCTTGAGGTCTCCTTCTTGAAATAAGTGGATTAGAAGATTAGAAGAATCTCTGCTTCCATCCATATAGATCTGTACATATTCTTTTTACTTTGGATAGTCTCAGTAATGGCTACTACATCAAATATGAACCTCAAGAGTAAATGAAATACCTCTAATTCTCTAGGATCTCAGGTCCTCCCTTGCTCTTTATGGAGCAAGCCAAATTGCCCACTGTCTCCTGAGACTTTTCTATAAACAAAATTTTCTTTTTCTATAGAGAATGTTATTAAGTGGCTTCCCAATGGCCCTAGATATTTACAAATTCTTTATGCTCAGATAATGTTTCCCCTTGAGACTAAACAGAATACCCCAGATTCTCTTGTTATGCTTTCTCTCATTCAGTCAGACCATGATCATGTCTTCTCAGTCTATTCCAACTCAGGAGACTAACCCATAGGCTTCTAACCCCAAGATAGGCTGTGTAACTTTCTGAGCTAGCTGAGTCTGATTCACATCCTTCCTGATCAAAAGGTTCCCTCTTATTAACTAGAAATTAATAGAAGTAATCCCCAGGGTCGTCTAAGTGAATTTCATATGGATTTCAAATTGGCTTGTGTAGTATAGTGGGAAGAACCCAGGGCATTAAGCTTAGACAAGTCTGAGTCCAAATGACGCTTGCCCCTTTATGATAAGTATAGGCATTTGATGCAGGACATTTGTTCTATATTCTTTTCCATTTGACTTCTTGATCTAAAAACCTCTTCTCCTAGGTTTCCTTGCAATTAATGTTCAGGATGTGCTTTAGGTTCTACCAGTATGAAGCATCCATGGGAGATTTGAAATACAGAAGTCTCCAGAAGTCACTTCTGCAGCTCCTACTATTTCTGCTAGCATATAGGGATATAGGGATCATAGGAATTTGGTTTTCCAAATTAACAAAGGGTCTGAGTGACCAGCTTAGTGACTGTTGAGAGACAGGGAGCAGGTTATAGATTTTGCTAATATAGGTGCTGAAGACTCAGCTTGGCTCTGGAGCTATTAGTTCTGACGGCAGCATCTATACCCCAAATCACAGCTAAGACACTGTAGTTTTGAAGCAGCAATTGGTATGAAACTTTATGATTCCCAGTTGCCCAAGTATAGCAGAGATAGCCGTTTCCTTGGCCAGAGAGTCATAAGGTAGTGTTCTGAGAGTCATTCCAGGAGGCCCAGGTTAGGGACTGATGCTTCAGCTCTTTCCATAATTTTGTAAATACCTAAATTTCTTAAATTCCTTTTCATTTAAAATAGCTAGAATGAATTTTATATTCTGCAACTGAAACTTCATAAGTTGTTTTCTCTCTCTCTTTTTTTTTTTTAATTTTTTTTTAAGATTTTATTTATTTATTTGACAGAGAGAGAGAAATCACAAGTAGGCAAAGAGGCAGGCAGAGAGAGAGGAGGAAGCAGGCTCCCTGCCGAGCAGAGAGCACGATGCGGGGCTCGATCTCAGGACCCTGAGATCATGACCTGAGCCGAAGGCAGAGGCTTAACCCACTGAGCCACTCAGGCGCCCCACTCTCTCTTTTTTTTTAAAGATTTATTTATTTATTTATTTATTTATTTATTTATTTCTTAGGAAAGAGAGAGAGTGAGAGAGAGCAGGTCAGAGTGAAAAGCGGACTCCCCATGGAGCTGGGAGCCCGATGTGGGACTCGATGTGGGACTCGATCCCGGGACTCCAGGATCATGACCTGAGCCGAAGGCAGTCGCTCAACCAACTGCGCCACCCAGGGGCCCTTGTTTTCTCTCTCTTAAAGCTAGTTTCCTCATGTGAAAAAAAATAAAATGCCTCTTATCTTGCAGGCCACTTGTGATAATTAGCAGGGATTCATTTTATGCTGTGAGTAGAGTCAGCCACAGTTACTGAGGAAGTTAAATGGAGGCCAGCTCATGGGTCTTCATTGCCATGGACCATTCTATCTTTCGGCAAAGGGAGTGTACCACATCCCAAAGTACAACTCACCAGCTCCCCTCCCTCCCAGATATCTTACTACTTTTCAAGATTAAGGACTGTTCTCCAAAGGGCACCTCAGATCAACCAAACTGAGACCACTTCTTTCTCAGGTAGCAGACACCATGAAAGATTTCACTCTTATGATGAGAACAGCTCCCTCCACGACCCCAGTCACCAAAATACCATGGCTTAAACAATAAGCACAATACTCTAAGAAGAGTTATAAACATACATTAACAGGAGGGTCATTTCCCTATAAAGCATATTACTCAAAGATTGAGCTGAGCCTGACGTGTACTAGATATTGGATAAATATATTTGAATAAATGCCTGAACACATGCATGAATGAGCCAACTATGTTAAAAATTATTTTAAATCTTTACATAATTGTTTCCTTCACAACTTTACCAGGAATATCAGTAAAAATTTCCCAGTTCAGAGAAAAATGAAATGAGTTCTATGTCATGCATTAGAATTAAAACCATATTGTTTCTTTTCTTTCTTTCAGATATTTAATTCTTTTAATAAAAATGTGATGCTTTATCTAGACATAGTATCCTGAATATGAGAAAGTTTTAGTGTTTATAGTGCTGGCTCGGCCCATTCATGGTTCCTCAAAGACATAAAGACATTTTAAAGGAGTTCCAGACTTAGGTGCCCTAGTCAATATGCCCTATATCATAATCCAGAGAACTCTATTAACCTGCTTTATAAAATGCTTTGTCCAGAAGTTCTAAAATCCCTACTTCTCATTTCACAAAGGAAAGACAATAAAGAGAATGCTTCTGGGAAAAAGGTTTGTTACTTCTTGGTTCTGAGTATAAGTATGCCTGAAAACCAGTGCTATGAATTTAAAATCACCAGTCCCAAGTACGGATCCAAACCACTATCCTAAAAAAATATATCTTAAAATACCACATTACAATGAAATCTCCATTGTAAAATCTCTTATGTGCTCAGTGCAATGTATGGCCTTGATAGGAATTAGATTTAAGGCATTTTACAAATCAAGTTTTATACGTGATATTTGGTTTTGATGAACCTAAAGCATCCCTGTTTAGTATGTGACTTAAAGAATACACTGTATTTAATTTCATGAAAGTAGATTCATGGTGTTGTAGGTAGAAAAACCTGATTATAAAAAAGGAATACTTCATGTTTGCTTACACATATTGCTTAAATATACAGAAAACAACCAGGGGAGTTGTTACACCCTAAATTGGTAGTAGTTGTTATCTTTGGATAAGATAGCAGGAATTTTTTTTCCTTTTTTCTGTGTGCTTATTGGTATCTTCTAAATGTTCTAAAATGAGCATGCCTTCTTATAAGAATAGGCCATTATTTTAAAAGATATATGTGAAGAGTGTGCTTAATTCTTCCTCTTTCCCTTTTCTATTCCTACTTGATCTCTGAGTGTTCATCTGCTATTTCACTTGAATGCCAATTCCCACTCAAATCATCCACACTTCAAGGAAAGCTTGACTATAATGAACACCAACAGTCATTACTTGCGGTTAAATCTTGAAAATTCAGGTCTCCCTAAAGACATACCCACATACAACATGAACACCTTTTCTAGCATGTTCCTGAACTAATTAGAATCTCTTCTGGACCCTATGAGCTAAAACATTTTCAAGCATTTCACCTATAAGCTGCAGTTATAAAAAGTAAATATGTTTCAACTTCTCAGTGATTGAGTTAAAAATATACATTGATATGTGAGGATAATTGAGGGCCTGGTTCATTTCTTACAAAACCAAGGGATCTTCTGCATATATGAGAACTAAGTCGGGGTGCCTGGGTGGTTCAGTCAGATATTGGATAAGCGACTGCCTTCGGCTCAGGTCATGATCTCAGGGTCCTGGGATCAAGGCCCCACATAAGGCTCTCTGCTCAGCGGGGAGCCTGCTTTCTCCTCTCGTTCTCTGCCTGCCTCTCTGTCTACTTGTGATCTCTCTCTCTCTCTGTCAAATAAATAAATAAAATCTTAAAAAAAAAAAAAGAACTAATTCACTGAGGGTAAATAAAAGCAACTTTCCAGAGTCCCGTGATAAGGTAAAAGTCAGCATCTAAATAATAAGAGTAAAACTATTCCCACATTTAGACTCATATTTCTGACTTTTATGGAGCAACCTGATTTACAGCACAACGTCCTTGTGTAAAATGACTATTACTTATTTAATTAAAATTCTTAAGGGCAAATATTGCAATGGATCCCACTTGGCTGTTATACTGGTATAAATAACTTATTTTATGTTGCTTTTATTCTCTTTTATAAATGTTCGTATTAACTAATCGAAAGCTGCAGGTTCATGAATTCAGGATTATAACACCCTGTTTTCTGTTATCTGTCAGCCACCAGCTGCCTTACTGGGTAGTCACTTTACCTCTACAGCCTGCATCCTCCATTATAAATTATCATATTTTCTTCCAGCTCCAAATCAAAGAAATATTCTCAGTCTATTAGGTTCCTTCATTTTACAACTTCTCCTTACATTAAAACAAACAAACGTTGCAGCTCTCTGAGCACTTCTAAATATATTACCTTTTCCCTCACTGAAACTCTGGGAAGTAAGACACCTCTGCTACAGAACTCAGCAGGTATAATGGATAGAGCCTAGAAGACTGACCAGGCATTGAGTTAATATTGAGGATCCAAGGACTAGTGAACTGAACTTCCTGGACTCATCTATAAGATGCTTGTAGTCTGGTAGTAAGCTTAGGATTTCTACCTAAACAACACAAACATGGTACAGCTTAGCATAGTAGAGCTCACCCTGTTTGACCTGGAAAGCTCCTTTAAAATGATCTAGTCCGGTGCCTGGGTGGCTCAATTGGTTAAGTGACTGCCTTTGGCTCAGGTCATGATCCTGGAGTCCTGGGATTGAGTCCGGCATTGGGGTCCCCGATCGGTGGGGAGTCTGCTTCTCCCTCTGACCCTCCCCCTTCTCATGCTCTCTCTCTCTCATTCTCTCTCTCAAATAAGAATCTTTATAGAAAAATAATAAAATAAAATTATCTCGTCCAACTGCCTCATTCTATAGGTGAAAATCCAGTGGACTAGACACTTTCACAACCACAGCTCAAAGCATTGTCTCTTTTCAATCTGCGTCTTCCTTCCTCAATCAGCTGTGCCCTTCTAGAATGAATAATTTTCTCTAGGGGCCAAGGAAATAGATGGAGTAAATTCCACTGAATCCCTCTGTAAATGATGTGTAGTTTATCTGGTTGTCAGGTCTTTTTTTTAAAGGTCACTCTTCCATGGTAAGAAACTTTGATGTTCTTGTTAGAAATAAACTGAATTGTATAGGAAATGAGAAGAACACAGTTGTGCATGGATGCTTTTTCTCTGGAGTTTTTCTTTTTCTTTTTTGATACCTTATATATGGATATATAAATTGATTGTAAAACTTAAAAATATGAAAAGTATGACAAAATAAATACCTGTGACAAACTGCAAATAATATTTTACTTATTAATACTTTCATGTATAGAATATGCTTGCCCATCTCTGGGGCAAATAATTCATTATATGTTAATAAAATTAAAAAAAAAAAAGAGGGTGCCTGGGTGGCTCAGTGGGTTAAAGCCTCTGCCTTCAGCCCAGGTCACGATCTCAGGGTTCTGGGATCAAGCCCCACATCGGGCTCAGAGCCCAGCGGGGAGCCTGCTTCCCCCTCTCTCTCTGCCTGCCTCTCTGCCTACTTGTGATCTCTCTCTCTGTGTCAAATAAATAAATACAACCTTAAAAAAAAAAAAAGAATATGCTGGCCCAATGGATAACTTTGTAGCTTATTACCTAACAAAGATCACTTCCAATGATGTTTTTTACCCAAATACCAAGATTCTCATGCTTGCTATGATCTTTCTTGTACTCATTATAGACACCAAGGGGTCCTGCTCAGAAAAAAAACCTGAACAAAAGAGGTCAACCCAGTAGAACAAGCCCCAGCCCAAGCAGACTGAGCAGAAACAATAATAACTAAAATGTATAAAGCACTTACTTAATCCCAAGACACTGTTCTAATGTATTCTAATGCTTTATTGTATTCATTTACCCTCACAGCAGCCTCTGAGCTAGGTATTACTTCAGAGGTTATAGAGTGAACCCTAGTAAGGAAAAACCATAGGACACTGGAGAATATACCATTGGGGACAGAGCAAAGGGACAAGCTCCAGATGAGATAGTCAGAAGGTGGCAGTGCACTGTGGAAGCAAGAAAGCAAGGCAGAAAAGAAGGAAATGCATCCTCCAAATACTCACATTCCCTGTGTATACCAACCAAGGACATAATGGAGTATCATAATAAATGCCCATATAATTGAGTTGAACGAAAAACAGTGTAACAACAAAGGTCCACTTAGAAACCACTGGTAAGAGATACTAAGCTTCGTTAGGACTTTCAAGGTCACCTAAAAATTTTCCACTACACCCGGCTCTGTGTTGTCCTATCTATGCTTAAACATTTCTAAAAACTGAAAAAAGAAATTTACCGTGAGTTACTTTCAAATTCCATCGCCATAATAACCTAGTGAGGTAACTATTATTGTTCTTGTTTTATAGATGCGGACCCTGAAAATGAAAAAATTAAATAATTTACCCCATAAAAAATGAACAGTAAGTAGAGCCATATGGATTCAAACCCAAATATTCCAATTAAGCCAAACTTTACTCTCATCATAGAAGAGCATTACCTAATCAGAGTACATGATTAAGTCCAGGGTTCACTGAAAGTGGTCAGAATTTCATTATGCTTACCTTCAATTTAAACAATTTCAAGTACAAAATATATGAAAAAATTTGGCAATACTGATTTGAGATGTAAAAATGTAAAATGCTACATATGAATGCTTTTCAACACTAAATTCTAATTATTTTAATTATCTGGATTTAATTTACATAACAATAAATGTATTCTTATAAGATATAGACTATAAGCATATTCTCTCTCTCCTCCTCTGCCCCTCATCTTAAAGACTTTACCACTAAAATAAAATGGAATAGCAAAGTCTGTAGAAGTATAAATCCAACTTGACCTAAATGATGCTCCCTAGATTCAGGTAACCTCTAGTGAATAGCATACTTCCCTTTAATATATCCTCATGACTATCATTTTAGGAAAAAAATATAAACATCAGCAAACTAAATTAAACACAGTTCACATTTTTTGCATTGCCAAACCTTTAGCATTTCCAGATTGCTATTGTAAAGAGCTGTAACCTGCCAAAAGGTAATTATACGGAAGGGGGTTAAAAAAAAAAAAAGCCTCCTACTGTTTCCAATATCAATAGAAAGGGAAATTGGTGATAGAAAATAATGCAGAAAAAGTAGTCATTTAAAATTAATAGCACATTATTTCCAATAAATAAACTTATCTTTCATTTTCATATTTACAAGATGGGGCAACTAATACAATATGCTTTCCTACTATATGCCCTTATTGTCATTAATATAATTTGTTGAGCCTCTGCTACTAGGTGTGTTGAAATCTTAAAAGCAAACAGAAGGGGAGATAAGAATATATCACAATGGGTGGGACAAAGACCAAAAGGAAATAAAGTAAAAGTCTTTATGGCCTCCTAGCAGACACTAATCAACATAGTGCTCTCGGTCTAATACAGGTGAGTATTAATACTGAAAGGGTCTAATATGGTGAGAAAGCAGCAGGAGACAATACAATGCCTAGATGCAGGTTATAAGGGTCCAAGTCCTGGATTAAAGGTTATGTGCCAAAATACAGCAAGATGTCAGCCAACAGCTAGGCTCTGGAACAGTGTCTATCAGGGTAAGGATGCTAGGGCCACAAACAGAATTCAAGTTCTATCCCAAGTATACGGCATGGATAAAACCTAGGGGTTCTAAGAATATTGGAGGAGCCGAGGCTGTAGCTTCTCAAGAAGTTCAAACTGCATACATTTGACTTATCCTCCATCTCACCTCCTAGAGAAGGTAAGGTGCTAAATAACCTTAGAGATATGGTTAGTATTGACACTAAGACTGAATATAGTCACTTTTCCAGCTGAAATTCTTTAGGGCTTGATGCTGAGACAGGCTGAAGGGGAGCTGAGATTGACATACTTTCTGTTTAAGTGTGACAGAAATGACAGATATGTGGCCCCAGCTTGCCTTTAGGTTTGCAGATACAAGTGATATTTACAGAGCCTTTTGCTGTCTGCCATTTAGGTTATGTCTAGACAGAAAAATATGCCTGAAGAACAGTCAATCCAAAACAACATTTTGAGAACAGAATCGAATCAACTGCAGTAAGATGGATATATAACGTCTAAACCAATCCTAAAATGATCCTCCCCTACAAATATAAAATAAAACAAAGAATCATTCTGAAAAAGGTCAATTCTGTTGCATTGTGTGGTCAAAGTCTAAAATATTTGCTTCTTAAAATCTCTAAAGAATAATTTACAGTCATAGTCACTAGGAAAACATGCCTCTTCCTGTTGCTTCCACATGAGTCAGAACTATTACAGTATGGAAACATGTAGGCCAGGATATGTTGCTCCATGATTTCTAGGAAACTTTCCAAACCATCCTCTTTAGCCCTCTAGTCCACCACAAAAGCTACATCCATGTAGTTGCTTTATCACTGGGAAAAGCACATCCTTTCTTTAGTCTTCTTTTTTAAGATTTTATTTATTTATTTGACAGAGAGAGATCACAAGTAGGCAGAGAGGCAGGCAGAGAGAGAGGGGGAAGCAGGCTCCCCGCTGAGCAGAGAGCCCGATGCGGGGCTTGATTCCAGGACCCTGAGATCATGACCTGAGCCGAAGGCAGAGGCTGTAACCCACTGAGCCACCCAGGTGTCCCTCCTTTCTTTAGTCTTAAATCTACTCCCTTAATTTCAAGTAGATCTAAAAAAATGCTCTTTTTACAATCATAAACTAGACTGAGTAATTCCATGGGCGGGATTAACAATGCTCTTCTCAGAGCACATGACTCTGATCTTTATAGCTGGTTCCTGCTTCCAAAACATTTCCATTGTTCTTGTTAATTCTTCATTGTTTCTAACATCATTTTCTTTAAAAGTTTCAGGTTTATCCAAAACTTTTCTGCCTTAAAATTGCTCTTATTCTTCATTCATCATTATCACTACTAGGTATCAATTCTAAGAAAGAGAAATTTACTACATATATATTTGGCACAGGCTTATTTAAAGAATGAAAATGACCTACATGTCCAGGTATAGAGTTTGGTTAAATAAACTATGGTATATCCACATTCCAGAATCTATAAAACCTATAATAATAATGTGGGAAAACACGCAAAAACATGAATATTATTCATGTTCTTTCCCTGTTTATACTGGTAAGTAAAATAAATCTGGTAACAAAACAGTATGTGTATCTTCATTTTGTTTTTAAAAATCATAAATAAAAAATAACTCTTCATATAACCTATTTTATACATATGTATATTTATATACATATATATAAAGCACTTTTTCTTGAAATGTGAAATAATACTTCCATACGGCTTCACAATGTTTTCATGACAGAAATGTGAGTGCCTTTAAGTTAAAAATGTAAAGTAATATAACCATTATATAATGAGTTACAACTTACTAGAATAGATTTAATAGCTGCACTAGTCAAAGTGACAAAATGATAAGGCTGATCTGTATATTCTTCATCAACCACTAAAATGGTCAGAGCCTCCCCAACTCTAACAGTGTCTTGTTGGGTTGATGCAAATAAAATCTGCACCAGTGGGGTGCCTAGGTGGCACAGTCGGTTAAACTGGTTAGGCCTCAGGTCTCGATTACAGGATTATGATCTCAGGGTCATGAGATCAAGCCCCATGTCAGGCTCGATGCTCAGCATAGAGTCGGCTTGAGATTCTCTCTCCTTCTGTCCCTCCCACTCATGCACGCTCGCTCTCTCTCTCTAAAATACATAAACAAATCTTAAAAAAAAAAATATCTGCACCAATAAGCCATCCTCTAACACAATATACATAGAGTGTTTATTATATTTCTCATAGCAATAATATTGTGGATCATTCATCTTCCTTTTTTGAAACTCTTTCTAAAAACTCTTCCTTCATTTGTCTCCTCTATGCCTTTTACTCTTCAATGGCAGGCCAGGACATTCAATGCCTTCTTATTCAGAAAGGAATGGTAGAGATGGAAGCTAATTCAAGTCTCTGACACCTACTGCCAGGTTCTTTGTAGCTCTCCTAACTCCCAAGCCAACAGCTATATAAACTGAGCAGGGTGTACAGAGAGATAGAGTTCTACATAACATATTCATTAAAATAAGTATTTGTACACTCACTACATAAACATGATATATAGCTCCCAGGGCTGAGGCAGCTGTGTGACATATATGTATATTCACCCATAGCCTCGGCTCTATGAACTGTATTCCTTGCAGATACCAGCACCTTCAATAACTAGGTACACAGTCAATAATTACTTTCATCTTTCTCCTTTTATTTACTCTTTTAGAGATTCATTAAGATGAAGAATGACAGCACTGCTTTGCTAAGCCATTTTGATTACTTTCCTAATTCACTTATCATGACCTTTGGAACTATTAGTTTGGTTTTAGCCTTCCAGTCATCCAGAATCTTGTTTTATTAAAACTAGGTTTTGCATCCTCAGTGGTTCTTCTCAAATGCACTTTTTGGTCCGCACACTATTTAACAGAAGTGACGTATAGTAGAATTTTTCTTTTATAAAGACACACAAGTGTATAACATACATGGCCACTGTGAGTCACTATATATGTTTAAAATTGGTAGTGAATCACTCATAAATTTCTTTAATGGCTAATCATTTTGTAGTCTTGAATCTCTCCACAATGAGGACTCTTATGGAAAGAAGGAAAGATGAGCAGTGGTTAACATGGGGAGCACATGTCACAGCCTAGGCACTGGACCATGTATCACTGCAAATGCTATGTCATTTATTCCTAACAGCAACCCTGAAAAATAGGTAATGCCCATCTACTGTAGAGATGAAGAAGTTGTAACAAGGTCACAGAGTAAGGTCACACAGCAAGGTCACACAGCAAGGACTGGGTTTGAACCAATTACACCAAGTGGTTGGTGCCTTATTCTGTTGATCATTTTCTTCTTTCTCAATCCTAAATACCTGAAGATCTGCTATGTGCTGGATATATAAGTCATGTGCATGAAATAAATATAAAGGTCCACATTACTCACCCTCTTTTCCTCTAGCTCTTTCTCAGAGACCTGCCAGGTATCTCTTATTCCTTTACACAAATACTAATCTTTACCTTATATCAATCTTTGGAGGCTAAATGCGCAGAAGACTTACATATATTTTGGCTGAAATTATCAGAATATAGCCTGTCGATGCTCTGCAAAAGACACTATCAAGAGAATGAGAAGAAGAGACACAGACTGGGAGAAAATATTTGCAAAAGATATATTTGATAGGGGCACCCAGGTTGTTCAGTCAATTGAGCATCCACTCTTGGTTTCAGCTCAGGTCAGTATCTCAGTGTCCTGAGATCAAGCATCACATCAGACTCCATGCTCAGAGCATTGTTTGCTTGTCCTTCTCCCTACTCTGCTCTTTCTTTCTCTTTAAAATACATACACACATACATACACTGCATCGAAAACTAATGATGTATTTTATGGTGAGTAACATAAGACAATAAAAACCAAATAAATACATACATAAAATCTTTTTTTTTTAAAAAAAGACATATTTGATAAAGGACAATCACCAACCCAAAACATACAAACAACTCTTAAAAATCAACAAAATAAAAACCCTCAATTTAAAAATGAACAAAAGACCTGAATAGACACCTAACAAAGAAGTGGCAAATCCAAACCAAAGTGGCAAATCAGTGTATGAAAAGATGCTCCTCATCATGTCATTAGAGAATTTCAAAATAAGATAACCATGAGATATCACTACACAGCTATTAGAATAGCCAAAATCCAAAACACTCTTAACACCAAATGCTAGTGAGGATGTGGAGCAATAGGAACCCTCATTCGTTGCTGGTGGTCAGAATGCAAAATGGTCAGTTATTTTAGAAGGCATTTTGGCAGCTTTTTACAAAACTAAACATACTCTTACCACATGTTCTATCAATTGTGCTCCTTGATATTTACCCATAAGAACTTAAATCTTAATTCCACACAAAAACCTGGAAAAGGATGTTAATAGTAGCATTATTCATAATTGTCAAAACATAAAAGCAATCAATATGCCCTTTGGTAGGTGAATGAATAAATAAACAGTGGTATATCTAGACAATAGAATATTTTTAAGTGATTTAAAAAAAAATGAGATGTCAAGCCATGGGAAAACACAGAGGAGCCTTAAATGCATATTAAGTGAAAGAAGCCAATAAGAAAAGGCTATCTACCATATGATTCCAACTATATGACATTCTTGAAAAGGTAAAGCTATAAAGATAGGGAAGAGATTAAAGGTTGCTGGAGGTGACACCAGCAAGATGGCAGAATAGGAGGTCTCAACATTCATCACCCCCACAACAACAAAAACGATAACAAACCAGAGGTGGCATCTAGGAAAAGCATGAGAAACATTTTATCTGCATTTCACCACTCCCCAGTCCAGGGCAGTTCAGTGCCAAGAAGGATTTCCTCAGAGGAATTTTGCCCCACAGGGAAGAACAGGAGAATCCCAGCAAGCCTCTCTATTGTGGATGTTTTCAGCCTTTACTACTGAGGACCCCTAGAGTCTCCATCTGTTGCCCTGGGTCTCAAGGCTAGAGCTGTCACTGCAATGAGATCTGCTCCAGGGGCCCCAGTAGTTACTATGGCAGGCTTTACTGGATCATGATCCCACAGCACCTCACCATCCATGGGACTGGAGCTACCACTGCTCTGTACCCTGCCCCAGGTCTGAAGCAGGGCTTTGATCCCCCATAACTAGGGCTGCATTCTCCTGCTGCTCTGTGCCCTGTCCTCAGGTCCCAAATTATGCTTTGACCCACCAACAAAAATGCCCAGCTGCCACTGCTATGTATCACACCATATAAGTCCCAAGTTGGAGTTTTGATCTGCAACAACTGGGCTACACTGATGCTGTTCTGTACCCTGTCCCTAGGTCTCAGTCATGAATTTGAGCCATCATCACCAGAGTGTGCCATTGCCCTGTGCCCTACCTCCTGGGTCCTGAGTCAGGGATTTGGCTCAGCATAACAAAGGCAAATCTGCTCTGCACTCTGCATGCTGAGGACAAAGTCAGGACCCTCACCTACCATCTCCAGGGCATGCTGCTACTACACCCTGACCCCTAGGCTCAAACCACCACTGCACCCTATCATCCCAGGGCTCATGCTGCTGATGCATGTCTCCCTCTGGGCCCAAATCACTCCAGAGAGCCCCAGACCCCAGTTCCACAGAAGATCTGCATACACGCACACCTCAGACACTGGCACCATGCCACAAGTATGCCTGTGCCCCAAATTCCAGGCACTGTGGTACTTCCATGTGCACTTGATACCAGGACCCTGACTCTGCAGTCATTCAGTAGCATGCCAAACCTGGCACCAAAAGGGATCCCCTTGGCAACTTCCTCCCACAGACAAAAAAGGAAAACAGAAGGATCCCCGCAGCCTTTGCTTCTGAGGACCTCAATAGCCCCAGTAACCACAGCCACCCATAGAACCCCCACACTCTTGGCCACTGAAGACCTTCTCATTCTTTGCCAACATTGACCTTGGCTGAGAGTTGCACAGAGACTATTCCTTGGTGCCCTCCAGGAACCAGAAATGCTGCACCTCATCCAGCTGGTGCCCTCACAGATAATATCAGGAGAAAGTGATTCCCTATTGAAGCCAGTCCCAAAAGGCTGAAAGAAAGAGATAATTGTTCCCTGAAATGCACAAGCATTTAAGTACAAAGCCATTAAAAACAGAAAGGAAACACGGTACCATCAAAAGAACAGAATAAATTTCCCATAACTGATCCCAAAGAAATTGAGACCTGCAAGTTACCTGAAAAAGAATTCAAAATAATTATTTTAAGCAGGCTCAGCAAAATTCAAGAGAATGAACAGAGATAACTCAATGAACTTGGGAAAATAATGCATGAACAAAATGAGAAGTTCAACAAAGAGATAAAAATCATAAAAAAGACCCAAACAAATTCTGGAATTCAATGAATGAAATGAAAAATGCAACAGAGTGCTTCAACAAAGGTTCAATAAAGCAGAAGAAAGAACCTGAAACTTGCAGACAGGCCTCTTGATATTATTCAGTCAAAGGAGAAACAAATAGTAATAAAAAGAAAGCATATATTAACAGTGAGACATCATCAAGTGAAACAATTTTCACATTATGGTAGTTCCAGAAGAAGAAAAAAAGAACGAAAACTTATTTAAAGAAATAATGACTGAAAATATCCCAAATCTAGAGAGATATGGCCATCCAGGTACCTGAGGCTCAAAAACCCCAAAGAGATTCAATCCAAAGAGATCTTCACTGAGATACATTATAAACAAACTCTCAAAAAGCTAAGAGAAATAAGTCAGACAGAGAAGGACAAATACCATATGACTCTCGCTTATATGTAGAATCTAAAAAAAAACAAAAACAAAAAATAAACTCCTAAGTGCAGAGAACAGATTGGTAATTGGCATTACTAAAATCAGAGAGATGAAAATTTTAATAAATATATAGAGACATCCACTTCCAGAAAGAACCAATCGAGCATTTCAAATTAATCCTTCTCTGAGGAAAACTAAAAAGCTGATTGAAATATAAAAACTAGGGATGCCTGGGTGGCTCAGTTGGTTAAGCAGCTGCCTTCGGCTCAGGTCATGGTCCCAGTGTCCTGGGATCGAGTCCCGCATCAGGCTCCTTGCTCGGCAGGGAGCCTGCTCCTCCCTCTGCCTCTGCCTGCCTCTCTGCCTGCTTGTGTTCTCTCTCTGTTAAAATAAATAAATAAAATCTAAAAAAAAAAAAAAAAGAAATATAAAAACTATCTTCTTGGGGTGCCTCAGTAGCTGAGTTGGTTAAGCGTTCAAATCTTGATTTTGGCTCAGGTCATGACCTCAGGGTTGTGAGATTGAGCCCTGTGACAGGCTCTGCACTGGGTGTGGAGCCTGCTTAAGATTGTCTCTCTCACTCTGCCCCTCTCCCCCCTTAAAAAAACAAACAAACAAAAAAAAAAAACTATCTTCTTAAATAGGAATAGCAGAATAGTTATGAATCATGGGGAAAAAACATGGGAGAAGATAAAAATCTAGCTATGTTAGCCCATCATTCAAGTCAATAAAAATAATCTGCAAAGACTGCATTTGCTTATCCACCTGACAAAAATAAAAATAAATGTTGATAAACATAAGAAAAGGTAGTCAACCTCCCCTGTCACGAGAGAAATACAAAAGAAAACTTTTTTTAAAGATTTTATTTATTTATTTGACAAAGAGAGAGAGAGATCACATGTAGGCAGAGAGGCAGGCAGAGAGGCAGGCAGAGAGAGAGGGGGAAGCGGGCTCCCCGCTGAGCAGAGAGCCTGATGTGGGGCTCGATCCCAGGACCCTGAGATCACGACCCGAGCTGAAGGCAGAGGCTTTAACCCACTGAGCCAAAAGAAAACTTTAATGAGAGTACCATACACAGCAAATGTATCAAAAAGAACAAATCTTTAAACCACGATGTTGGATGAAGGAGCAAGTTGCTGAATGTTATATACAGTATTTTACTAATAAGATAAGGTTTTAACATATACTAAAGTATTTATATATTTTATGTATGCATATTCATGTAATAAATCTGTAAAAACATTCTCCATTCAGAATAGTTATTATCTCTGAGAAGGAAGATAAATAGGATGTGGAGGGACCATACGAGTTAAGATTTTTAATGGGAAACAGTAGAAATCAATTCTATCTAAATATATATATTTAGAAAAGAATTTATTAGTTTATTGGGTAATTCACACAAAATCTCTATGAAGACCCTAGAACCAGGTTTAAATACTCTGCAGACCAAAAAAAAAAAAAAAAGCCTCAAACTACAGCTCAGACCTGGTTCAATGAAGGCAACATTTCTGCAGCTACTGAGCAGACAGCAAACATCAAATCACCACCACCATGAGAGCTGGACCCTGGGTGATACCACTACAGCCTTAACCACTCCTGCCTCTGGAAACTGGACGAGGGTGCCTCCACCTTTCAAAGTGGATTTAACATGGTACTTGATTCTCTGAGCCACTATCTTCGAAACCTAATGGAAAGTCAGCTCAGGGTGCACCTGACTGGCAGAGGCTAGGTCCTAGCTCATCGCATAGGAAAGGTTAGAAAGCCTCTAATTTCTACTGAGAGTGTGTTTGTGATAGACAGCAAAAATAGCTGCAGATTCTTCCTAATATTTTGTAACACGACTTTATAGTTCCTACAATTAAGGAGTGGAGTCTATTTCTCTACCCCTCAAATCTAGGATTAGCTATGTGATTGCTTTAGCCAATGAAACATCAGCAAATGGGAGGCAAGCAGAGGCTTGAAATGTGCTCACACATGACAGTGGCCCTCTCTTGCTGCTTTTGGAAACTCTGCTGCCACCACCATGGGAATAACCTCAGGGCAGCCTGCTGGCCATGAAGTATAATAGAGGTAAGTTACTTACATCTGTCCTGTCGACAGCCAGCCAAGTTCCAGCAAGGAGAAGACCATCCAGCCGAGCACAAGTGCATGAATGACTTCCACTGTTACAGCGTGGAACAGAGATGAGCCATCTCAGCTGAGCCTAATCCAAATTTCTAACCTACAGAATTGTAAGGAAATAAACAGTTGTTGTTTTAAGCCATTAAGTTTTGGGGTGATTTGTTATACAACAAAAGCATACTTTTACAGTGTTCAAAAATACTAGAAGTCAGAAAAATGAAATGATGACTATTTACTATATCACCCAGAATACACACTTTTTTTTAAGATTTTATTTATTTATTTGACAGAGAGAGACAGTGAGAGAGGGAATACAAGCAGGGAAAGCAGGAGAAGCAGGCTTCCCGCTGAGCAGGGAGTCCGATGTGGGGCTCGATGCCAGGATGTTGGGATCATGATCATGAAGGCAGACGCTTAACGACTGAGCCACCCAGGTGCCCGGATACACCCTTCTTTAATACTGAACTTCAAACAATAATAATACTCTCAACTAATATACTTAAATTATTCTTCATACAAACAAAAAGACCAATCACATCCCCCAAAGTCTCATTCAACTTGCATGCAGTTTCAGTTCCAGGATCTCTGGTAACACTTTCTTCCACTCAGTCTATAATTATGCATTTTTATATTCTTTTTTTTTTAATTTTATTAATTTATTTGACAGAGAGGAGAGAGATCACAAGCAGGCAGAGAGGCGGGCAGAGAGAGAGAGAGGGAAGCAGGATACCCGCTGAGCAGAGAGCCCGATGCGGGGCTCGATCCCAGGACCCTGAGATCATGACCCAAGCCGAAGGCAGAGGCTTTAACCCACTGAGCCACCCAGGTGCCCCGCATTTTTATATTCTTAAACATATAATTAAATTACAACAGTAGTAATTAGTTATGATGTGGGAAAGAAATCAAACACCAAATGTATGTATGTGTCTGTAATCATTCAAGGAAAAAATCTGTCTGTATTATAGTCCTTGTTTCTGCAATTAGTCATGAGGCTATGGTTGGTATTCATAACTATTTCCCTCCACCATCTATTCTATTTTCCTTTTACCCTTAGTAACACCTTGGCTAGAGAGGATAGGATGAATCACACCCTCAATCTGAAGGCTTCTGAGCACTTTTTTGCATTACCTGTATGGAGCTGATTATGGCAACTTTTACTCCTGATCATAACATTACTAAGAAGCATCAAGGAAATCTCTTGGATTGTGTCATTTCTCATCCTTTTCCTCACTGTTTATTAGGAAATATTTCCCGTAATACCTATAATCAGTTACCTTACCCAACAGTACAAAATTCTGTTTTACCCATTTCTCCAATGGCATTCAAACTCAAACTCATAGAGCAATCAGCTTATAATTCAATGAAATCATCAATACGATGTTGGAAGCATTATTCTCATGGTTCTAAAACCCTTAAACCTGCAGGACTCAGAGTTGCAGGGAGGTTACGTTGAAAACTGTAAATATATAATTATATATAATAATGTGATAGTTCACTCCATTTCTAACTCTTAATTCCTAAATCCATATATTCTATTTATAAAAGAAATAGCCATAAATAATGGTTAATAGTTCCGAGTACTCAGCTTCTCAACTGTTTCTATAACTGGTTAATTGTCTGATGAGATGAATACATGGTAATATTAGTGAACACCCCAAGCATTAGCCTGTTGCTTTATTTATTTATTGTAAAATGAGTTCCTTGATCAAAAACAGTGTTTTGTAGGATATCGTGATTTAGTATGTCTATCCATATTAATGCAAACAGAAGATAGTAGGCAGGGAAAGTAAATTCAGTTTCCAAATATATTGTCTATAATAGTAAGGGAGGGTGCCTGGGTGGCTCAGTTGGTTGAGCGACTGCCTTCGGCTCAGGTCATGATCCCGGGATCGAGTCCCATATCGGGCTCCCGGCTCTGCGGGAAGTCTGCTTCTCCCTCTTACCTTCTCCCCTCTCATTCTCAATCTCTCTCTCTAATAAATAAATAAATAAATCTTAAAAAAAAAATTTATAATAGTAAGGGCAAACTTTCCCCTCAATTACATAAGGAATCTAGTATGCTCAACATATCCTAGCATGTAATAACATATTGGAAGCTCAGGATTGAATGTCTTAGACAATCAGCAACCTGAAAAGCCTTGGTTAGGGATAGTCATATTGTTGTATTCATGTATAATCTCCATCCTTACCACTATAGCCCTTTATTCAATAGCATATTGAACAAGCACTAAAATAGAAAATAGATAACCTACAACCAATCTGTATTGGATTGTATCCTCTGTATCCTCTGTATACAGAGGATACACTGTATCCTCCTTCATGGGTGATATGGATGAGAAGTCACGGGATCACAGGTATTTTCACACTGTAAACCCATTCCAAGAACTCCAGGAATATACCTCTTCCCCAAACGTCTCTGTCCACAATTCTCCAATATTGCACCATCTAATACTGACCATCTTGACAAATCATTAATTACTGCCCATAAATCAATGCAGATCCTTTGCTCTGGCCATCTTTCTTTCCAAACCAACTGAACAATAAAATGTACCAAAGTTTTGCCTTCGGGGGATTATTTCCTTTCTATGCTTCATTTTAAAATCAGCCATAGGTGAGACACAGACGTTTACTTCTAGCTAATACCAATATATCATACAGAACTGTCTGCAAACCAGGCTTTATTTCTTCCTCACTCAATTCCTCTCCCCATAAGAAATATTCTTTGGGTTATGGAAGAACTGGCAGTATTGTAGGGCTGGAAATATAAGCCACCTGCTCCTGTAATTCATAATTGAAGACTTTCTCTACTCTGGTACTGTTGTAATAACATTCATTTCATGATGAAGTACAGTTAGGAGGCTTGTTTTTATGGAATTGGGGATCAGGTAACACTTAAGCATAATGGGCTGGATCAGCTATATGATCAGTTGATGTCCCAAATTGGGGATTTATCTGAATGGGCCAACAGTAAGCAAAGAAGAGCTTTTCAAATGGAAAACAGTTACTTACCAAAAAGGACATACCTTTCCATCCAAACCCTAGTGACCTCTACTGTAATACTATGTATTAGAGCTAGCAACTGACTGTATTCAGTAGTCTTCCATGGACATTTTTAGCACCACTGAATCCACTAACTCATAAGAACAAAGATGTTTGGAATATAGCCTGGACAAGCTGGAGTACCTCTTCTAGCTCTGGCCCCTATTCAAAGCTGGCAGCTTTTTAGGTCATCCTGTAAACGTGTCAGATTAGCACGACCAAATATATATAATCTTCACTATCTAATAATGCCTACTAGTATTGTGCCTCCTTTTATAGTGACAAGGGTGTAGGGTGCAAAACCTCACACTGGAAGGCAAATTTCAACATGCTCAGACTAGTAACACTCCAGAAATTTCACTGATGGGGCAGCATCACTATTTATTAGGTTCTGGCTGGATTATGTCTTAACAAAACAATCAGAGAATTTCCTTCTTCCTGTCCTTAAGATACTATGTGATAGCAGCAATGAAGTGAGCCTGTGTGAAATCCTGTTGGAAGAATGAGATCATCAGATCCCCAAACTGTGGCACAGAATCATAGCATTAATGTAATCCCTGAGACAAGTAAATAAAGGTATCCTGCTTCTCTTCCAAGAGAGAAAAAAACAAAAAAATTCTAGTGTTCTCTGTTTGGAATGTTGAATGCCATTTGGGAGGTCAATAACTTTGTACCAAGTGTCAAGAACCAAATGCTGGTTTCTTTAAAAAAAAAAAGAAAGAAGATTACCTCTAGGACAGCAACTGCCATTGGAGTTCACTTGATTAAGGTTACAATATCCTCCAAGACCCAGGTGTCTTATAAATAATCCAGGCCCTTCTTGAGGAGATTCCACATGTTACCTGATCCACAAGATGCAATCTGACCACTGGCCCATAAAATTTGGCTTTCTTGGAGGATTTGTTCAGTATAATAACCCTTGAAAGGCCTGGATGTTTTTGTTTTTCCAGAAAACTTTTTCTATTAAATAGAAATGGGTCTCTTTGGGGAAGGCCTGGAAGAAACTTCTGTTATTACTACAAGATCTTTCTTCAAGGTACAGTGCCAACACTTTATTCAGAGGCCCTATGTGTGTGAATTGACTTAACTCTGAAAACTGGTCGAGAAGCCAAGAGTTTCTATCATTATTTCCCAAGTAAGGCTGAGAGTTTTTTCTGTTATGAAGATTCACTAGAACTAAGCAGGGGGTCTACTTCTTTGATTTTTAAGATCAGTTAACCACACAGATAGCTATATGTCAGAACATTCCATTACCACTCCCCACTGATGTTGCTTTGACAACCACGCCAGCGATTTAAGTGCTATTACGTGCTTGACCTCTGCAACCTAAGATTTCATATACCATTGAAGTAGGGGACGCCATTTCAAATGCAACATTTCCTATACATATATCTGGCCTACAGAGAACCCCACCATTTGTAAGTTTTTCAAATATGCAGAAGCACCTCTCACCAAGGTAGTACTCAAAGCCTTGGTGAGTGGTTGTTTGTCTCTCTCAGCAGACAGAGTTAGGATATGGATGAGCCAAGGGAGGGGGAACATGATTTTAGATAGGGCTGAACTTATTAATATAGTTGAACATAATGTACATCCTAGAGCCAACATGTTAGCTAGAGCAGCTGGGGGTGGTTCTAATTGGTTTGTTGTTGTTAGACTTAAAAAACTGGACTCATTTATGGTAATGCTAAAGAAAGCTCAGATGCTAGAAAACCTTATGTTCCTCTCCCTCTTGGTTTCACATATATTTTAAATATACCCTACATAAATGCAAAGAAAACATCAAGTTTATTGCGACATTTTATTTCTTTATGAAAAATAATTCTGAAGCCAATATGGTAAAATGTTAATACATGTGAAATCTCCCTCTATTTATCTGCATATTTTGAAATGTTTTAGGAGCTCCTCCCCCCAAATCCTAGTTAGAGGGCTTTTCTCCCAGGAAGAACAGGATATCGGCATTTCTCATCCTGCCACCAGCCACTTGTTGCTGAGACTAAATCACAGGTGAATGTGGTTGAGAGGTAGGAACTCCCTTCTGCCCAGCCCCAACTTGTGAAATAGAGGTTGTATCTTGGCCACAACATTCTAAGAATTCTGGGGCCCGGATCACTCTTTCTCTGCTCAGAAGACAATGGTTCTATGCCAGGAGAGAGAAATTCAGAGGATCTCACGCTGCTGCCCACCCCTCCACCAATTATTCAGCTCATAGAGTGGGGTGTCACTCAGAGAAAAGCTTGCCATGGTCCATACTCCCAGCTTCAGAGCCCTAGTTCATAAGTTTTGCCTGGAGGAGAAACAAGCTACAAAACAGATATCTTCCAATCTTTTCCCATAGGAACTGACTTCATTTTTAACAGAACATGGAGAAGTTCAAGTTTTAGGAAGCTCTCAGGAACAATGCAGATTGTGATAAAAGGCAATTGGAAGGAGAGACTATCAAACATTTAAAGGAGAATTAACACTTCTTTCTTCACAAACAATTCCAAAAAACAGAAGAGGTGGAAATACTTCTCAACTCATTTTATTAGACCAGTATTGCCCTGATACCAAAACCAAAGACATCCTAAGAAAACTATGACTATAGTGTAGAAATCCTTAGCAAAGTACTAGCAAAGTCCAACAACCTATAAAAAGAATTATATCCTTATAAATTATAACAACTGGAATTTATCGCAAGGATGAAATGTTAGTTTAACATTGAAAATCAGCTAATGTGTATCAGTAGAATAAAAAATCAAAATCACATGAGATGCAGTAAAAGTATTTGAAAAAACTCAGCACCTTTCATGATAAAAAAGACTAGTCTTCACCAAAGACTATGAATAGAAGAGAAAGAACTTCCTCAACCTGATAAAAGACATCTATTAAAAACCAACAGTTAACATCATCCTTAATGATAAAAGGCTGGATACTTTCCCCCTAATACCAGGAACAAGACAAGGACATTTCAATTCATTATTGTACTAAAGGTTCTAGCCAAGGCAATTAGGTGAGAGAAAGGCTGGCTTCTCAGACATGAAAATGCATCAGTGTGAACTTCAATGAACATTCATTATAAGCAGTTGTCTCCCTGAGAAAACAATCACCTTATGGCTAAAAATCCACTTCATAGCATAAATTTCCCTAACCAACCCCATCCTATCATGATCACTCACCCACTTTGCATCCTCCTCAATAATACTTCATCCGTTCAACAAATATTGATCTATATTATAAGTAAATAGCTTTTTTCCCAAGCTGTTTTCTTCCACTTATTACATTTCTACTCGACAGAAACTATTACCTTTTTTCATAGGCACACAGTTGAATAAATGAATTAAAATTTTATTATCTTGGCTTTCCCATTTTGTACATTCTGGCCTTCAAAGAAAAATCTTCCAAGACTTGCAGTGTCACCTTCTCTAGAAGTAAAAGGTAAGCACTCTCTCCATCACTAAAGTATTCCTTTTTTCTGTAATAAGCAGCATCTCAGAATCTGTATTCAGCCAGAAGTGTATACATCTAATGATTTCTAACCTAGCAATTATGTTTCACTTTTTTTTTTTAAGATTGTATTTATCTATTTCAGAGAGAGAGAGAGCATAAGTGGGGGTGAAGGGCAGAGGAGAGGGACAAGCAGACTCCCCGTTGAGCAGGGAGCCTGATACGGAGCTTGATCCCAGAACCCTGAGATCATGACCTCAGCTGAAGGCAGATGCTTAACCAAGTGAGCCACCCAGGTACCACATGCTTCACTAAGTTTCTAATAGAATGACTTTATGCTTAGTATTAAACCAATCATTCAAAAACATTAATGGAATGAATGCTATATGTAGAATTCTATATGAAACCCCTTAAAAAGTAAATACAGTAAAAGAATATAATATAAACTAAGGAATAAAGGGCTCAGGAGACCAACCGATAGCCAATCTGAGTTGTAGTTACAGAGTTGTGATATGATTTGAGCCAAGTCATATTATCTCTGTGACTTTCCATTTCCTTTGCCAAAAAGAACTGCCAATCTCGGAATGGCAAAGAAGTTTCATCTCAAGGGGCACCTGGGTGGCTCAGTCAGTTGGGCGTCTGCCTTCGGCTTGGGTCATGGTTCCAGCATCCTGGTATCCCCACATCGGGCTCCCTGCACAGCAGGGAGCCTGCTTCTCCCTCTCCCACTCCCCCTGCTTGTGTTCCCTCTCTTGCTCTACCTCTCTATGTCAAATAAATATATGAAATCTTTTTTAAAAAAGAAGAAAAAGAAGAAGAAGAAGAAGAACTAGTAGTAGTAGTAGTAGTAGTAGTAGTAGTAGTAGTAGTAGTTTCATCTCAAGTACCTAATCCAGTTGATTGGTAATGATGCCTTGAGACCAGGGAAAAAAATGTGAGGCTCAGTACAGGCCCAGTGAAAAGAGTGCTATGATCAATTCATGATGTCTGTCACGGTCATAAGTGAGAAAAGTCTGAAAAGAGTAACAGTTTGTCATCTCTAAGGTATTTAAATGTGAAGATTCCTCAAAATTTTTAATAAAACATGATCTGATTTGTCATCTTCTGCATTTTAATGTAATACTATATTATTGATGATAAAACAATGAGAATTTACTTTCTTAAACTTTAACTTGTAATTAATTTTTTTGTTTTATAGGGTACTTCTTGTAAATGTCTAAGAACATCCAGCATATTATTTTTTAAATATAGTCAGTATTTAAAGAATCAAGTGAATTTAATTATTCAGGTGAAAAGAAAATTAGGGCAAAGTTTGTAAAAAGTGTTGAATGACAATTTCAGTGGATATGAACGCTCATTATTTGAATTCAAAATATCACTTTATGTCTCATCTTAAAATATTAAATTTCCCAATTTTTGTGAGTATTCTAGAATAAAACTTTTATTTGGGACTCACTTTTATACACCACAATTTGCTGTTAATATCAACAGTAACTATCTTATGCCTAGTTTTTTTTAATGTGCTATACGTATCCCACAAATACATACATATAATATATATTTTAAAAGCTTTGGTTTGAAGGCTAAGCAAATGATTTTGTGTCAAGTTGCAAACTATAAATAATAAAGGTAGAATTCTGTGGTTTAAAAATATGATTATTATATTTTAAAAAGTCATTATTTAGTTTTTATTTTGGTGTTTGAGACATTTGCCAATGCTTAGCCAAATGTGATCCACCTAGAATTTTGAGCCAACCGATTTCTAATACACTACTCTCTTAGATAAAGCAATGTTAATACTATTTAGGTTCCACTGATTGAGCAAAACATCAGTAATTTATCATTTTCCCAAGTAAAACCATATTTATCTTTTTAAAAAAATATATTCCATTCTTTTCCCAGAAATCTAAACACTATTAATGTTATATTATTGTTGTATTTCCCCTCAAGGAGTCCCTTTGAAAATAGTATCAGTACATTCTCCATTTTTAAAATTTTATTAAATTTTAATTAGAACATCGTTAACATACAGTGTTATATAAGTTTCAGGTGTACAATATGCTGATTCAACAATTCTTTACATTACTCAGTCCTCCTCACAACAAATGTATTCCTTAATCCCCATCACCTATTTCATCCATTCACCCCACTCACCTGGGGTGACCCTCTGGTAACCCTCAGTTTGCTCTCTCTAGTTAAGAGTCTGTTTCTTGGTTTGTCTCTCTCTTTTTATTTCTTTGCTTATTTTTTCCCTTAAATTCTACATTATGAGTGAAATCATATTTCTCTGACGAGTTTCACTTAGCATAATACTCCTTAGCTCCATCTATGTCATTTTCCACTTTCTAATGGGAAAGTACATCTATATGCATTTTGTCAATGATGTATGAGTTATTTTCATAAAGAGAAAAAAACTGTATTTAAAATGATTCTTGTTTATTTTACATAAAGATTCAATAGGTACATTTATCGTGCAAAAGGGACGGATTGTGGCATACTAAAAATAATCCATTTTTAGTTTATATGTCCTCCTACTTTCATTTCCTTGGCTCTTCCACCCATGGTTTATAAATATATGATATACATGCCATTCATGGCAACTCTGGTAACGATGACTATAAGTAGAGATTTTATTTTGCTTACCTCACCCAAAAAAAAGCCACAACTCAGAAATAAAGTTCTTGCAAACTTACTGATAATCCTAAGAATCTAATAGGGTTATACAGATTTATTTCCAATTTGGTACAGATCAAAAACTGATTAAAAATTTATAATAAAGAATATTAGAGCTATCTATAATGACTGTAATTCTCTATGACAACAAAAACTTTCTGCTGTCAAAGTGTAAAAGAAAACATCCTTTACTATATTACCTTTTGCTGAAAGAGCTTAAGATTCATCTTGCAACCCTTTAGTTCCCCAGTTGGTTCAAATTTTATAATAGTGTAGGAGGTAAATAAGGTGATTTATTAATGTGGTCATTTATCCTGTGTTTTTATAGCACTGGTTCCTGTTTCCATGATGTTCAGCATTTGTGCCAACAGATAGCTAGAAGACATTATCAGTAAACACAGGGAAAATGTCTACAAAATGAACGGAGCAACCAGGAAATCACCAAACCAGGCATAGATTAACACTTTAGAAATAATTGTAAATTATTCACAACAAAGCACTTCATTTAAAAAACTAAAAGGCATGTATATGTTAATGCATTTAAATTATTTTTGAATCATGAAGTTTTAAAATTTTAAGATATTTTAGTTGATAAGTATCAAGTACAAAGCTATTGGTGACTAAACCTCAACAATTCATTCAGTACAAAGTTGGAATAAGATAGAGTCCCTGACTTCAAGAATCTCACAATCTATTCAGGTAGGTAGATGGGTAAGGTAATTATTCCAATCCTTACTAGGGTAGCAAAGTGTATGTAAATCAAACTGGAAGCCCCATTACTCCTTTCAATGGAAGTGATCTGGAGCTGGGATTTGGTGGTAGAGTACACATTAATTTAAAAAATAGGTAGTGGAAAGGCATTCCAAGTGGAAGGAAGAGCATGTGGGAAGTCATGAGAGCATGACAGAAGATGACCTAATCTTATCAATGCTAGTGGTTCCAGATACCTAAAGATAAGGCAAGAGTGAGAAAGAGCCGGATCATAAAGACACTTACATGCTAAACAGAATAGACACTTTATCTTGAAAATCATGGAATGTTTTTGGACCATTTCAAAAGTGGAGTGTCATGTTCAGGCTTATATTTCAGCAGTGCTCGAGATGGTTTGAGTGATGAGAAGGGGGAGAAATCAGAGAGAAGAAAAAGAGACATTAGAGAGCTATTGTAGTGATCTGGATGAGAATTAAATAGGGCCTAAACTGACAGTAGCAAAGGAACAGACATGAATAAATTCAAGAGATACCAAGGAGATAGAATCTAAAATACCAGTAGAAGTGGAGGGAAGTGGCAGAAAGGATTCTTACTCTAGGATAATTACCATTTTCTGGATTTGATGGCTGAATAGATGATAACTGTTCCAGTCATCAGGATAGGGAATATATGAGGAAAATAAAATTGGGTTTAATAGATGATATTAAATTTTTTATACATTGAATTTGAGATATCCAACATGAGATATAAAGTAGGCAGTTTAAGATAGTTTAAGATTCAGAAGATACAACCCAGTTAGAGATAGACTTATAGTCGTCTGAAAGCAAAGAATAATCTGTTTGATGTACCTCTGTACCTCTAGGCAAACCCAGAGCCTAGAATAGTGCATGGTTTCAAAGAGTGATTTTCTAATTGGTATAAGATGGAGAAAGGAGAACCTTCTTACACTGTTGATGAGAGTGAAAGCTGGTACAACCACCCTGGGAAACAGTATGGAGGTTCTCAAGATGTTAAAAATAGAGCTACTCTATGACCCAGAGACTGCACTACTAGGTATTTACCCCAAAGATATAGATGTAGTGAAAAAAAGGGGCACATGAACCCCAATGTTCACAGCAACAATGCCCACCACAATAGCCAAACTGTGGAAGGAGCTGAGATGCCCTTCAACAGATGAATGGATAAAGAAGATGTGGTACATATACACACATTGGAAAATTATTCAGCCACCAAAAAGTATGAATACCCACCATTTGCATCGACATGGATAGAACTGGAGGGGATTATGCTAAGTGAAGTAAATCAAGCATAGAAAGATAATTATCATATGGTTTCATTCATATGTGGAACATAAGCAATAGCACAGAGGACTACAGGGGAAGACAAAGAAATCTGAAGGGGGAGAAATCAGAGAGGGACACAAACCATGAGAGACTAAGGACCCCGGGGAAACAAACTGAGGGTTCCAGAGGGGAGGGTGTTGGGGGGAGGGAGTAACAGGGTGATGGGCATTAAGGAGGGCACGTGTTGTAGATGAGCACTGGGTGTTATACACAACTAATGAATCACTGAACATACGATGTACTATACAGTGGCTAACTGAGCATAATAAAAATAAATAAAATTTTTTAAATAGTGGTTTTCAGCAAAAAATTAGATTCTTTCACATTTGTGATTATTATTATTACATATAGTTGAAAAAGCATTGATTTTCACTTAAAACTCTTGCCACATCAACACATAAAACTCCAATGTCCAGGGACAACTAGATCCAGGAAATCAAATGATATTGACTGAGGTATTGCTCTTTTTTTTCCCTCCTTGACACTATGCTTGCCTTTGTGTATTGGCCATGTCCTCTTTCAACTACAGATGTGCTTCCTCCTCACAGTTGGAAAAAAATGGTCAACAGCAGCTCAGACTTCTATAACCCACATTAACCAAATCAGTGGAAAGACAACTCCTTTTCAATGTCTATCCCAGGGATATAGTCTGATGTGGTAGAATTTTGGACATGTGCTCACCACTGGGCCAGTCACTGATCTGGTGCAATAGAGCATGGTGCTTAAATTCTTTTGTGTGCTCTCCCACAGCAGTGTTCTTAAATGCATGTCCACAAATTCTTTCATACTTCCTCTCATGAGAAAGAAGTTAATTCCCCTCCTCTTGTGTGCGGGCTGCACTTACTTCTGATAAACAGAACATGGCAGAAGTGATGACATGTCACTTCTAATACCAGGTTATGAAAAGACTGTGGCTTCTGTTTTGGGTGTGCTCTCGCCCTCTCTCAGATCATACTCTGCCATGCTGGGAGGACCCTCAGGCTTAGGGTGGCCAGATAAAATACAGAATTCTCAGTTAAGTTTTAATTTCAGATAAGCAACAAATAACTTGTAGTATATGTATATAGTAGTATATGTATATACTAAATATGTTTAAAAAAATCCACGTGGTGAAAAGATAGTCAAGACTAAAAATTTTTACTTAATGTTATTTCCTGCATTGATTCTATGCACTTTGGGAAATTTTTTTCTTCCTTTATCTTTATCTTTTCCCACTAAGAGCTACAAAACTGTTTTTACAATGATCTCCTCAGTCCTTAAAAAAAATGTCACATTATCAAAATCAGAAATAAATTCTCCCTAAAGGGGTTTTTGAGACAAGCAGGTAATAGGAAAAAAAAAAGCGTGTGTGTGTGTATTCTTGAGCCAAAGAGGAATGGGGCATATGCATTCTCTGTAAGTAATTAGGAAGCTTGCTGGTGTAAGTGGTACTAATGTAATGAGCTCATGGTCCGTCCATTCATTACTGTATGATATAGGCAAACTTGGAAAAGTTTTCTCTCTTACAGAACATTACTGTTACAAATTGTAAGATAATTAGTGAAAAGTCAAGTCAGATTGCCTGGCTGGCCTGGGTTGGGCTAGATGGGCTGAAGCGGGCTAAATTTTAATTACATCAAATTGACAGTATTTTCTGCTTTTGATTTTTCTTGGGGAAAGAAATAATATTCCTAAGTCAAAATTCATAAGATGGACTGTTTAATAATTAAAGTACTAGTTAAAAGAAATTAACTAAATGAATCATCCTTTTCCCCAGCACTCCCTAACACACAAATATACACACATACCTTCACAGTGACATTCCTACAATTTTTTAAAAAGATTTTATTTATTTGTTTGTTTGTTTGTTTGACAGAGAGAGCAGGGGGGCACAAGCAGGCAGAGCAGCAGGCAGAGGCAGAGGGAAAGGGAAAGGGAAAGGAAGAGGGAGAAGCAGACTCCCACTGAGCAGGGAGCCCGATGTGGGGCTGGATCCCAGAGTGATCATGACCTGAGCTGAAGGAAGACACTTAACCAACTAAGCCACTCAGGCACCCCAACATTTCTCCAATTTTTAAATCTCAGGCTTTAAAAGAAGTACAAAAATGGGTCATAAATGAGCCTAAATATCAAGACATAAATAGGCACAGTAAGGTAAATGCCAATTTATAATAACAAAAGTGGAAGTTTGTGTTCATTAATAGGTATTAGAAATAATTTCATGGTAACCATAGAACTTGAGAAAATTTTAAAGTATATTAATAGAAACTGGAAGAGAATATTCCAGAAACACGGAGAGGCACACACAAAGACAATGAAGGAAAGTTTGCTATGTTCAGAAAAGAATAGGAAATCCATTTTAGCTAGGACATAAAGAATGAGTAAAAGTGAGTTGGTTAGAAAGGTAAATTGTTAGGGCCATTCAGTGGTGAACTGTGAATTCCCACTAAGATGTTTAATCCTATCAACCACAGGAAGCTATTCCCTGTATTTAAGCTAGGCAGTGATATGAAATGTGTTGCAAAAACTTAGTTTTGGGGCACCTGGGCTGCTCAGTAGGTTAAAGCCTCTGCTTTTAGCTCAGGTCATGATCTCAGGGTCCTGGGATTGAGCCCTGCATCAGGCTCTCTGCTCGGCTGGGAGCCTGCTTCCCCCTCTCTCTCTCTGCCCACCTCTCTGCCTACTTGTGATCTGTCTCTCTCTGTCAAATAAATAAATAAAATCTAAAAAAAAAAAAGGTTATATTCTAAAAGCAAAAACGAATGTTCTGAACCTTCAGGCCACTATTTTATTTGCCTAGTGAGAACTGTCCGAGTCATTTCAGTGTTTACAAAGAGAGTTTTTTTTTTTTTTTAAATATTTTATTTATTTATTTATTAGAGAGAGAGAGAGAGACTGAGAATGAGAGGGGAAAAGGTCAGAGGGAGAAGCAGACTTCCCGCAGAGCAGGGAGTCCGATATGGGACTCGATCCCGGGACCTCGGGACCATGACCTGAGCCGAAGGCAGTCGCCCAACCAACTGAGCCACCCAGGCGCCCGAGAATTTTTTTTTTTTAAAGATTTTATTTATTCATTTGAGAGACAGAGAAAGTGAGAGAGAGCACGAGAGGAGAGAAGGTTAGAGGGAGAAGCAGACTCCCTGTGGAGCTGGAAGCCCGATGTGGGACTCGATCCCGGAACTCAAGGATCATGACCTGAGCCGAAGGCAGTTGCTCAATCAACTGAGCCACCCAGGTGCCCTACAAAGAGAGTTTTTAAAGTACATTTGCACACACTCATTCCGTCCACACAGAAACTCTGTAACAGTATTATCCCCACTCCACTAGCTGTAGACCTTGGGTAAGAACTTAAGCTCTGTTTCCCCACCTATAGTATGGTAATAATAGTAAAACCTACTTCATGTGCTTTGAAGTTCAAATAACACAATGCATGTTGAAGCACTTGGCCCCATATCCAGTGTATAAGCTTTTATAGGTATTACTTGATGATGATGATGATGATGAAGATTATTTTTTAACAAAGAAAATAAGGGTGAGTGAAGTTAAGTGATTTACCCAAGGTAAACTGAGTTAGGAAGTGGCACAGTTAAATTTGACCAAAAACCACTGGCATTATCTTTCTAAGAGGCAAAGCAGATCATGCTACCAGTGAACCATTAGGTAAGTTAGAGGATCAAAGATGGAGACTTATTATAAATGGAGACTTATAAAATGTGGTATGTCCCTACCATGTGGAATTTTACAAACCAATATCAGTGATGCTAAAGACTTTTTTCTCACACAGAAAGATAATCAAAATTTATTATTACATTTTTATAAGTTAGAGGTTTACACTAAGATCTTTTTATTAAATAAAGATAAGAAATGGGGAGGGGGGATCCTAAAGGATGTATAACCAAGACTCTCTGGACTGTGAAGAATGTGAGAGTAACTTTTTATTATTAATATGTTCACCTATATATATTTTTAATATATCCATATTGAACACCTTTGTTTTCAAAAACATGTTTTAATCTTCCACCCTTCCCACTCCCAAAAGTCTTGCTCTCCAAAGTACACACATCATGATGCCTGACACACACATTCTTCCTCTCTGAGGTAATACAACCTGCCAAAAATCTTGCAATGAGCAGCCCTTGGCAGAATATGTGACCTGCTATGTAGCAATCGTGTTACTGTCTGTTGTTTGTTGAAAAGGGCTAATTTTAATCATGGAAATGCTTAATACTCTGAGGATTTTTAGTGTGAACTACACAGAATGGAAAAAAAAAAAAAGTTAATTTCCTACTCTTCCTTGTTTTCTGTGTCCTAACTACAGGTCTGACATTCTTTCTCCATACCTAAAAGACATTGAGCTTTATCTTATAACTTTTTTTAAATTGTGATAAAAAAAAAAAGTTATCCTCTTAACCATTTTTAAGTGTACAACTCAGTAGCATTAAGTATTTTCACACTGTTGTGCAACCATCCCTACCAGCGATCTCCAGAATTCTCTTCATCTTGGAAAACTGAAACTAACTACTTAAAACTAACTACTTTCCCCCCTTTCCTCTGACTCCTGGCAATCACCATTGTACTTTCTATCTCTATGAAGTTGACTACTCTAAGTACTTCATATAAGTGAAATTATTACTCATTTGTCCTTTTGTGACTGGCTTATTTCACTTAGCATGAGGCCTTCAGGTTTATGCACGTTGTAACATGTACTAGAATTTCCATCCTTTTGAAGGTTAAATACTAGTCCATTGTATGGATATTATCACAATTTGGTTGTTCACTCATCCAAACATGGACACTTAGGTTGCTTCCACATTTTGGCTATTGCAAATAATGCTGCTATGAACATGGGTATACAAGTATCAGTTTGAGTCCCTGTTTTTAATTCCTTTGAGTGTATACCCATAAGTGGAATTTCTAAACCACACATCATTTATTGAAAAAACTGTCCTTTCCCCCATTGATGAGTTTTGACACCCTTATCAAAAATCATTTGACCATTTAGAAAAGGGTTTGTTTCTTGGCTCGCTATTTTATTTCATTGGTCCATACGTTCATCTTTATGCCGGGACCTTAGTGTTTTGATTACTGTAGATTTGTATGTAGTAAAATCTGGAAATGTGAGTTCTCCACCTTTTTTCTTTTTCAAAATTGTTTTGGCTATTCATTGTCCCTTGATATCCACATGAACTTTATGATAGATTTTTCTATTTCTGCAAAAAACATCATTAGAATTTTAATAGGGACTATACTGAATCTATAGATCATTGTGGGTTGTATCAACATCTTAACAATATTAAATCTTTCAATCCATGAACACAGGATGTCTATTTTTTATATCTTCTTTAATTTTTCTAATGATTTCCTTTTCTTTTTCCAATTCAGTATCTTATAATTCCCTTTACTAGATTTTGCATTTTCCCTTGGTAGTGTTTTTTTTTTTTTTAAAGATTTTATTTATTCATTTTTAACAGAGAGAGAACACAAGCAGGCAGAGAGGCAGGCAGAGGCAGAGAGAGGAGCAGGCTCCCTGCGGAGCAAGGAGCCCGATGCGGGACTCGATCCCAAGACGCCGGGATCATGACCTGAGCCGAAGGCAGTTGCTCAACCAACTGAGCCACCCAGGCGTCCCCCCTTGGTAGTGTTTTGAGGCCCTCTTGACTATTACTTAGTTTGACCTTCCTTGGTATGTAAAATTTCAGCAATTTGAAGTCTTTAATATATATTGTAAAGAGTAATATATTATAGTAGGTCCTAGGTAGTCCAGAATAGCTGGTGACATCTTGAATTTAACTGCCTAAATTGGTGAAATAATCCTTATGTGATGATGGACGAAAAAAACTAAGACCTCTAAAAGAGCAAACATCAGAGTCCTCCTATCCTATTTCTTTTGACAATGACAATAACTACTCATTATGGATTGTGAATTGTTATGAAAATGATAGAGGGGATAAGTGAGAGAACATGAGATAAGTTATAAGAGCCATAAATTTAATAATATAAAATTTTCTGAAAAACTCCTTAGTCAGGTTTAAGTTTGGATACAGCCTATTTCTCCAATATCATTAACATTCCAAAAGTTTTCTGTAAAATACCCTGATATTCCCTAATGTTCTCTCTCCTATGTCACGTAAGGAGTCATGAATACAGGAGTAAGCGTTCAGTAACAGATTTTAAAAGGAATTAGAAACAGAGCCAGTATATCATAGGCCATGAATACATGAGAATATCTGTGTGGATATTTAGTAACAAAAGCTCTGTTTCAATAAAGACCATCTGAATTGATCTGATTCTTGATTTCTAGAATTGCAATTTGAAATTACAGAAATATTCAGGCAATTAGAAACAGTAATTACGTAAAGCAGAAGCTGCACTGAAAGGGACTTTGAGTAAAAACAAATTAAAACTAAGTTGTTATGGAGTAGCATAAACTAGGAGTAGTTAGAGCTATTAGGGACATGAGAAGATACAAAATAGAGTAAAGAAGTCAATTAACAAAAGGAAGAGAAGCAAGAAGACATCGAAAGAACTGCAGAGACCTTGATAGTAGCTGGGCCCAATAATGGCAGTATCCAAGTGACCACCCTAGATTTTCTACTGCTTAGGTCTGTAAAACCTCCAGAATCCAGGGATGCCTGGGTAGCTCAGATGGTTGAGCATCTGCCTTCACTTCAGGTCATGATCTCCAGGTCCTGGAATCAGCCTGGAGTCTGCTTCTCCTTCTGCCCCTCTCCCTGCTTATGCTCTCCCCCTCTCTCAAATGAATAAATAAAATCTTTAAAAAAAAAAAAAACACCTCCAGAATCCAGGTCCAATCTCTATCTGGTCCAGCTATACCATGGTATCTTCTTTTCCCAGAGGACTGCCTATCCAGCTAAGAATCCCATTTTTTCTCATTTCAATAAAACTCTTCTTATACTTGAGATAACTTGAATGGTTTTCTATCCCATGCAACCAAAATCTATTAAGGATCCATATAAAAAATGAAAAAGCAAATATATCAGGAAAGAAATAAAATAAAGTAAGAAGATAAAAGATAAAATCACTAGTGGTTTAGAATTCACAGCTCTTTTTCCTTCTCTCTACACCTGGGTGATTGTCTCCTCTTCCAAGGATTCAGCTCCAACCCCTGTGTCACTGACTGAGCAGTCCCATATTTTCATCTCAGAGCTCTACCCTGTGTTCCAGACCCTGTCTCCAAGTGCCTCAAACTCTGCCTCTTCAAAATATCCAAAATGAATTTCTCCTCTAGTATTTGTCACGGCAATGAATGGCACCACCATCCTCCCAGTTTCTCAAATTTGGAGGACAGAAGCAGTGGTGAAAAGGTTGGTATTAGCCTTGACAGTCTTCCCTAGCCTCCCATATCCAACTAATCATTAAGTCCTGTTGATTCTATTTTTTAGTATCTTTAGAATCAGTCCAATTTTCTTCATCCTAATTGCTACTCTGTCATTTTCCCCTACTGAAATATTATAGCAACCTCTAATTGGTCCTTCTACTTCCAGGCTAACTCAGATCCTATCCATTCCCCATGCTATCATCAAAGGAATCGCTCAAAAGCAGATCCAGTCACATCACTCAACAACTTAAAATGGCTCTGGAGAATCTTCCGAAAGAAGCGAGCCCCCTTATAGGTCCACCCTGATCTGACCATCTGTCTCTAACTCCTCTCTCAATTTCCACACTCCCATAATGATGCTTTAGTGTTTCATTCATACTAAGCTACTTACATGTCCCAGAATGGGTCATGATCTCTCTCAGCTCTTGGCCATTGGACGTGTTATTTTCTGTCTGAAACACCCAGCTGTCTCCCTCTCCTAATAGATGACTCCTACTTATCTTTTAGCAATCAAGATTTTATCTAGGCTAGGAACCCATTACATGGGTTGAGACTTTGACAGTTTATTTGCCTATTGTACAGTGAAGTGGAAGCTTTTTAAGCATTGATGTCTTTGCCATTTTATCCCCAGCCTTAGTCCAGTATCTGGCACATTATAGGAACTCATTACATGTTTGTTAAATGAATTCAGTATTTCTTTAACTATAAGTAAAACTTTCATATTGAGTTTAAAAGAAAATCCAGTTACGTGCAGCTTACAAAGGAATGGAAATAAAAGAGTGCAAAATTATGAAAGGAAGTTGAATTCAAGATGAAATCATTCAATACAGCAAAGGATCATTTTGTTTGACTAAATGATGCTCTTCTTCTTCCCCCTCTAGGTTTCTGCCCATCCCCTCACCTCTCTTGTAATCCTCCCTATATTGCCTATATTGTCATGTCTCCTGGTATGTTTACCCACTACTCTGAGTTCTCCAAAAGGCGTGACCACATCTTACCTTTTTATTTCTAGCTCTTGATAAATGTTGAATTGATGAGACAAAGCCACAATTCCTCTGCACTAAATAACATCATATCCAAGTATATAAAGTGAAAACTTATAAGTGAAAGTAGAAATGACAGATATATAACCATGAGGTATTTTAATACACTACTATCAATCTATGACAAATCAATTCAATAAAAAATAAATAAGGGCATAAAAGAATTGAGTCATATAATAAGGTTACATTACATATGGTGAACTTTGTAACCTCAGAAATGGAAAATGCTTTTATAAATCAATTGTTTACAAAAATAAATCATAACTAGGTCACAAAGAAAATTTCAATTTATCCCACAAAGCACAAATGGTATAGAACAAGTTCCTGAAGGAAATACAAAAACAAAAAAGGAACAAAAGGAAAAGAGAGAAATAGCAGAAGTTTAAAAATACCCAACTACTTGGAATATAAACCATATTTTTCTAAGTGATTAAAATGTAGTGCTAGAACGAACACTTAAATTTAAAGGCAATGGAAAACAAAATTTATCCACATAAAAGCAAGTGGATAAATATGAGTAAATAAAATTTTAAACTTTAGAAATATAAAAGCACAACAAACAAAATGATAAAGTAAAAATATGCTCTTAAAAAATATTTGCCAGAAAAAAAAAATTTGCCAGAAACATAAAAAATTAACATCCTTAAAAACAAAGAACCCTTACAAATCAATGAGAAAAATGCTAATACCATAATTGTAGTGGTAAATGATATTAATTTACAATTCAATAATTATTAAATTGAAAGGAGCTATTAAATATCTAAATAGTTTTAACTTCAATAAGAAACAATTACAATTTAAAATAAAATATCATTTTTGCCTATCAAATTAGCAAAATATTTTTATCTTTTTATTTCTTTATTTTTATGGCTTTGATTCTTAAGTGCCTGTTTTCAGCACTGATAATGTACAGTGAAAGAGATACTCTAAGCATTCAGTTTAAGGCAATGTCAACTTTGTCCAATATTTAGGGAAAACAATTTGGAAATCTTCAATGATGTTCTTATAAATTGACATTATTTGAAGAAATAATTTCCTTTCCAGACATCCAGCTCAAGGCAATAATCCTAATTACTTCCTCAGATTTATTCATAAAAATACTATTTCATAGCATTATTTACAAAAGAGAAGAATGAGTACCCCTTAAAAGTCTAGCAGTAGGGAAATGGTAAACTGTAGTGTATATATTAATGCAATATTCTGAAGCCATCACAATTATGTTTATAAAGTCTTCAATGACATAAAAATATTTATAATTGTTTCAGTTATGTTGCTATATAACAAACCACTCAAAAATCAAATGCCTTAAAACAACAGTTTATATTTGTCACAGTTCTATGGGTTAAATACGGCTAAGATCCTCGGATAGCCAGAAAAGCCAAAATGGCCTCCCTCATATTCCTAGCCCGTCATTCTCCTCAGGAGAGAGGGAAAGAGAACTGCTCTATAAGGTTCCTTAGACTTCCTCAGAGAATGAGGACTGGAATCCAAAAGGAAATGTTCCAAGCAGCAAAAGTGGAAGCTAAGATCAACTAAAGCCTCACTCCAAAAGTTACACAGCATCACTTCTGTTGCATTTTATCAGTCAAAACAATTTCCAGGATCAGTTCCCCAATCAAGGGAAGGGAAAACAGATTGTATCGCTCAGTGGGAGGAGAATCTGTGACCATTTAACCCACCACAGTAATATGACTTTAAATGGACAAAAAGATTAAAAAATATATATATACTTATATAAACTCAACTCTGATATATAATATTCATATATGTCTTTATATGTTCTATGAATAAAAAGCATATTATATACAGATTTATATATATTCTATTATAAAAATAATATATAATATATATATATATTTAGTCATTTTACAAATGACTAAAACACTACAGAGGGTAAAATACTACAAGGATTACCTCTACCCAGTGAGAGGAATGTAATTATAATTTTCTTCTCTAAAATGCTCTGATTTTGCCAAAGTTACGGGGATGTATTACTTTTTCAATGGGAACATAAATGTTATTTAAAAGATATATTATTCCTATACAGAAACATTTAAAGCAATTCCCCACAAAAAGCTATCGGGCACTAAAGGAAACTGAAAAGCAAAAAAAAAAAAAAAAAGGGGGGGTGCTTCTATATAATTCTTTTCTTGACCACACAGAATATTGAGATATTTGAATCATCAAACATTTTATACCAGGTTTATGGTTATACTGAACAAATGTATAATTGATTTTCATCTTCCACTATACTTATATGACATATTGAATATTTTTCTGTCTCCAAAAAGAAAAAGTGAAATAAACTTTCCTTATTTCCTATATATGGATCTAAGCCAAAAGAAGATAGATGCAACAGGAGCCTTGAAGCAAAGACTAAATACAACAACAAAAAAAATTTTAGTAGTTGTATTATATCAAAACCTAAGAATAAAATAGATATGCTCAGAAATTTCACTATTGTTTCTTCTTCTTTTTATTTTTATTTTTTTAATTTTTATTTATATTTATATTTATTTTTATTTTAAAGATCCTATCCATCTATCTGACAGAGCGAGAGATCACAAGTAGGCAGAAAGGCAGGCAGAGAGAGAGAGGGGGAAATAGGCTCCCCACTGAGCAGAGAGCCCTGACCCGATCAGGGGCTTGATCCCAGGACCCTGAGATCATGACCTGAGCCAAAGGCAGAGGCTTTAACCCACTGAGCCACCCAGGTGCCTCACTATTGTTTCTTCTTACTCTGACTTTATACAGTTTAAACAGAAGGGTGGGTTTTTTACAAAGCCACCACACCATTTCAATACAGCATCATGAATTCACACCGTATGATTCTGACGGCAACTTTACATGACACGGAAACACTGAGGAAGAAAAAAACATGCACTCCTCTTATATAACCTTTTAGACAGACATTATTTTCAAAGATCCAAGAGCCACTACTTAATAGCTTGACTAGCCATCCTAGAATTGTCAGGAGAGCCAGTTTTCATCTTTCATCTGACTGCCGGAAGGTCTGGAAACATTCTTGGCTTACACCAAAAATCATACATTTGAGAGAAGCATTCTCTCTCCCTTAACAAAGCAACAAAGGAATCAACACTACCGAAAAAAAGGAGAAATGCTAGGAAAGGATTAGCCAAAACAAAGTATGCACATGTGTGCTGTTTACAGATGTGTATCTGTTGATCTTCAAAATATCAGCCTCTCCCAAATTAAGAATGGCTTCTGCCTAAGTACTTGTACCAGGTGAAGATTCTCTTTCCTTGCAATGTGAGGCTTCTAACCCCAGGCATTGAGTGACCCCCACCCTATCCTACAGATGAATTTTTAGCAGTCTTTATTAAAGCACCTGCATATGCTACGATGATCCCTTTGTGCACAAACTAGTAATGATATATTCCATAGAGAAAATATTTGTGCCCTGTAAGTCTATTTTGAAATCATGGATTGTAAAGCCCTTTCTTCAGGTCATCCTTTCAGCAGATAAGGTCAATTAGATAGCAAGTGTTCCTTTGGATCCAGGTAAATACATATAACATTTCAAATATATTTCTCTAAAAGTGAAAACAAGCCTATCGAAATTTTGCTAATATATATTTTAAACTCAGTGAAGCTGTTTCAAACTCTGTTACACGATTTCTGAAGACTAAAAGGAATTTCAGTCTCTTTAAACACTAATGAGACCTCAAGAGATTATTCTTAAATACCTCTAATCCTTCCCCACTGTTTCATAATTGTTTCATACATAGTTCTTTCACCTTCATTAAGCTTCCAAGTTTTTTTTAACAATTATTTTAGTTGTCTATGGATTCTGAATGCTTTGTACTAGGACATAAAACAAAAGTCTAATTTATTTTTGTTTGCTTATTTGTTTTAGGAATTTATTTTAGAACTAAGAGATGTTTTTATTTTTCACTGACCAATGACTAATCAATCTCATTTGCGTTCAAACTTTTATTGACTTGCTACATCTTTGTATGAGAAATTTAGTGTGTCACGGGTGCTATTTTGTTTAATGATTGGGTTCTGCTATACTTAAAAATAGGGCTGAAGATTAAAACTTTATGACACATTCAAATAAATTCATTTATAAATATTCTTCCAGATTCTGTATGGCACCAATACTTCCTTCACAGTCTTACTCTACATTTCTGACCTGATTCATACTATTTCCACATACCTTATATTAAAAAAAAAAATCAGAATAAAGGCAACTGAGACCTACTGAAGCAACAAAATAAGAACAAACCAAAAAGCATTGACTTTGTAATAACAAGGAACCTGGATTTTTTGGAAAATAGAACTGACTATCAAACAGGAGCCTCTGGAAATTTAACCCTATCATAATCAGCAAATGGGTCTTTCTCAATCTCTCTGTCCTTCTTTCCTCTTCCTTTTTCTTTGATCAAAAATGCACAAGCAATCTTCCTTGCCCAAAGTTTCAAATTTAGCTTACCAAAAACTTCAACAAGAATACCCCATTCCCAAATCCAAGGAATAACGTAGCTCCTGTTTTCAACACTTGAGTCAGGAGCAGTCCTTTCATGTAAGTTTCTTAACAGCAAGAGCTTTTGTTGTAGGAAAGATTATATCATTTTCCATTATTGCAGATACTAAATTAAGAATGTGCTCAAAATTAGCTCATTTTAGAGTTACAGATAGAGAAATAAAAGTACTCCCACTTCCTATAATAATTTCATTGTCTACCATATAATTTTTATACTTCTTTGTACAGGTTTTCTTTTTTTACACAAACCATCTTATTTCCACAGAAGGCAAAGTTTCTCATCTCTGAATGGGGAAATGTGGTTATATTTAAAAGACATCATTTCTGGATGTTCTTCCTTAGGGAAGTATAAAGTTTTGCTTTTATATTTGACTAATAACATCATACTAACCTTAAACATATGTAAATACTGCTCTTATCCCGAAGTGCTGGAGTTTTACAAGATTAGAAATGGAAATGGGCATTTTAAAACTGTTGACTTGATGAGTTCTGGCTTCTTATGTAAGCTGTATCGAAGTTCAAAGTGTAAGCCAAAATTACTCTATAATATGCATTATCATTATAAACTTGCTAAATAAAGTGTCTCTTCCTAGAGGTAACTCACTAATTCCTAAACTCACTAGTTCCTAAAAACGAAGGTTTATCTTTTAATCTCCCAACTTCCTTTATTGGTAGAGGTGACATTTATACTAAGAAGAATTTTATTCCAGTCTGTCAAAAATATATTTATTTATTTATTTCTATTTTGGTGCCTCTCTACTGAACAGGGTTCACTGTATTTAGTTCTACCATGATGCAAGATAAAAGTTACTCTAATTACTTTCATGCTGAATGCCATATGACATAATTAAATTAGAGAGGGAAGCATCCCAATATAAGATCTTTAATTATCTCAAAAAATAAAAATAAAAACTCCTAAAGTAATTATGTTCTGAAGTAAAGAGGTTTAGCAAATGTTATGCAAAATCATTGTTATTTTGGCTTGCATTTCTTTTTTATCAGTTACATTCAATTTTAGTTCTAGTTTATTTGGAATGGAATTATTTAACTTAATTATTGTTTCAGAGGGCATTATGAAACCATGAAAAAGCACCTACCCATGTTTTTATTCCTTCATATTTTACAATATTTTATAATTTAAAAACCATATTAATATCAAGCAACTTGACTCTTCAAAGCAATCCATTGTTAAGCAAAAGACTGTTATCTTTTGACTGTTATCAAATGAGAAAGTCAAAGAAGAGGAGATTAAGTATTGTCTAAAGTCACATTACCAGCAACTGGCAATGTTGAACCTGGGAAGTTAAACTATGGCCCAGGGTTCTTTCTGCTATATTAATGACACATTGAGAATATCATCTATACAAGAAGCACTTTTAAATGCCTAATAAATAATTAGCTGTATGATTTTTTTTAAAAGATGAATATGAAGTACAAGAAGTAAAATGTACAACCTTTGCCCATAAAGAAGGCTCTGGAGAATCACAAAGTTTTCTCTTGGTTACTTGACAAGCAATGATTGAATTTTTCCAATTTAGTTAGTAAGAGAATCAAAACTTTATTTCAACCATTTTTCAATGTGATGTGTTACTCTCATGTCATTTTTGTCAGAGAAAGATGCTTGGTTTTAGGTCACCAAACCAGGTCGCTACTGTAAATAATTTCTGCAGAATCTCCACAGTGTGTCTTTTGCTAGACAAGAAAATGCCAAGCAGCTTGGAAAACAAGAAAAAAATTTTACCTCTACCCTGAGATTGACATCAGTCAATTATCCCACTTCTAGGTAGCACTGGAGAGCCAGGTTAATCCTACGCCACAGCCTCTTTTAGCATTAAGACTTTGGAATTAATCATGTATGGCATTTTCTGTGTTATTTTCAAAGTATTTTGCATTATTAAATATTATCTAAGTGCCATCTATAAAATTTTATACTTAGGCATAAACTTCATCCTTCAGATTACTGTCATTTTCTTTTTAGCAGTGACTCCGTGTCCTCATTTCTTCTCTTCTGGTGATTCAGTGAGCACTTAAGTACTTTATTTATAAACTGATTTGTCAACAAAACTTGTGGCTACTTTCCTTGGAAGGTACTCTTCAAGCCACTTAATTGCAAGTGGATTCAGGCATATTTGTGAGGTTTTGGTTAACTGAAATTTTAAAAACATGCAAAGCAGAGGCAGCGTCATCAACATCTGTGTTTTCCAACTATCTGTGAGGAAGGACCAGTATTTTTTATTACTTTTTCTAATGTGTCACTACACATGACTTGGTACACAGTTCATACATGTGAGTTTGCTAACACGCAAACTAGTCTACACCCATCAATGAGACATAGCCACTGACCCAGGCTTGAATGCCAAGACTGAATGTCATGACAATGTCATGCTGCTGCAAATTTCTAAGTGCTCAGTCATTATTTCTCTATCTTGCCAGAGGTCAGTAATAAACTGTTCCTGGGCATTGAGTAACTTTCTCTACATTTTCCATAGAGACACATGAATTTTAGTAGAAAATTGTGATCAGAGGAGCAGGTAACTCAGTTGCTGCTATCTCACAAAATGACTCTTCAGAAGGAACCTCCCAGTTTTCCACCAACTATGTATCTTCTTCACAGCCTTCCAGTTAATTTGCTCTGCTACTATTTACTCCCTTCTATACATAGCATACGTCCAAAGATGGGCATTTCTTTTTTTTTTAATAAATTTTTCATTTATTTATTTGACAGAGAGAGAGATCACAAGTAGGCAGAGAGGCAGGCAGAGAGAGAGGGGGAAGCAGGCTCCCTGTAGGGCAGAGAGCCTGAGGCGGGGCTCAATCCCAGGACCCTGAGATCATGACCTGAGCCAAAGGCAGAGGCTTAACCCACTGAGCCGCCCAGGTGCCCCAAGGATGGGCATTTCTAATATAACCTTCTCTACAATTGAAGGACAGATCTCATGTAAAAGAGATGTAGTCTCAGGAGGGAGGGCATTACTAATAAAATAATCTGCTAAGTATTTTAAGACCTAGTGAGTGTTAGGTCCTGTGCCAGAGGTTACAGAGAATGGAAGAGGAATTAAAGTCCCTGCCTCTTGGAACCAGCAGTCCAGGAAAGAGGTACAGCATGTGCACAAATAAATAAAATGCATGGAAGACATGGAAGGTATTATCGAACACAATGAAAAATGATGAAAAATTTTGGTATGGGGTCCCAGGAACTGGGAGGACAATCACAGGTATGACAGTGGTGATCAAATAAAGCAAAGCACATGAAGGTCACTTGTTTTTTTCAGATTTAGGTAGAACCATGTCCTTGGTAGCTCAGTACACCTCTCTATCCTACATCTGATACTGTGGCATGGCTGTGAGAGATGACTAATAAATACTGATAAATTAAAAAAAATATATGTAGTCTCTACTCCAGTTAGAAACTATATAACATCAACATACTAGAAGTGTCTTAACAGATACAATTTACATTAAGGATAATAGCGTAAGTGAACAACTTAAAAAGTGAACAATTGGGGCACCTGGGTGGTTCAGTGGGTTGAGCATCTGCCTTCAGCTCGGGTCATGATCGCAGGGTCCTGGGATCGAGCCCCGCATCAGGCTCTCTGCTCGGCAGGGAGCCTGCTTCTCCCTCTCTCTCTGCCTGCCTCTCTGCCTGCTTGTGATCTCTCTCTCTGTCAGATAATGAAATCTTTAAAAAAAAAAAGTGAACAATTAATAAACATATGGTTTTTAGTTCAGAAGTCAAAATAAAATAATAACATACCATAATAAAGACAATTGTGAAATACATGGATCTAAACATTTGCTCCTTACAAAAAACTACAAGAAAAAAATGTAGATGTTTGTTAAAAAAGAATTTTAAAATAATCAGTGAAAGAGTACAAGCAATCTCTAAAGTAATAGTATTTTCCTTTCCACTGACATGATAAAAATGAAGGAAGATAGCTGGAGAAAGGAGGCTATTGCCCTCCTAAAGTCCTCCTTATGTTCCAAAAAGGCTGTTGAAGGGTCTAGGTGGTAACCTTGGGTGGTAGTACCTGGAACACTATTACTCTCTCCTCCCAATTCTTCATAGAAACAGATATCCTGAGATTCACTTGAATACAAGGCTAAGATCAGTGCTTTCTCTGTTTCATAAAGAATCAAGATTCAGAAAGATGCCCTAAGATCCTGCATCCCAATCAGTATGCACTTGATGGAAATTATAAATTATTATCATTATTGTAAATTGCAAAGAGAGCTTCTGGTTAGCCACTCTAATGAGAAAGGAAGAACAACAAATCCAACAAAATAAAAGAGAATAACAGCTTTTGTGGGAGACATTGTAACTGAAAGATTTGATATTTATTTCACCAGAGGCTATTCTCTAATATCATCCAAGATCAGACCTCTATGAAGGATAAAAATCAGAGAATAATTCAGGCTCACAGACGATCTCTCCTATCTTGAACACTGAGTGCTTGGGATACAACAATACTAAGGTGCTTCATACTTAGAGAATATTTTCCTTCATTTCTATTTTATTTCATTTACTCATCTCCTAATCACTGACTCATTTAGTGAACCTTGTTAATTGTCATCATAAATACTTTTTTCATCTCCTTACTATAGAAATAAAACACACATACAGGAATCATGGGCTGAACTTATATCAAGTTCCACTGGGACACTGTGATATTATAAAATAAATCCTGACATACGAACTTAAAGATGTAGATAGTTCTATGAAGCTGGAGTTTCCCATTTTTTTTCTCTCCTAGAACCAGCCCTTAAGTCCCTACCTACGTTTTTTTTTCTCTCTTTTTTTTCTTTTTTTTTTTTTGTGGTTGTACAAACTTTCAATATTCTTTGGTATACTCAAAACTAGAAATCAGAGTCAGAAAACATTTTAAGGTATTTTGTGGATCTATATATTCAGAAAAGTGAATATCAACCACCAAAAATCATTGGTTCAATATTCACTCCTAAAGAAGATTCACAAAGAAACTAAAGCTTCTGTTATTAACTGGGGGAGACATTTATCTAAATTATGTGTATTCTTCTTTATACTTTCAGTTTTCTAACAAAATATTTACTGAAATTCTCTTAAAAATCCACTATGGCCCTTTCTTTCATTTATAGCCTCACACTTTCATTCTTATCCTCTTAATCTATATTCCTTTCTTCTCCTGTATGCCTTGTCTTCAAAACATCATATATTCAGGTCTAAGCTATTCTGTTAATTTTAAATCCTATCATAATAATAATGGTAATATAAGATTTATTAGTTCTTTTTCCACTCTAAAAAGTGTCACAATCCCTTTCTTAACAGCTATGGCTACTATTTCTCAGAAGATAATTGGAATTTGACAACAGATATCTAACTTGACCCAGATGTTGCTTTAAGCCAAGTGTACTCTGAATGATATATTTTAGGCAAGTTGGTAGGTAGGTTCTCTGAATAATGCCAATAAGATTGACTCCTTTAGGACATGTGTCCACAGCTTCACCTGCTCCGTAGCACACAACCACCCTGTTCATCCTACCTGTACCTCCTCAGAAGAAAAATGGCCCAACGATGGGCAGCGTTTACTTCATGATGCCATTTAAGGGGGTGTGGTTATGAAGTATAACAGGTGGAAACCTGATGGGCTATTTGTCAGTACTATGGTAACAGGTCTGCTAAAGGCCTGGACCCTGCTCTGTCATTCACTACTCATCCCTGCAGGGTTTTTAAGAGAGACAACCATGGAGAACAACAGTAAAAAAAAAATAATAATAAAAAATTCCTTGATTATTAATGGAAACAGGGCAAGAATCTCTGAAAAGTGGTTGCAGTATATACCTTGCTACCTAAGGAGGAACATCTATTTCCTTTCAGTTCACATCAGAATTTGTGGAACTTCCGCTTTCTAGCCCATAGGAAATTAAAGCAATGACCAAAATTTTCTGCTATGCTATAGCAGAAAGCTTTCTATGCTATAGAAAGAGGAAAAAAAGATAAGCTAAGTAACCCTCAAGTCGGACCCGGACTCAAATCAACAATTCTGTCTTCTACAGTAAAAGACAAAAAGAGCATGTGTGGCGTATGTTTTATTAATATCCAGTTATCCCACAACCTACAAACAGAACCAAATAAATCCTATTGAATTTGAACCAAATTGGCCTTCTATTCTTTTGGGGGAAAAAACAGGAGAGAGGGGTGAAAAAAAATGCTAGTGAAAACCTACCTAAGTTTTTCTGTCCCATACAAGTCAATTGTGGTGAACTGAATAGTATCCCCAAAAATTCAAGGTCCACCCAGAACTTCAGAATGTGAACTTATGTAGAATAAGAGACTTTGCAGAAAATTAGGTTAAGGATCTCAAGATGAGATTATCCTGGATTTAGGGTGAGTCCTAAATCCAATGACTAAAATCCTTATAAGAGAAAAGTGAAGGAGATGTGAGACACAGACACACAGAGGAAAAACACAGAGATGGTGGTAGGAAGACAGAACAAAGATTAGAGTAATAATGACTATAAACCAAGGAATGCCAGAAGCTGAGACAGCCATCAAATAAATTTTCTCTTGGAGCTTCCTGAAGGAGTCAACCATGCTGACAACTGATTTTGGACTTCTGGTCTACTGAACGGTGAGAAAATACATTTCATTGTTTTAAGCTGCCTAGACTGCAGTAACTAGTTACACCAGTCCTGGGAAACTAATATATTAATTAATACCCCTCTAAAATACAATCACAGAAAATATGTCCAAGTGGTCACGAAGGTTACTGGGCAAGAAAAGATGAATAAAGACTATAAATCATTCACAACTAAGAAATCATGTTTAAAATTTGTATCCTATTGGTGGAGAAGCAATAAAATTATTATTGGTACAAAGATCAGCAATATAGCATAATGGCTTAACATAGAAATCTGAGATTGAATCCTAGCTTCACCACTTACTTGCTATAAGTAACGTATCCTCTCTAAGCCTCAGTTTCTTCATTTGTAAGATGAGGGTAATAATAGCATGTACTTGAAGTGATGACTATGAAAATTAAGTGTGATATTCTCCTAGCACATGCCTACAATATAGTAAGTGCTTTTTAAAAAAAGTTTACTATCACTTGATGTCATGCTTTCAACTATAAATACATCCGTAAACAAAAGGAGTGAGCATACTAAAATCTATTTCAAGATTTCCTCAGAGAAATGTTATAATAGCAAGTGAGGATATGGTGTAAAAAGAGTCTAAACAGAGCCCCTAGAGAAAGGAGAAGCCACATGCAGTAACAAACAAGCTACTAGACAACTGTGAGATGATGAGACTAATTCAGCTGGTCCAAAGTACTTTCTTCATGTGGAAGGATTTCTTTCAGACATTTTTTTAGGCAGTTTTATACACCCACACACACACGCGCGCGTGCACACACACACACGTGTTCTGGAAGAATGCACAAAAAGGAAGTGCCCTACTACATCCTTATATGTACACCTAGGTTTCAGGTTGATGTCAGACTCTGCTGCTCTCTAGCTGAATGACTTCCTTAAGTCTTAGTTTCCTCATAGTTGAAAACCAATAATAATTAGCAAAATATGTACCTCATATTATTTTGTGAGGATTGATTAATAAAGCTAGTGAAATCAAAGTTTGTCAATTAAAAGTTACACAATATTAAGTATTCTGTGTCTGTGATAAAATGCCCGGAGAACTACAGAGGGAGAGTTCAGTCCCAGGGTCCAGGTCCTACCACAAAAGGTGATCATCCTAGGAGCTAAGTGTCATTTTCACACTCAACATCCACAGCAGAAGGGAGCAGTAGTACCTTGGACAAGTTACTTATTTTCTTCAAATCTCTTGGAACAACAGACAACTTTGGGGACAACTGCTCAACATACACTGAGTTCCCTTTTCTGAGAATGAACTGGATTCACAGAAGCAGTCACCAGGACACAAACCTGTTCTGTGTGATTCTGTCCCCTCAGCCATAGCTGATTATTCAGTATGTGAGCAGAGACACAATCAAGAGTCACTCATATTCTGTATCCTGGCAACTTAAACGTAGGAACCCAGAGATGTAGAGCCTGGAAATCAATGGAGCTAAGTTTCCTTGGTAACAGTCATGAACTATTACTGCCGAGTCTCCAAAATTCAACAAATTCCTCCTTTTCCTCAGTCAACTTTTCCTTCAGTTTCATGACACAACCCAAAAGTCTTCTAACGAATGCCTCATTTTTGCTTAAGTCAGTTAATGTCATATTCTACACATATAATCAAAAAGATACTTATAATTTTGGACCATGGGTCATCATCATACTAATGCATTCTCAGAAATTCAGGGGTCTGATACTGCGTTATTCTAATTTTACAAGAAATTTATGGACCTGATGTTATATTTTGTTTAACTTATAAAAAATATGAGCCTCACCTCTGAAAGAAACCTGAATTACAAAATAATGTAATTTTGTTAAAAGGTGAACAACTGGCAGGGCACCTGCATGGCTCAGTCAGTTAAGCCTATGACTTCATCTCAGGTCATGAACTCGGGGTCTAAGGATCAAGCCTCATGTCAGGCTCCCTGATCAGTGGGGAGTCTGCTTCTCCCTCGCCCTCTGCCCCACCCCCAGCTTGTGCTCTCTCTCTCTCTCTCTCAAATGAATAAAATCTTTTTTTTTAAAGGTGAACAATTGGAAATTTATTAAGCAAAAGAGGTAGTTGGTTTGTTTTGCTTTTTGTTTTTATTGAGGTTTTCACCAAAATGTAAAAGAATCAAATTCACTACTAAAAGTAAAAACCTGACTTGGAACTGTCTTTTGCAATTTTTAATTACGATTTTTTATTATAAGAGTTTCTATGCCAGTTTTGTTTAAAATATAAATTAATTCACTTATATATTAGAATACAATGATGAAAAATAGAAAATCTAATCACTGGTACCATGAATTTATGGAGTTTTTAAATAGATCAATCAGGTAATCAAATGAACATGCTCATAGGAAAATACATAAACTGTTAATAAGACAATGTAATTTCTAATCTAAACACTTTACATGAAATCAAAGTTGGAAAAAAATAAGTCAGAAATAAAAGCAATTACTGTCAGTATTATACTACTGAAATTTTAGAGGTCTTTACTAATTTTTCTTATTGATAAACATTTAAGAAATTATTTCAGTCAATGGACTATCCTTAGCAATATCTTAAGAGCACAAAAGACAGTATCAAAATTAGATTTTATCAAGTATTCACTCTGAATTGTTTTATTAATCACCCTAAAAATTTGATTTTGTATCATGCTATTTAGATTTTATCACCTAACAAATTTCTTCATTTAAACACTTTTCTAAAAATAGGTAGATGATATAAAGTTTATATAGAAATGCAAAGAAACTAGAATTGTGAAATAACTTTGAAAAAGAATAACAAAGTTTAAGGATTTACAATTCCTAAATTAAAGACTTACTATAAGCTATCCTCATTAAGACAGTGTGGTATTGGTGTCAAAATAGATAAAAAGATCAATGAAACAGAACAAACTATTTCTAAAACAGAAAAAGACACACATATTAGATTGTATTAGTCAGCTTCGGCCATCATAACAAGATATCACAGACTGGGTGTCTTAACAAGACATTTATTTTCTCATTGTTCTGGAAACTGTTAGTCCAAGATCAAGGTACCAATAGGATTGATTTCTTTTTTTTTTTTTTTTAATTTTTATTAACATATAATGTATTATTTACCCCAGGGTACCGGGGTAATGTGTACCCTGGGGTAAATAAATGTTTGTTTTTTTTTTTAAAAAAAACTTAAAAAAGAACTTTAAAAAGTTCTTAAAAAAGAACTTGAATTTTTTTGTTTAAAAACAAAAAAATGTTTGGTTTTTTTTTTTTTTTAGCATGTTTATAAAATTGGTTCTTTTCGGTGATCAGACTAATTTACATTACTAATTCATTTCTTTCCAGAAAATACTAAGATATAAATAGGCAAATCATCACATGTTACAAAACTGTTAAATTAATAAAATACCACTGTTCATGTAATTTAATGACTTTGGGGAGACACAAATATTTTTGAAATGAAAATTTAATGATATTTTAATAGCTACCAACTGATTAAGAGTGAATATCCAAATTCCTCAATGTTGATAAGGAGTAGAAACAGAGCTCACCAAAGTTCTGTTATATCAACATTTTTTTAAAAAACTGGTAAGTAGTTCATGTCAATGGACATTCAGTATCTGGTAAAATTACTCAAATTG
>CM052808.1:33594546-33629338 GCA_028533885.1 Nasua narica | reverse complement strand
TCACATGATCACTCTGATATGAAGAATTTGAGAGGCAGGTCAGGGGGTTATGGGGGGGTGGGGAAGAGAAATGAAACAAGAGGGGATGGGGAAGGAGACAAACCATAAGAGACTCCTAAACTCACAAAACAAACTAAGGGTTGCTGGGCGGTGGGGGGGGGGGGGGGGCGGTGAGTAGGGATATGGACATTGGGGAGGGTATGTGCTATGGAAAATGCTGTGAAATGTGTAAGCCTGATGATTCACAGACATGTACCCTGGAGTAAATAATATATTATATGTTAATAAAAAAATTTAAAAAATAAAAAATTTTAAAAAAATAAAAAAAATTAAAAATGGGCAGAGGACCTGAATAGACATTGTTCCAGAGAACATATACAGATGGCCAAAAGACAAATTAATGTTCAACATCGCTAGTCATCAGGAAAATGCAAATCCAAACCACAGAGAGATATATTACACACCTGTTAGAATGGCTAAAATCAAAATGGCAAGAAATAAATGTTGGCAAGCATACAGGAAAAAAGGAATCCACATGCACTGTCGGTGGGAATGCAAACTGGTGCAGCCACTCTGAAAAACAGCATGGACGTTCTCATGTTTATTGTGGCATTATTTAAAATAGCCCAGATACAGAAGCAACCTAAGTGTCCATCAACAGATGAATAGATGAGGAAAATGTGTTAGTATACACACACACATGCACGCGCACACACACACACACACACACACAGTGGAATATTAGACAACTATAAAAAATAATGAGATCGTGCCATTTGAGACAACATGGATGGATCTCAAGGGTATTATGTTAAGCAAAATAAGTTGGACTGAGAAAGACAAATTTTGAAAAATTAACAGACAAACAAAAAGCATAATCCAACCTATACAGACAGAGAAAAACTGATAGCTACCAGAGGGGAAGGACGTGGAGTGTTGGGCAAAATCAATGAATGGAAAAAGGAGATACAGACCTTCAGTTACGGAATGAATAAGTCACAGGAATAAAAGAGCATAAGGAATACAACAAATGATATTGTAATAGCAATGTAATGGGGCACACAGTACCTATACTTTTGGTAAATATAGCATAACATCTAAACTTCTTAAATTATAATGTTGTATGCCTAAAACTAATGTAATATTGTGTATCAACTATACTCAAATCAAAATTATTTTTTTAATTTTTAAAAGAAAGTATTAGCCTTAAATGACACATGAGACCAAAGGAACTTAGACATATACAGAACATTCCATCTAAAAGCAGAAGAATACACATTCTTCTCAAGTGCACAAGGAACATTCTCCAACACAGAGCATATGCAAGGCCACAAAACAAGTCTCAATATATTTAAGAAGCTTGAAATCATATCAAGTATCTTTTATGACCATAACTATATGAAACGAAAAATCAATTACAAAAAGAAAACTGGAAAAATCACAAATATGTACAGATTAAACAGCATGCTTCTGAACAACTAATGGGTCAAGAAAGAAATCAAAAGTGAAACCAAAAAATGCCTTGAGACAAATGGAAAAGGAAACAGCATACCAAGACCAAAACATGGGCTCTAGCAAAAGCAGTTCTAAGAAAGAAGTTCATACAGATACAAGCCTATCTTAAGAAACAAGAAAAATCTCAAATATAAAATCTAACTTTTTCTAACTTTTAGAAAAAAACAAAAAAGCTCAAAATTAATAAAAGGAAAGAAATAATAAAGAACAGAAATAAATGAAGTAGAGACTAAAGAGACAAAAGAAGATCAGAAATCTAAGAGCTAGTTCTTTGAAAAGATAAACAAAACTGACAAATCTTTAGCTGCACTCTCACTAAGGAAAAAAATGAGAAGTCTCAAATAAATGAAATCAGAAATAAAAAAGAGATATTACAACTAACATCAAAGAAATACAAAAGATAATAAGAGACAATTACAGGCCAAAAATGGACAACTTAGGAGAAATGGATAAATGGATAAATTCTACAAAACAATTTTCCAAGACTGAATCAGAAAGAATTAGAAAATGGATAGACCAATCACTGGTAAGGAGATCAAAATAGTAATCAAAAAAGTCCTAATGAACATCAATCCAGAAACTGATACCTTCATTGGTGAATTCTACCAAAAATTCAAAGAAGATTTAATACCTAGTCTTCTCAAACCCTTCCAAAAAACTGAAGAGGAGGTAATATTCAAAAACTCATTTTATAAGACCAGCATTACCCTGATATCAAAATCAGATAAGGACATTACAAAAGAAAGAGAAAATTACAGGCCAATATCCCTGATGAATGCAGATACAAATTTCCTCAGTAAGATATGAACCACTGAATCAAGTTGAAAGGATGATATATCATGATCAGGTGGAATTCTTTTCCATGATGCAAGAATGGTTCACCATCCACAAATCAATCAACATGATACACCATGTTAAAGTGAGGGATAAAAACCATATAACCATCCCAATAGATACTAGAAAAACATTTGGCAAAGTCAACATCTTTTCATGATAAAAATTCTCAACAAAGAGGATGTAGATGAAACATACCTCAACATAATAAATGCCATATAGGACAAGCCCACAGGTAACATCATAGTCAATGGCAAAAAGCTGAAAGCTTTTCTCTTAAGATCAGAAACAAGACAAAGATAACTATTCTCACCAGTTTTAAATGACATAGTATTGAGTTCTCCCCAGAGCCATTAGGGAAAAATAAAAAACAAAGGGTATCCAAACTGGAAATAAAGAAATAAACCCTCACTCTTTGTTATTGACATAATTTTATATATAGTAAACCCTAAAGACTCCAACAGAAAACTTAGAACTAAAAAACAAATTCAGTAAAGTTTCAGGGTACAAAATCAATACATAAAAGTCTGTTGTGTTTTTATACACTATCAATGAACTATCAAAAGAGGAATTAAGAAAACAATTCCATTTATAAAGATTTAATACAATACCTATCAAAATTCCAAGGCATTTTTCTTTAAGATTTATTTATTTTTAGAGTGAAGGAGCAAGGGTGAAGGGATAGAAGGAAAGAGAGATATTCTCAAGCAGACTCCCCACTGAGAACAGAGCCCAATGCATGGCTCGATCTCACAACCTTTAGATCATGATTGGATGCTCAACCAATTGAGCCACCCAAGAGAACCTCGAATGGCATTTTTCAAGAAAAAGAACAAACAATCCTAAAATTTGTACAGAACAACAAAAAAGCACACATAGCCAAAGCATCCTGAGAAAGAAGAACAAAGATGGAGAGATCATGCTTCTTGATTTCAAACTATAAAACTACAGTAATCAAAACAGGATGGTATTGGCATAAAAACAGACATGTAGATCAATGGCACAGAATAAAGCCTAGAAACAAATCCAAGCATGTACAGTCAATTGACTTATGACAAAGAAGCCAAAAACTTAAAATGGGTAAAGGACATTCTCTTTAATAAATGGTGCAGGGAACACTACATAGCCACATGCAAAAGAATGAAACTGAACCACTATTTTAAACCATACATAAAAATTAAGTCAAAATGAATTAAAGACTGGAACATAGGACCAGGTATCATAAAATTCATAGAGAAAACAGACAGTAAATTCCTTGACATTGATCTTGGCAATATTTTGGGGGGTCTGACTCCAAAGGCAATGGCAACAAAAAATTAATATATGGGCTACCTCAAACTGAAAACTTCTGCACAGTGATGAAAATCATTAGAAAAATAAAATTCAACCTCATGAATGGGAAAAGACATTTTCAAATCATATAGCCAACAGGGGTTAATACCCAAAATATATAAAGAACTCAAACAACTCAATAACAACAACAACAAAACACAATCTGATTTAATAATGGGCCAAAGATCTGAATAAACATTTTTCCAAAGAAGACATAGAGATGGCCACTGGATAAATGAAAAGATGCTCAACATCACTAATTATCAGGGAAATGCAAATCAAAATCAGTGAGATATCACTGATAGTGATATCACTGAGTGATATCAAGTGATATCACTGAGATATCACTTCATACCTATCGGAATGGCTATAATCAGGACAAGAAATGGTGGGGATATGGAGAAAATGAACCCTCCTGAACTATAGTAGGAATATAAATGGGTACAGTCACTATGTAAAACAGAACAGAGATTCCTCAAAAAATTAAAATGAAAAATGAAAAAAAATTAAAAATAGAACTACCATATGATCTAGCAATTCTACTTCTGAGTATTTATCTGAAGAAAACAAAAGCACCAACTTGAAAAAATACATGCACCCCTATGTTTATTGCAGCATTATTTACAATAGGCAAGATACAGAAACAACCTAAGTGTCCATAGGGGGATGAATGAATAAAGAAGATGTGGTATACATATACAATAGAATACTACTCAGCCATAAAAAGAATGAAATCTTGCCACTGACAACAACATGGATGGACCTTGATAATATTATGCTAAGTGAAACAAGTCAGAAAGAGAAAGAAAAATATTGTCAGACTGCATTTATATGAAAAAATCTAAAAAATAAAATAAATGAAGAAACAAACACAACAAAACCAAACTTATAGATGTAAAAAATAAATCGGTAGTTGCCAAAAGAGAGGGGTGTAGGAAGGTGGATGAAATGGGTGGAGAGGATCAAGACATACAAATTTCCAGTTATAAAATAAAATAAGTAAGTCATGAGGATGTAATTCACAGAATGGTGACTATGGTCAATGATGTATTGCAAATTTGAAAGTTGTTAAGAAAATAAATCTTAGGGGCGCCTGGGTGGCTCAGTGGGTTTAAGCCTCTCCCTTCGGCTCAGGTCATGATCTCAGGGTCCTGGGATCGAGCCCTGCATCGGGCTCTCTACTCAGTGGGGAGCCTGCTTCCCCCTCTCCCTGCCTCTATGCCTACTTGTGATCTCTCTCTGTCAAATAAATAAAGTCTTACAAAAAAAAAGGAAAAAAAAAAAAGGAAAATAAATCTTAAAAGTTCTCATCACAAGAAAAAACATTTTTCTAACTTTGTATGGTGACAGATGATAAACAGACTTACGTGGTGATCATTTTACAATGTATACAAATGTCAAATCTTCGTGTTGTATACCTAGAACTAAGATAATGCTGTATGTCAACTACACTTCAATTTTTTCAGTTTTTTTCAACTTAGAGAGCTTTTTAAAATTTTACTAGTTTTTTTTCAGTGTTCCAAGATACACTGTTTATGCACCACATCCAGTGCTTCATGCAATATGTGCCTCCCCATTACCCACAACCAGGCTCATCCATCCCCCCAACCTCCTCCCTTCTAAAACCCTCAGTTTGTTTCTCAGAGTTCACAGTCTCTTATGGTTGATCTCCCCCTCCAATTTCCCCTAATTCACTTTTCCTTTCCTTCCCCTAATGTCCTCTATGTTATTCTTTATGCTCCACAAGTAAGTGAAACCATAAAATTATTGACTTTCTCTGTTTGACTTATTTTACTCAGCATAATCTCCACCGGTCCCATCCAAGTTGATACAAAAGTTGGGTATTCATCCTTTCTGATGGAGGCATAATATTCCATTATATACATGGACCATATCTTCTTTATCCATTTGTCTGTTGAAGGGCATCTTGGCTCTTTCCACAGTTTGGCAATTGTGGCCATTGCTGCTATGAACATTGGGGTATATATAGCCCTTCTTATCACTACATCTGTATCTTTGGGGTAAATACCAGTAGTGCAATTGCAGAGTCATAGGGTAGCTCTATTTTTAATTTCTTCAGGAATCTCCACACTGTTTTCCAAAGTGACTGCACTAACTTGCATTCCCACCAACAGTGTAACAGAGTTCCTCTTTCTCCACATCCTCTCTAACACTTGTTGTTTATTGTCTTGTTGATTTTGGCCATTCTAAGTGGTGTAAAATGGTATCTCAATGTGGTTTTGATTTGAACCTCTACCTGATGGCTAATAATGATGAACATTTTTTCATGTGTCTGTTAGCCATTATATGTCTTCTTTGAGAAGTGTCTATTCATGTCTTCTGCCCATTTTTGTATGTGATTATCTGTTTTTTGAGTGTTGAGTTGAGGAGTTCTTTATAGATCTGAGACAGATATCAGACCTTTGTCTGTAGTGTCATTTATGAATATCTTCTCCCAATCCGTGGGTTACCTGTTTGTTTTGTTGACTGTTTCCCCAAGGACGCATTATTTGAATTCTGATAATGGACTACTACATATAAAATGTCCCAGTCCCAGTGTAGCTTGTAACTTTATATTAGGAACTCAAAACCATTGATTTGAATTGAACTAAATTAATGATATGTGCCTCTCCAATTACCAATAAGAAAATGTCTCATCATATCACTATAGTTTTCTAGTGGGTATGGTTGGGGAAAGTGAGGAGTGACTAAACATGAAACAAGCAGCTCTACAATACCTAAATTTTCATTTTCATAATACCAAGAATTATAGCAGCATAACTGAAAAATATTGCCAGCTACCTTGAGCACAATAGCAGATCTTTTATTCCACAGTAGCAGATTCTAGTAAAATTCGCTAGATTGCATTAGGGATAACTAACATTTCTATCTGTCACTGTATACAGGATTCTCTTAAATAAATATCTCATTTGATTACACTCAAATGAAATCTATGATTAAATAAGACTTTTCAGAGGTATAAAAAGCTGAAGTTCAAAGATATTTGAACTAAAATGCAGAGTTATACTAAAAAACTAAACAAGAATTATCTTCAACTCCAAATTTCATTGTTTCCAGTATACCACACACACATTTATATATCCATACCTATATATCTTATTATATATTTCCTATAGATATCCTATTATATATATGAGATATAGAGATGTATATAATTTTCCCCACCAAGAAACCAAGTAAAGTTCCCTCATACAAATATTAAAATAATAAAAATGTGAACACTGTAAATTTCCCAAATCAGATCAAGCTTCATATTGATCTGTCTCCTGCAGACAAAACTGTGCTTTCACAAACTTCTTTTAAATTTTGATTCTCTATAAGAAAACCAAAAACTTCTAAGGGCATTAGTCTGACCCCAGGGCTGTAAGCATCACCAGAGCAGATCGACAAAACACATCCCTCTTTGACCTCAAGTGTCTGGGAACATGGAATGTGACTGCTTACCTCCTGCTAAGAATCTAAAAATCACTGAGCTCCAACCTTTGATACAACCAGCAGGCTCCTCTGGTTGGATTACTCTTTTAATGAACAGAGTCAGATGGTGGCCAGTGAATTTACCAGACAACAGCTTCCTTTTCTGTGAAATCGGAGTTTTTCATAAAAGAAACACTACCTCTTCTGTTCCTTCCTAAAAACTCATATTCTTAGTAAGTTCAGCCCTTAAGAAATTTCCAAAAATGTTTTTCATCCAAAGACTTCTACATGGTGACTTTTCTTATTACACGTTGTATGCCTTTTTCTCAACTAGATCATACAAGTATTAAACTTCAAGAATTGAAACAGTACTGAACTTCCCCCTTCTCTATTCCCACTAAGCTGTCTCACCCAACTCTGTACACACTATCCTGAGAGACTCCTGAATATTCAGTAGGCACTAAGGATCTTGGCTAATTACAGTAGTATGAATGAGTTCATAGAAGAGGACCTCCTCTCAAGAAATGTAAAATCTAAGACAGATAGCACTAATTCAAAAAAAAAAAAATGAGACAAGAAATACAATAAGGAAGATAACATTACAAATGAACACAGGAAGTTCCTTTTAAAATGTTAATATTATGTTCAAGTAAAGGTTTGAATTTTCTATTGTGAGATTGCAAATAAATTATTTAATTTATACCTATGTATACCTAGTGAAATAAAGTATATTTGTACCAGATCTAAGATACACTACATGTTAAACCTAAGAGTTTGAGAGAGAAAGAAAATGATGAGTAAGCAAAGATAATGAAAGACACTCTAGCCTTTGATTGAGTCCTAGGGAAAAGCTTAAACACCCAAATAGGATTAGAGCTTGTTGATAAATAACAGGTTCTTGATTGAACTTTACAAAATTGACATTTTTTGTGGAACAAAATCATAAAATACTGGCAATTTCATATAGTTTCTCCTAATAAATATAGCCATATACTCATTGAACTCGAGTCAATATTTTAAAAATTTGAATATATACAGCTAAAAATAAACTGATAATGTATAATGAAGTCATAAAAATCAATTATTTAACACAAATAGAAGAGGATGGAATGCTTCTAAACTCATTTTATGAGTCCAATATTATCCTAATACCAAAGCTAAACAACCACATTACAAGAAAAGAAAATTATAGGCTAATATTTCTGATAAACATAGACACAAAAATCCACAACAAAATATTAGAAACCAAATTAACACACATTTTTAAAAAATCATACACAATGATAAAGTGGGATTTATTCCAGGGATGCATAGTTCAACAACCACAAGTCAATCAATGATATAAATGAAAGATAAAAAGATCATCTCAATAGGTGCACAACAAACACTTCCAAATGTCAACATGACAAAACTCTCAAAAAGTGAGTATAGGAATGTACCTCAACATAACAAAGGTGAGAGCAATAAAGCAAGAAAAAGAAATAAGGCATCCAAATCAGAATGAAAGACGTAAAACTGTCCCTATTTGCAGGTGACATTATATACAGAAAACCCTAAAGATGCCACCAAAAAACTATTAGAACTAATAAATAAGTTGAGTGAAAGAGCAGGATACAAAATCAGTATACAAAAATCAGCTGCAGAGGCACCCGGGTGGCTCAGTGGGTTAAAGCCTCTGCCTTCAGCTCAGGTAATGATCTCAGAGTCCTGGGATCGAGCCCCAAATCAGGCTCTCTGCTCAGCAGGGAGCCTGCTTCCCCCTCTCTCTGCCTGCCTCTCTGCCTACTTGTAATCTCTCTCTCTGTCAAATAAATAAATAAAATCTTTAAAAATTAAAAAAAAATCAGCTGCATTTCTATAGACTACTAACAAACTATCAAAAAAAATTTAATCCCATTTACAATTGCATCAAAAAGAATAAACTATTTAGGAATAAATTTAACCCAAAGACCTGTAACTGAAAACCTTAAGACATTGACAAAAAAAAATTGAAGATGACATAAATAAATGGAATGATATCCCATGGTCATGGGTTAGAAGAATTAATATTGATAAAATGCCCATATTACCCAAAGCAGTCTACAGATTCAATACAATCTTTATCAATTTTTATCAAAATTTATCAAAATTCCAATGGCACTTTTCACAGAAATAGAATAAACAATCCTAAAATTTGTATGGAAGCACAAAAGACACCACATAGCCAAAGCAATCTTAAGAGGCATCATGTTTCCTGATTTCAAACAATATTACAAAGCTATAGTAATCAAAACAGTATGGTACTGGCATAAACACAGACATGTAGACCAATGGAACAGTACAGAGAGCCCAGAAAATAATCATATATGTGATCAATTAATTTACAACAAAGGAGCCAAGATTATAAATGTGGAAAGAACAGTGTTTTTAATAAATGGTGTTGGAAAACTATATCCACATGCAAAAGAGTGAAACTCAACTAGCATCTTATACCACACTCACACAAAAATCAATTCAAAATAATTAAAGACTTGAATGTAAGACTAGAAATCATAAAACTCCTAGGAAAAAAAATAGGATGTAAGTTCTTTAACAATGATCCTGGCAATGAGTTTTTGGATTTGACACAAAAAGTAAAGCCTAAAAAAGCGAAAATAAAAAACTAGAACTACATCAAAGTAAAGAGCTTCTTTACAGCAAAAGAAACGTTAAGAAAATGAAAAGGCAGTCTACTGAATGGGAAAAAATATTTACAAATCATATATCTAATCAGAGGTTAATAACCAAAATATATAAAGACCTTATACAACTCAGTAGAAAAAATAAAATAAAACTCCAATTAAAAAATAATGGGTAGATGGGGCGCCTGGGTGGCTCAGTGGGTTAAAGCCTCTGCCTTCGGCCCAAGTCATAATTTAGGGTCCTGGGATCGAGTCCCACATCAGGCTCTCTGCTCAGCGGGAAGCCTGCTTACCCCTCTCTCTCTGCCTGCCTCTCTGCCTACTTGTGGTCTCTCTCTGCCTGTCAAATAAAGTATTTTAAAAAAAAATTAAAAATAGAACTACCATATGATCCTGTAATTCCACTACTGAGTATCTACCTAAAGAATATAGAAACACTAATTTGAAAAGATGTATGCACCCCTATGTTTATTGCAGCATTATATAATATTATTTATAATATTATTATATTATATTATTTATATATAATTTGTAATAGCCCAAATGTCCATCCATAGATGAATGGATAAAAAAGATGTGGTGGATATATATAACACACAATGGAATATTACTCAGCCATAAAAGAAAATGAAATCTTGCCATTTGCAACAACATGGATGCATCTAGAGAGTGTAATGCTAAGTTCAATAAGTCAGTCACAGAAAGACAAATAGCCTATGACTGCATTCCTACCTGGAATTTAAGAAACAAAGAAAGGAAAAAGAGACAAACCAAACACTCTTAATTAGGGAGAACAAACTAATAGTTACCAGAGAGAAGGTTGGTGTGGGGGATGGGTGAAATAAGTGAAAGGGATTAAGAGTACATTTATCATGATGAACACCTGGTGATGTATGGAATTCTTGAATCACTATATTGTACACCTGAAACTAATATAACACTGTATATAAACTACACTGGAATTAAAATTTTTTAAAATATGTATTGAAGACCATTATCAACCAGATATGTACTTTAGTAGTTATTCTAAGTAGGATGTTGGCTATTACATATACATAGTTTTACTCTTTTTTTCCTTCTGTAAGAACTAAATTGATTGACTATTATATTTAATTATTAAAAGGATGTCATTTTCTTTACTATAATAGACTGCCCATTTTTTAAAGTTTTTTACACACTGATATGAACTGCAGTAAATTACTAACAAGTTGTTCAGTTTAATAGATGATGTAAACAACTGAAAACTAAGGAATAGCTATTAAAATTATCAATGTAAAGTTGCCTGTGTATGACACATATTTCACCTTTTATTCAAAGCCGTCAGAATCAAGTTAATCTGACTCAAATATGTCTTTGTATCCCTTCTCCTTACCAAATGTATAGAAATGCTATTTCCTAGCAACTAGAGAATGCACAGTCCTGATCCCAACTAAATTGCCTAGTTTATGTGCTAGGCACCCAAGAACTTTTTTTATGATTCAAATTTATTTCTCTTCTAGAATGCATAAGAGAAATTGCTGCAGTTCAGATAGACACCTACACAGAGATATCACTTAAGTAGAAAACATGGGATGCAACCAGTTTTCCAACATATTCAAATTCTCCTATCACAAACCTTAGAGCCATGTGAATACCATCCATTTAAAATGCATAGGGAAAGAGGTACTTCCTGGAACATTACCAATGTGGTTTGTGTGGTTTTTATAAAAAAAAAGAAAGAAAGAAAGAAAAGAAAGAAAGAAAGAAAGAAAGCAAATATGGATAAATCAATACATTCTTATTACATGTGTCATAAACTAATTTGAGGCTATATGCATAATATGTTCTGATCCAGATCCTAGTTACTTTTGTAGAACCAAACCAAAATGGAGTTACTCATGTCAGTGACAAATGGAAATGGTCAATGCAGGCACATAAAGAAAACTTAACCAAACCTACAGGAATTCACAGCTATTCTCAGAAATCAGCAGCCAATACCCAAACACCAAATGTGTCCACACCATTTCTGGATCTCCTGTTTCCCTGATCTACCCCAATCCAAATAGGGTAGAAGACCCTAGGCTTCAGCTGAAAAAGCCAAAGAACTTCTTCATTTACTCCATAAAAATCTCTTAGTATTGTAAGCAACTCAAAACTCATTGCTCCCATAGACTTGAATTTCTTGGCTTGGAGGTCAAAATCCCTGCAATAAACTCATCTTTCTGCTTTGTTTTATTCAGTGCACAGAATTAAGTTTTTGCCATTTCACACCTTCAACCGCCTGAGATAGCTATAGTCTGTGCTTAGTTCACATTACCACAAAAGGATATATTTCACAGAAGAGAAATATAAAAGGAAAAGTAAGGTATGACTAAAATCTGCCTTTCACTGTGTCCTTTGGAGGAAATCATTTATCCCTGACTTGAATTTCAAAATGATTGAGAAAGCTCTTTGACTTCATGGCAGAGAATACCCAGCTCCTAGAAGATAGTTGATATAATACATCTTGTTTGGGAATTTAAAGATCAAAAATGAAAGGTATATGATGGTCATAAAAAAGTTTCCCTAGTCATCACCATTATATTTCCCTCATGCCCCTAAAAAGCTTCGAGCTAATAACAATGAAACTAGGGCTTATTTCTTTTACCATACTAGTGAGTACGAGAGAGAAGCAAAATGTCATCCTAATGGCACCAGAAGAAAAGTGCACTCAGAGCATAACCTAGCCCACTCAAACTGATACACTCTCTCAGAGGAAAGATTATGTAATGTATTCTTTTTGCATGTGAAACTATTCTGAGGGACCTGCACACAGAAAACTGTAAACAGCTGCCAAGTCTGGTACATCTCCCAAATAAACTGGTGATCAATGGTGCAGTAAATGTCACAGTTAAATCACCCTCATTCCACCACCAGCATTATTATCCCCAACTCAGACAGTGAAAGGTTAGATTACTTCCTAATATCCCCAAAAGCTCAACAAAGGACCTAAGATTTGGATACAGCTCTCCTAATTTCTCAAAGAGCTACACCCATGCTAGCTGTTTTGTATCCCTTTGCAATAGTGTGCAATTTAAAATATGATTCACACTGTTCTACCACCCTCCTCCTCAATCCTCAAACTTCTCTTCAATCAGTGAAAGCCTTTTCAAAGGCTTTTATCTTTTATTATTTCAATTTTATTTGAAAGAAAACTCCCCAAAATATGGGAACATATTTTCTGGGTTTTGTGAGAGCTGCTTTGGACTTCATATAACAAAAATTATTCATCATTCTTAAAAACACTTCCCCCAATTTAGTATACAATCAATTGGAATCCAAATTCTTAAACAGATTTGTCTAAACGTGGAGTCGGAGACTAAAAAAAAATAAAAGAATACAACCAAAAATTATGTCCTCATTTGTTCTCATATAGACAAATCTGTTCAATATGGAATAGGCATTTCTTCTGGGTTTTTGTCATTTACAATTTTAAGAGCTTTGTGCATTAATAATACAAAAAAAATCCTGTTTTCAATTTACTTCATAATTAAAATTCTCTTTTTGCTTTTTTTCAAACCTACCTAAACCTAGCAAATGGAAAACTTTATGCACTAAAGCTGAATGAAACCACTGCACTGAAGGTCACATTTAGAACTTTGAACCTGCAATTGTTGAATGTTTCTTTCACTCTGAAAATACTGTGATCAGATAGAAGAATCTCCACATTATCATTTGAATGACAATCATTATTCTACTTAGCAAATTATATAAATTTCTGTAGACTGGCAACCAAGGTAAACAGCTTTGCATAATTCAAGAATAAAAATTAAACCCCAACATTTCAGCATTTTAGAGAGAAAGAGAATTTTAAAAACTTCATGTAATATGTTTAAAGTTTAGAAAACTGTATATATAGAAACTGCAAAAACTCAATGAATTTGAAATATCAATTTCTTTCTTAAAGAGAATTCACATTTCGTTGATGATTTTATATTAAAGCAGTACTTACAGTCTTTTCATAAAATCTAGGAAAATCTTAATTCCAATTGGAAACACTTCTTCATTCCACTATCATTCAATTAAAAAGAAATGATGATGTAAAATTCTAATTGCTTTTATTTATATAAGTCACAATGGTCCCAAATAAGTTCTTGTTCTTCTAAAGTTTATATTAGATTTCACATATTGTTTTTCTTCTCTAGTAGTTTTCTACCTATCTCATTTTTACAGCACATATAACTTTTTCTATAGTTTAGTAATCTATAATTATCACTGTTAGGTTTTTTTCAAACCACTTTCTATTACACTGTGCAATCAACACATTTATTTTTCAAGTTCTTTTTAGCATTCCTTCACCAAGAACAAAAATAATGCTTGACATGAAATGATCCTCCCTTATTAATGTCGTGATAATCAGTTAACAGTTTGAATGTCACAAATGATTATTTTTGTCACAAATGATCTTATATTCCACATATCTTGCATTTTGCAGTAAAGATCCAAGCTCAGAATATTTTTTTCTATACTAAGTAAAAACTAGAAAGAATTAGGAAATTCATTAGGACCTTGATTATTGGACATTAGCCATAATAAAACAGAGTCTCCATATAGTCAAGCTTCCTTACTCGAGTTTTCCATTTTTCCACTTTTAATCCTACCTCCTGATTAATTACAACAGCCTAATAAAGAATACGCATTAAGTCACATAGAACCAGGGAGTTATAGAGAAAAATATTGTGATCTGTATCTGTAAGCGCTCTCTGATAATATCAAATATTGCCAAGTAATGTTACTGCATTAATGCCACAACAACATAGAAATTATCAGTAAAAGCCATTAATATATATCAAAAATCTAAATCTAAGGTTTACTCATGTGTATCTGTGTGTCTGTATGTGATGTCTGTATGTTATGTGTGTGTGTGTACATGGTATCTGTGCATATATGTATATGTGATGTCTACAAAGGTGTATGGGTGCATGATATGTGTGTACATGGGTATCTGTGTGTCTGTATGCAGTACGATGCGTGTGTGTGCATGTGTGTGTCTGTGTAACAGGGGAGACATGCAGGGGAACAAAGAAACAGAAATGAGAGAGAGAAAAGAAGATGGATGGTAGTAAGCCAAAAACCATTTCTTTCTTTCAGAGCTGATCTCTCCCATGGGATCAGAGAGTTTTTGAGGCTAGAAGACATAGAAAAATAGACATTTCACTATCAGTCCAAGTTATCTAAGGAAGTGTTCTGATAATGAAGAAAGCTCCAGAACCCCAATCTGGGGCAGCCTTCATGTCCCCACTAAGATGGCATAGTCACAGATTATTTTTAGTATTTTTATTTTTTTAATTTAATTTTGTGGTGATTTGTATATAAGAAGGTATAGAGGACAGAAGGATTCGGGTCTATAAAAGCCCAGAAACCCTGCTGAGTATAAACAAAAAGGAATTCTGTCAGCATGTTGTAGTTCCCAGTGACTACAAAAAAAAAAAAAAAAAAAAAACCAGCAGCAAGAGCATACAGGGCATACATTTCAGGAGACTGAGAAGCAGGATTGCTACTGAACTGACTAGATCAACTTTTAAATTAATATTTTATGTGACAGGGAAGTGTCCTCTCCTCTCCATCCCCATCTAAGGATTTATTAACAGCTCTCCCCAAGAGACCAGCTGGAAGCACAGCCCAAAGGTATAGGAATTATCCCTGGCTATTATCTATCAAAGTGTTTTCTTTTTTTTTTTTTTAAAGATTTTATTTATTTATTTGACAGAGAGAGAGAGAGATCACAAGCAGGCAGAGAGGCAGGCAGAGAGAGGAGGAAGCAGGCTCCCCGCTGAGCAGAAAGCCCGATGCGATGAGGGGCTCCATCCCAGGACCCTGAGATCATGACCTGAGCCAAAGGCAGAGGCTTTAACCCACTGAGCCACCCAGGCGCCCCATCAAAGTGTTTTCTTAAAGCAGTAGCTATAAACTGGCAGATGTGGAGCAAAATAAATTCAATTCATATTTTTTCCCTAACCTCTATATCCCTCTAAGGAAAATATCCTGTGTGGCAATAAATCTAAGCTGCAAAACGTCCTATTGTTTCATCAGTCTCCGATGAACAAAATCAAATAGAGAAAAAAAGACAAATTTCACCAACACTTAGCCCTCCATTGACACAGGGACCTGCCCTGGCGGACCTTCAGAGAGGACCATGACAGTGAATTTTCATCTTCGGGCTGAAATGTACTGAAGTAGGTCAAGAGGGTTTGGAAGGTTCCACTCTACAGAGCACACTCCTGTGCTCCACAAGTCACTTGCACAGTATTCACATCACAAGCCAGGCTGTAGGGTAGGCTTTGCCACTCCTCAAACCCGAACCAACAGGCCTGAATCTTCTTTCCCAAAAGCTCTGACTACTGACCAAATATTACTTAGGTCCACTTGATATTTCCTTATGGAAACAAAATATAAAGAGGAAACACAAAGAGGGAAAGTTGGATAATTTGAAAGCTCATTTTCCTTCTTTGGCCTTCTAAATATGATCACCAAGAATGAGTTTGAATTGGGAAAATAATTAAGAAAGACAATTTTATTGAAAATGTGGATGGGCTGGGGAAGAGACAAAGAGCTTAAGTCTAAAAGAAAACTTACATATAATCATCTCTTCAAGTATGTCTATAAAAGATTACAAAACACAGATGTATAACCATAAACTACCCCCCCTTTTTTTTGAGAGAAAGAGAACGGCAGGTGGAGCAGCAGGCAGAGGGAGAGGAAGGAGGAGGCTCTCCACAAGCAGAGAGCCCAATGCGGGGCTCGATCCCAGGACCCTGGGATCATGACCTGAGCCGAAGGCAGACGCTTAACTGACAGCCCCCAGGCACCCCCATGATCCCTTATTTTTTAATATTTAATGTTTAATACGTTCCATAAGCTTGATGTTGTTAATTTGATATTTCAGGAAGGAATTACACTTGATAAGTGTTCATAAGATACAGATTAAATTATATTTTTACCAAATTATAATTGAAAACAGAAAAATCTTACTATGAGAACTTTAAGTTTCTAGAAGATAGATTACACAGAGACAATATTCAATATTAAATATTGAACTTTTTTTAATTTTTTATAATGTAGAACCTTTAACAGATATGAGATATAGAAAAAGAGACTTCTAATGAGACAAAGTCGTTTTTGAGGCAATGAAATGGGAATCCTCCAGAAGAGATATTCCTTATTTAAGAAAGGAAATAATGGACCAGACAGAGGGGCACCTGGGTGGCTCAGTTGGTTAAGCTTCTGCCTTCAGCTCAGGTCATGATCCCAGGGTCCCGGGACTGAGTCCCACAAGTTCCACATTGGGCTCCTGGGTCGGCAGGGAGTCTGCTTCTCCCTCTCCCCAGTCCCTCCTCCTTTTTGTGCTCCCTCTCTCTCCCTCTCTCTTAAATAAATAAATAAAATCTTTAAAAAAAAAAAAGTTTCTTAAAGGACCAGATAGGACATAACAGACAAGATGGAAAGATGGAGAATTCCAAAGCATAGCAAAGAGGTGGGTAAATGCCTAAGAAAAAAAGGGGGGGAGGGAAGAAAACTGAAGTTGATGAAGAAGTGAGAGAGTAAAAACATTTTTTTAAGATGTTACTTATTTGAGAGAGGGAGACAACACATGTAAACAGGCGGCAGAGCCGAGGAGGAGGGACAAGCCGACTCTGTGCTGAGTGTAGAGCCCGTGGCAGGGCCCAACCCACGAGCCCAGCTGAAATCAAGAGGGGGGCCCAACTTCTGAGCCACCCTGGTGCCTCAAGAACAAAAACATTTTTAAGTAACTTTTATGGGCTGCCTGGGTGGCTCAGTAGGTTCAGCATCCAACTCTTGGTTTTGATTCAGATAGTGATCTCAGGGTCCTGGGATGGAATCCTGTCTCAGGCTTCCCATTCAATAGAGAGTCTGCTTGAGATTCTCTTTCCTCTCTCTCTCTCTGTCCCTGCCCCTCTCCCCACATTCTCTCTCCTTCTCTCTCTCTAAAATAAACAAATTTTTAAATAAATAAATAAATTTTATTATAAAGGAGAAAAAGAAAGGTAGGATGTTACCAAAAAGGTCAGAGAAACTAAGTAAGTTAAAATTTACATGGGAGGATGGAAAGAGGGTCATGATCATTCTTACAGTTAATTTTCCTAATTATAATTTCAGATGCCCCTTGAGAAATATCTAAATAATGTATCAAAGTAAACAGAAGAATAAATGATATCCATAATCCCATAATCCAAAGCCAAATGTTATGAATATTCTAGTGCATTTCCTTCTATATTTTAAATGTATTTTATATAGTTGTGAAACTATCACATTTAAATTTATATCCTGATTTTATCCCCTAACACATTAGAGATGCTATGGAAATATTTTTGTTATATAATATTTGTTTTATAGATATACCACAGTTTTATTATCTTTTTTCTCCTTGGGGGTATTTATGTAGATTCTAGTTTTTCAGCACTACAAACTGCAGTTCAAAAAGCACTTATGCATCAGTTTTTTGGGTTTTTAGGGTTTTTTTAATTAATTAATTTATTTATTTGACAGAGAGAGGGAGATCACAAGTAGGTAGAGAGGCAAGCAGAGAGAGAGGGGGAAGCAGGCTCCCTGCTGAGCAGAGAGCCCGACACGAGGCTCAATCCCAGGACCCTGGGATCATGACCCGAGCTGAAGGCAGAGCTTTAACCCACTGAGCCACCCAGGTACCTCTATGCATCAGTTTTTTAAATCTATATTTCGATTTTAACTTTTTTATTGGTAAGAACACTCAACCTGAGTACTTCCTTTTGTTAACAAATTTTTAAGTTCACTACAGGCACAATGTTGTTCAGCAGGTCTCTAGAACTTACTCATTTTCCATGACTGACCCATTGCACAGCAATTCCACATTTCCTCCTCCTCTCAATCCTGGAAACCACTATTCTAGTCTCCGTTTCTATCAATTTGACTATTCTAGATACCTCATACAAGTGAAATCACGTAGTATTTGACCTGTAGCTGGCTTATAATTCACTCAGCATAATGTCCTTCAGGTTCATCCCTTGTTGTTAACTATGGCAAGATTTCCTTCTTTTTTAAGTCCTTCTTTTTTAAGTCTGGATTGTATATATAATACCACATTTTCTTTATTCATCCATCAGTAGACATTTAAGTTTTTTCTTGGCTATTTTGAACAATGCTATGTTGAACATGGGAGTACATGTAGTATCTCTTCAAAATAACTGGTTTCAATTCTTTTAGATATTTTACCAGAAGTGGGATTGTTGGGTCATATGATAGCACTACTTTTAATTGTTTCAGGATTGTCCATACTGTTTTCCATTGTGGCTGCACCAATTTAATTTCTCACCAATACTGTACAATGATTCAAGTTCCTTCACATCCTCACTCACATTAATTACTTTTTTGTCTTTTTTTATAATAGCCATCTTGACAGATGAGAGGGGATATCTCATGGTGGTTTTCATTTTCATTTCCATGATGACTAGAGATTTTGAGCATCTTTTATTGTACACATTGGCCAAATGTATGTCTTTGAAGAAATGTCTGTTCAAACACTTTGCCCATTTTTTAATTGGGTTATTTGCTGTTGTCTTTTTTTGTGTGCTGCAAGAGTTCCTTATATTTTTTTGGATATTAATACCTTACCATCTACCTGGTTTGTAAGTATTTTCTCCCATTCTTAGGTTACTTGTTCACTCTGATGATTGTTTCCTTTATTGTATAGAAGCTTTTTAGTTTAATGTTGTCCCACTTGTTTATTTTTGCTTTTGTTACTTGTGTTTTTGGTGTCATAACTTTTCTGTGAACCTAAAACTGCTCTAAAATTTAAAATTTGTTTTTTTAATGGCAGCAAAATTTGGGGAGATGCAAAGCATAAGAATGAATGAATATTTTTGCAGACCAGAAAAGGCTGAATCCTAAGTTGTCAATGGGAAAAACTAAGCAGAAATCTAAATTACAAACCCAAATCTTCACAGGTCTCAGAAATCAGCAGCTTCAGGAAATTCTGTATTGAAAACGAAGATGCAGCTAAAACTGGGAAGAATGTTGAAAGTTTGGCTAAGAAGGCCTAAATGAGCTCCCCTACTTTGCTCAGCTGAGTAACTAACACTCCTTCACCACAGGGAATGGGAAAACAGAGATCCTCTGGACTGGGACACCAAGCACAGTTGAAGTTAGGGGTACTACACTGAAGGAGGATTAAAGCCATATCCTACTGAAAAGACTGAATGTTGAAACCCCAAACCTCTTCCCTGACTTGGATCACAGAAAGATCACTGGCAAGAGAGATCTTTATTTGCAGAATCTGACAAAAAACACAAAAAAGAAATTAAAGATATTGATATTTGAATGTATCCCCCATGAAATAACCAAATCATCTCAGCCTATTATAAAATCCATACTCGGGGCACCTGGCTGGCTCAGAGGGTTAAAGCCTCTGCCTTCATCTCGGGTCATGATCTCAGGGTCCTGGGATCGAGACCCCACATCGGGCTCTCTGCTCGGCAGGGAGCCTGCTTCCCCTCTCTCTGCCTCTCTGCCTACTTGTGATCTCTGTCAAATAAATAAATAAAATCTAAAAAAATAATAATTTAAAAATAAATAAATAAATAGATAGATAGATAGATAAAATCCATACTCAAAAAGCCCTGTACATGCAATCAGCTTCTTAGCGGACCACAGTTAAATATTAATTAACATCCAAGGACAATAGTCATAGAAAGAAAGACACCATGTTTTCAGAGAAAAACAAAACAAAGAGAGATAAAGGAAATTGAAGGAAATAGAGATCATTCAAGAAAAAGCCATTTTTTTTACATTGTATCATCAGTATTCTCCAGAAGAAATAAGATTTTACATCAATAAACCAAGAATATAATGTTGCAGAGAAGAAACTTTCAGAAAACAAAAAAAGTGATTTTACTTTTTAAAAATAGTTGTAGAAATGAAATACTCAATTTAGAATGACTAGATAATAAAATTAAAATATCTAAGAAAGTAGAATCAAAAAGATGAAAGTATGAAAAATAAGAAAGAAAAGATAAGACAGTTAGAGGCTAAGTCCAAGAGATCCAACATCATAATAAAAGAGTTCCAGAAAGAGAGAAAAGAGAAAACTGAAAATTTTCCAAATTTGAAGGATACATTTTCACATTGAAAGAATCCATGAGAGCACAGAATAGTGGATAAAAATAGTCTCATTCTAAGGTACATCACCAGGAAATATCAGAACTGAGTCAGAGAGACTGCTCTTAAAACTTCCAGAAATAAAACGAATTTACACACAAAGGATCAAGAATCAAATTGGATCACACTTCTCAAAAGGCACACTGGAAGCTGGAAAAATATCTTCAAAATTATGTGATAAATTATTTGTAATATAGAATTATATATCAAACCAAAATATAAACTAAAGATGGATTGAAAATAAAGGCATTTTTTAAAGATTTTATTTCTTTGTCAGAGAGAAGGAGAGAGAGAGAGAGCATGAGCGGGCGGGGGGGCGGGGGCGGCAGGCAGAGGAAGAAGCAGGCTCCCCATTGAGCAGGGAGCTTGATGTGGGACTCAATCCCAGGACCCTGGGATCATGACCTGAGGCAAAGGCAGACGCTTAACTGACTGAGCCACCCAGGTGTCTTGAGAATAAAGGCATTTTCAAACATATTTCAAAAATTAGTCTCCAAAAAAAAAAAATTAGTCTCCCAGTTATCTCCATTCAAAAGGCCATTGGATGAGTAAACCAAGAAGGAAGACCTGAGACCTTAGGAAAGGTGATACAACTAACAAAGGCTTGGACAGAATCTCTCATAATGAGAGAGATGAGAAAGTTAAGGTATCAGCTATGCAGAAGGCCTAAAGAGCAACCAGTCTAGATAACAGCAAGTCAAAAGCTCCAGCTGGGAAGGATTTGTGGTAGATAAGAGTGTAGGAAGCACCAGGGATCCATCTCTCCACCCAGATAAAAATTAAACTCTCAGAATCTTTGTGATGTAACTATTTTGGAACTCTGGAGTCTAATGAAGGCTTGCCACTTCCAGGCAAAAGTTGGGACTGTAAATTGCAAATAAATTCAGCCAATTTCAGCTCTTGGCACTGCAGCCACTACCCATTCCCCATCATTCAGTTCCATGGCAGGCAGCTGTGCACATGCTCCTGAAGCAGCTTGCATACAACTTGTGGGAGACAGGATGGCAAGTAAGAACACTGTCCTCCAAATAGTAGGAATCTCTATTCATTACTACTGATTCTACAGAAATAAAAAGAATTAGAGTATTATGAATAGTTATACATCAACAAACTGAATAACCTAGATGAAATGAAGAAATTCTCAGGAACACAAAATCTACCAAGATTAAATCACAAAGATAGAAAAACAAAATAGATAGATTAAAAGACAGAATCAATAATCAAAAATCTCCTGACAAAGAACAACCCTGGATGAGATGGATGCACTGGTGAACTCTACCACACATTGAATTAGCTAACACCATTGATGAACTAACACCTATCCTTCTGTTGCAAAAAACTGAAGAGGCAGGAACGCTTCCTAACTCATTTTGTGAAGCCAGCACTATTCTAATTACAAAGTCAAGGACACTACAAGGAAAGAAAACTACAGAGCAATATCTTTTATGAATGTTGATGCAAAACTCCTTAACAAAATACCAGTAAACTGATTTCACGAGTATATTAGAAAGATTATACACCATGACCAAGTGATACTTATTCCTGGAATGCAAGGAGAATTCAACATGTAAATTGATCAACATAGGGATGCCTGGGTGCCTCAGTCAGTTAAGCATCTGCATTTGGCTCAGGCCACATTCCTAGGGACCGGGAATGAGTCCCGCATCAGGCTCCTTGTTCAGCAGGGAGCTTGAGTCTCCCTCTGCTTGCCGCTCCCTCTGCTTGTGCACTCTCTCTCTCTCTGACAAATAAATACATAAAAAATCTTTAAAAAAAAAAAAAAAGATTCAGGGGACACCTAGGTGGCTCAGTGGGTTAAAGCCTTCGGCTCAGGTCATGATCTCAGGGTCCTGGGATCGAGCCCCTCATCGGGCTCTCTGCTCAGCAGGGAGCCTGCTTCCCCTTCTCTCTCTGCCTGCCTCTGCCTACTTGTGATCGCTCTCTCTGTCAAATAAATAAATAAAATCTTTAAAAAAAAATTCAAAGTTTAAAAAAAATTGATCAGTATAAACACACCACATTAACAGAATAATGGAAAAACCCCATGATCATCTCAATTGATGCAGAAAAAGCATTTGATAAAATTCGGCACCCTTTCAAGATTTAAAAAAACTCAACAAACTAAGAACAGAAGTAAACTACCCCAAGATAACAAAACATAATAACAGCCATATATGAGAAACCCATAGCAAACATCATACTCAATGGTAAAAAAATGAAACCTTTTCTTCTAAGATCAGAAACAAAGCCAGAAGGTCCGCTTTCTTCACTTCAAGCCACAGGAATTAGGCAAGAAAAAAATAAAAGGGACCCAAACTGAAAATGAAGAAATAAAAGTAAGATGATATGATTTTACATATCAAAAACTCTGAAGATTCCACATACGGAAAAAATTACTAGAATAATCAAATTCAGCAAGCAGCAGGATATAAAAGCAACACACAAAAACTAGTTGCATTTCTATATAATAAACAATGAACAATATAGAAAAGAAATTAAGAAAGCAATCAATTTCAAATAGCATCAAAAACAATTAGATACTGGAATTCCCGGCTGGTTCAGTTGGTAGAGGATGTGAAACCTGATCTCACAGTCCTGAATTTGAGCCCCACATTGGGCCCAAACTTAAGATTATTAAAAACAAAAAACAAAAAACTGAAAGTTTGCCCTTTTCAGGGGGCACCTAGCTGGCTCAATCAGTACAGCATGCCAGTCTTAATCTCAAGGTTGTGAGTTCCAGGGCCACCTTGGCTGTAGAAACTTAAAAATTTTTTTTAAATCTAAAAAAAAATAATTTCTGGGTTTTTAAAAAAAGAAGAAAGAATAGGGGCTCCTGGATGGCTCAGTCAGTTAAGAATCTGCCTTCGGCTCAGGTCATGATCCCAAGGTCCTAAGATTGAGCCCCATGTGGGGCTCCCTGCTGAGCAGGGAGTCTGTTTCTCCCTCTCCCTCTGCCCCTCCCGCTGCTTGTGATTTCTCTCTCTATTTCAAATAAGTCAATAAAATCTTTAAATAAATAAAGAAAGAAATAAAATACTAGAGGTGAGGTGACAAGCGCAGCAAGTGTGGTTGGTCGCCACAAGGTACAAATGTCCCCTTTACCTCCTTTAGCATGACCCACCAGCTTGACAGCAAATCTCTGAGTAACCAAGAAAACTTGAAATTGTTTGGGAAATGCAACAATCCCAATGGCCATGGGCACAATTATAAAGTTGTAGTGACAGTACATGGAGAAAATGATCCTGGTACAGGCATGGTTATGATTTTGATCGACCTCAAAGAGTATATGGAGGCAATTAAGAAGCCCCTTGATCGTAAGAATCTGGATCCAGATGTGCCATACTTTGCAGATACAAGCACAACAGAAAAATGTAGCTGTGTATATCTGGGAAAACCTCCAGAAATTTCTTCCTCTGGAAGTTCTTTATAAAGAAAAAATATATTATACTGACAATAATATTGTAGTCTATAAAGAAGAATAGCTTTTAGGGGTTAGTATTATAGAACGATTCATTTCTTTCCCTATTTGAAAAAGGTCTTTATCCCTTATTGTACTATTGTACTATTAAGAAGTCATTACATAATTGTTATACCTCTATATTGTTTTCTGGAGTGCCTGGTTTATTGAAATCATTGCATGTAAAACCTGTTGTGAATTCAAACCTACTTTAAAACCAAACTTGTAAAACAAAGAAACAAAGGATTAAATATTTCAAAATTAACCAAGGATATAAAAGACTTTTACTATAAAACACTGCTGAAAGATATTCAAGAAGACATAAGTAAATGGAAATGTATCCTATGTTCATGGATTAGAAGACTTAATATTGTTAAGATGTCAATACAATCCAAAGCAACCTACAGACTTAGTATGATCCCTATCAAAATCCCAATGATGTTTTTGGCAAAAATAGAAAAAATCCATCATTAAATAATATGGAATCTCAGGGGACCCCAAGCAACTTAAATAATCTTGAAAAAGAACAACACTGGAGAATTCATACTTTCTGATTTTAAAACTTACCACAAAGGTATAGTAACTAATACAGCATGGTCCTGGCATAAAGACAGATTTTAGACCAATGGAATAGACCAGAGTCCAGAAAAAAAATCCTACCATATGTAGTCAAATGATTCTTAACAAGGGTGTCAAGGTCATTCAATAGGAAAAGGACAAGCTTTTCAACAAAATGTGCTGGGAAAAGTGGATATCCATATGCAAAAGAATTAAGTTGGACCCTGCCTAACACCATATATAAAAATTTATTCAAAATGAACAAATGATCTAAATGGACCAAAGACCTAAAACTATAAAACTCTTAGAAGAAAACATAAGGCAAAAGCTTCACAACACTAGACATTTAGCATAAATTCTTGGATGACACCAAAGACATGGTCAACAAAAGAAAAAATAGTCAAATTGGGCTTTGCAAAAAGTTTTAAATTTTATTCATCATAGATTAAAAAGGATTTAAGAGTACACTTATCTTCATGAGCACCGAGAAATGTATAGAATTGTTGAATGATTATATTGTACACTTGAAACACTGCATGTTAATTATAATTGAATTAAAAATTTTTTAAAAGAATTTCTAGGTTTGGGACTCCAGTGATTCTAATGTGCCCACAGACCTATTGTTCTCAAATTAGGCATGCACCAGAATCAAGTAAGAAGATACTACAGTACACAGAGGCCCAAATTTATTTAACCAAGGATATGACTTGGGCCTTTGCATTTTTAGTAGTTCAGTAGTTTTGCATTTTTAGGAGTTTAGTAGTAGAAATTCTTCTATCAAAGTTCTTGAGAACCACTCCATAGACTGTGCACACACCAAAAAAAGCATCAAAAGGCAACAGAGTAAATCTATTAACAGAGTAAATAGAAAACTCAAAGAATAGAAGAAAGTATTTGCAAATGATATATTTGATAAGATTAATATCTAGAATATATCCAAAATCTTAAATCTCAACAACAATAAAACAAACAACCCAACTCCAAAATGGACAAAAAACTTGAATGGACATTTCTTCAAAGAAGATATATAAATGTTATGTAAAGAAGTACATGAAATGCTCAACATCACTAATCATTAGATAAATGCAAATCAAAACCACAATGAGATATCATCTCACACACATTAAGATGGTCACCATCATCAATCAGTCAATTAATAGAAAATAACAAGTCTGGAGAAATTGGAACGTGGAAAAATTGGAACAACTGTACACTATTAGTGGGAATGTAAAATGGTGCAGCCACTATGGAAAACAGTATGGGAGCTCCTCAACATTTTTTAAATAGAATTACCGTATAATCCAGCAATTCCATTTGTGGGTATATATCCAAAAGAACTAAAGGAGATTTTCAATGATGTATCTGTATACTCATATTCACAGCAGCATTATTCACAATGGCTAAAATGTGGCCGCAACCCCTATGTCCATCAATGGATGAATGGTTAAGCAAAATGTAATATATACCTATAATGGAATATCATTCAGACTTAAAAAAAAGGAAACTCTGACATATGGTATAACATGAATGAACCTTGATAGTATTATCCTAAGTGAAATAAGCCAATCACAAAAAACAAACATGTATGATTCCACTTACATAAAGCACTTAGATTAGTCAAATTATAGATAGAGAAAGCAGAATGGTGGTTGCCAGGGGCTATAGTGGGGGAGGAAAGGGGAGTTGTTGTTTAATGGGAATAAAGTTTCAGTTTTTGCAAGATGAAAAGAGTTCTGGAGAAGGATGATATTGATGGTTGCGTAATATGAATGTACTTAATACTACCAGACTGTACTTAAAAACAGTTAAGATGGTAAATTCTATGTCTATTTTACCACAATTTTAACAACTGAAGAAAAAAGCTCCAGTAGGAACATCTCCAAAAGATGAAAAAGATATATTATCTGAATTTTTTGATAAATTGAGATTTAAACTTCCATTGGGGAGAGGGGCACTTGGGTGGCTCAGTCATTAAGCCTCTGCCTTCAACTCATGTCATGATCCCATTGGCATTGGGCTCCCCACTTGGGGGGAAGCCTGCTTCTCCCTCTCCCACTCCCCCTGCTTGTATTCCCTCTCTCACTGTGTCTCTGTCAAATAAATAAATAAAACATTTTAAAATAATAATAATAAACTTCCCAGGGATAAATTAAGGATAAGAGATAAGTACAAAGAAAACAAAGCAAATGCCATACAAGACAATTATTAATTCTAGCAAAAGAAATTTTAAAAATCTATGCAAGTAAAGAAAATAATCACTGTACAACACATAACTAAACTAGGCCCACCTCTTAAATTTGGGGAAGGGGGCAGGGGAAAGATAGATGAAGGCCCATATATCATATAACTATACATTTTAAAAATGTAAATCAAGCTAAAAAAGTATTAAATAAAATACATCCTATCCTCCTACCTTAAGTCAATGACCTAGAAGGCCAGGATTGAATTTAAAATCCTGATTCTTCTCAGAGTTCCACACCAGAGCTTAGTAGTAGATGGAGAACAAGCTACTGACCTCAAACCAAGAACCCACCCCTTTCTATTCCAGCCTCAAGGTCCAGTCCACACACTGAGGAAATTTGTGGGCATATGTTTAAAGCCCAATCCATGTATCCAAGCTCTGTTCATACTCCACACTTTCCCCTTAGATATATACACAGGTGGCACCATCCACCTTCAGTGGGACCCATGAGGATGGGGCCTGTGAAGGTTTTAGAAGCAGCTTCAGGGTCATTTGGGCAGGGAATTCAGGGACCCAGAGTGAGATCTGGAAATGGAGTTTCTTTGGTCCTCTGAATTCCTCAAAGGAATTAAGGACCTCTGAGTCCTCAAAGGAGAAAGGCCAGAGCAAAGACTTCTAAAGTCTGGCTCACAAGACACGGGCCCCTTTGCAAGTGTCTAAGAGTAGTACTGGGCTCACCCGAAAATAGCATTTATAAAATCATGTTAACACAATATTAATATAAAAATCTTAAGATTTTTCAGGAGTATGAGGGGGATGGGAAACATGCAGTATAGTGCTTGGTAACAAGTGGGAAATGTTAAAAGAAAGATAAAGCCTAATCTTTTATGGTAGGAAGTCAATAGATGATGCCTAAAAGCAAAAAACATAAAAGTTGCCATATAACTGTGTTATTTTGAGATATGAAGGAAAATGAAAAAGAAATAGCTAAAAAGCACTGAGCTCCAGGAAACAGAAAAGGAGGGAGAACACAGTTGTAGGGAGTATTATTCTTCATTAAAAGCATTGTGAAGCTATTTGACAACTGTGCACATATTAACTTTGACACGAAAAGAAAAAAGAATATAATGCAAAGACAAATTTTTCAAATGCATTTCTCAACTTAATATGAGCTCTGCAAAGTTTTTCATAACCCGGTCCTTTCAGAATAACAAAAATGTAAAAAGCAGAGGACTAGGGGAGAATATTAATATTTAATATGTAACATGAACACTGGTGATAGGAAAGTATTTCAGATTAACTAACATTCTTCTAGGTTTTTGAGGGTACTACATATTTAAATTAATTTATTTATTGAATTAATTGAGGTATTTATTGAACATCTATGTGATAGGTATTGGGCTAGAAGTTGATGATAGAGAAGTGAAACAAAATTTTTAAAAGACATGTTTTCTGCCCTTACAGGGCTTAATATTCAGTCCAGGTATCACTGTGGAATCAAATATTCATTCACTGAATATAAAATATCAACTGTGAAACTTGCTATGAACCAAAGCTCTTGGTGCTGTGAGTGTATAGAACAGGTAAACCTGATTCAGTGAAAAGAATGGGAAAGATTTCCCCAGAAATAACAGATGAGCAAAGATCTCATGAATGACTGGGTAATAATTGACCCTTCACAGGAGTTCCGCATCCCCCCCGGAGAAGTGCCTGCCTTAGTATCATCCTCAGTGCTAGGCAGAGAACAGCCCTAAGGAAAGGACTCAGTAAAGAAGCAGTAACTGAGTTCAAACTTAGCAGTTGAGACCCTAGGTCAATTGCAAGCCCTGTAGCTCGAGATCTGTGAGGTGTTTTAGCAAGGCTGCTATAAAGTCTTGGAGGAGGTATAGGGAGAGAGAAGGGGACACAGCAAATCTTCATTTTGTAAAAACCACCAGGCTAAAACACGGAAAATGAATTGAAGGGGAAAAACATTAAATCCAAGGAGGCCATGCAGCAGGTCAATCAGAGATAAAAACATATTAAGTGTATGCAAAGAAATGAGTACCTTAGATAAGTAATTTAATAAACTTCAGGGTATTTTTTCTTACACCTGATTAAAACCACAGTCGGAACTTTCAAGTTAGCTTAAAATACACCATCTTTGAAAGGCATTTAACTCCTAAACCCATTAAGAGTTTCTCTTGTTATTTTTATAACAATATTTATTACCCAGCTAGTGTTAAACCATATAAGTTCAATCATCAGAAATAGGTAATAACAATTGGGGCGCCTCAGGGGCTCAGTCCGTTAAGGATCCAGCTCTTGATTTCAGCTCAGGTCATGATCTTAGGGTCATGAGATCGAGCACCACATCAGGCTATGTGCTCAGCAGAGTCCGCTTGAAGATTCTCTCCCTCTACCCCCCACTCAGACACACTCTTGCATGCTCTCCCTCTCTCTCAAATATTTTTTTAAAAAAAGAAATAGGTAATAACAATTAGTGATCAAAAGAAACATCCAAGCTACCTTAGAGAGGCCAGATTGACCTGTAGTCTATTCCAGTCTTCCCTTTTCTTATACTGGGAGTTGTGTGCTGCTTTATAGGGTTTTGTTTGCTTGCTTATTTCCATTTCAGAGCTTAAGGAAGAACTTTCCGGTAAATTTCTTAGAGATATATGAGGCTGTGCAATTGAGCTACTTTGGCAGCACGTTAATTTTGTTTTTTTTGATATATCACATCTGTAAGAACCACTCTTTTATGTTTGTAACAAAAAGCAGCAGGATAATATCAATATCTACTTTATTTTCCAAGAATCAATCAATTATTTTATGGGAAAAGAAAAGATTTTTCACCATTTTGGTGCTTTTTTTGAACGCTGTTAAAAACAGACTCAATATTCCACCCTGTGAACTTTACAACAATGTCATATTTCCATTTAATTCAAGTTGCAAGTTCAAACACAGATATGATTTGCAGAGTTATCTGCTCTACTCTGAAGCACCCTAAAAGTCCAAAATGTTCTGGATTCTTTTTTATAAGAGAAATAAATAAAACAAACACACAATAAATTAAGATTTCTGACAAAAATGCTATTTTTCTCACTAAATTTTCCATTATTTTCTCTCTATTCTTTCAATCTACAAATTCATTGCACCCTTTCTCACACCACATTCATCTTTTCAGACTTCCACAGAAAGTGAGACTTTTAGCTTTACAGAACTCCAGTTCTGTAGTTTACTTCTAAGCTTCCAATAGTCTTAACTATATGTTTCATTTATTTTTCATTATTATCCCTAAAATATCCATCTATTCTTCCTTCCCTGGAAGTTAGTGATGATGTTACGATCTTTTTTATACACTCAGTATCTCAGTAAGAAGATTCCCTATTCCTTCCTAATTAACATGCTGCTTTTGTCCTGTGCCTTCATCTATCCAATTTAAAGCAAAATACTCTATCTCAACATGTGCATGAAAATACCAAAACTTATCATTTCAACTGATCTTGAATTCTATTGCAATATTACCTCTCAGCAATAGGAACTAAGCATTAGAAAATAAATATTTCTCATAACTGAACAGATCTGCTATATATTCTAACAAGGCAAAGAAAAAAAATTCCATAAAGCATATAGAACTATTTGTAAGTTGTTAAAATCAGAACACAATTTTAAGGAAAATCACACTGTTAATGAAAAACATTGTTCATGTCTGCTACAAAGTCATTTAATATAGTCTCTAAGTTTGGTACCTCAGTTTCCAAATTATGTTCCAAAAATTAAAGCAATTCTTAGTACCTGTTTACATGCAATACAGTAACCTAGTGATTTACTCTACAATGTTGACCAGTATAGACAATTTTGGTGAAATAAACTATAAGAATTTTTCAAAAATTTATAAACTATCTAAATAATCACTTAAATTTTGACCCATGCATAATAAAGGCATTTAACCCAGTTATTCTTTCTATTTACTCGTCCTTCTCAAAGCCCATCTTCTTCTCAAAGCCTTCTTGTGACTAATAATTATCTTGTCACTTTACCAGAACAGTAAAACATAGCACCCAATGGTTCTTTGATTTTGTTGCCATTGGTTGGTTGTTTGTTTCCCTTAATTTAGATACAGGCTTCCTGAAGTCTTGGTACTTGCCTTTAAATTCTTTTCTAATTTCACAGGAACTCCTGTGAAGGATCAGTTATTACCCAGTTATCACCCAAGAAGAGAAATCCCCTGCACAAGCTACACTTGCCTTCATTACAGAATCACTCAGCCCCTACTGGCTCTACTCTGGAAGTTCTACACCTATGGATCGGTTAAAGAGCTCTGCCTCTGTTAGAAATCTTTTAGTTGCAAGGTGGCGGGCGGGGGGGCGGGGGAGACCTAAAATTGGCTTAAACAAAAATGTATGTATTATTTAAATGAAAAGTCCACATCAAGCAGTAACTTCAGGCGTGGCTTTATTCAGGACTCAAATGCTATCACCAATATTCTGAGTATCTTCTGAGTTGACTCCATTCTCAGACTCCCTACAGTGGTTCCTGCAACTTCAGGCTCCCATAATCATCACATGTTGACCACAGCTAGGGGGAGAGTCCAACAAAAGTGCAAACAAAAGTTTGGATTGAGTCTTCTTGGTTGAAATTGGCGAGTTTGTTGGTGCTGACTGGCTTGACTTGGGTAAGAACTCCAGCTATTGTGTCCAGAGGTAGAGGCAGCTCCAACTCAAAGTTTGTGGGCCAAGAGGGAGAGAGAATGGCATCCAGGCAAAATTGTGCTGGAGGTCAGAATATGGACAAGGGGGGACAAAACCAATCCACAGCCACTTGTGGTCCTATATCCACTTTTGACTTTTAGGGAATTTGTTATTATTTTTCCTAGAGATGAATATGGTCAGAACAGTAATCCTCTTATGGGATCTGTATTAGGCTGCCACTGATGCTCCATAATGGCAAACACATTCTACAGGACTACCAGATAAAACTCTTACTTGTTCTTCCAGAAGCAATTTCCAAATTTGTATAACATAAAAATGGCAGATTTACTAATCGTGTATCTAAACTTCTACTGTTCTTTAGTGTGCTCTTCTCAAGCTTTCAAAATAACAAAATCATGAGTTTTTTTTATTACCTGTTTTTTGGCATTATGAACAACTGTCATACCATAGGTAAATGCCTTGTATTAATTTATAAGTTCTAATTTTTTTGTATTAGTTGTCTCTAATTAATGGGTGTTCTAAAATAATTCCTGGAGTTAACAGTTCTTACTTCATGACTTTAGTTATTTTAAACCTTTTTTTTTTTTTTGGTTTTTTGGGGGGGTTTTTTTGGTTTTATTTTTTTTAAACCTTTTAAACACGGCACTAAAAGCTCCCTGTGGCAAAGGGGGAACGTGTAAAATGTCTGTTGTTAATGGATCCCCTGTTCCTATCAAGAGGGCCATTCCTTTTAGCACTTTCAAGCCAGGCAACTGTGTTCTCCAGTGTCACTGTCTTTTTCTCTTTTATAAGCACTTGAGAAATACGTCAAATGTCATTCTCCCATTTCCTCTCCTCTCCCTCTTCCTTCCCTTCAAATGTTTTGGTAGAAAACAAAATTTTCCAGAAATACATTTGGATTTATTTATCCATTAGAAATGTATCTTTGCATACTGTGGAATATTTTTAAGCAACACCAAGAGTTCTTTTAGTTTAGCGTTTTTTGGGTTTTGGCCTCTTGTCAATTTCTTCCTACTCTCACTCCTTTCCATAAAGTTGACTTTTTTCCTATTCAAACTTCTGTCAGATTTTTACTTGTCTTCCCTTTCCCTTAAGGCATGTTAGTAGCTTCTTAAAGATGCCTTCTATAAACAACTCTTCCAAGGTCTAGGATACTGCTTAAACCTAAAACCACCATTTTAAAATTATTTTTGCTTTTTATGTACACATCAAAAATGCAAACTGAAAGAAGTAGAGTCATAAAATAAAATATTCTTAAGCTTATTAATATTCCATATTTATATATACAAACACTGTGAGTCCCAAAATAGTAATTTAAAGCACTGGATATTTTTATCTATTGATTTTAATTAAGTTTACTTTAGGTTGTCTGGATCTCAAGTAAGATAGAAAAAAGAAATAGATGAAAATATCACAAGCAAGCTTTTTATCCCAGCTCTTAGGGGAAAAAAACTAATAAGCCACCTCCACAGTGAATTTCTAGTGAATCATTAACCAGGGATTTGTTGCCTTGGTTACTGAGCCAGGTAGAGATTCCAGTAAAAAAGCAATGTGACCTATGAGCTCAGGAAACTGAAGAAGTAAAATTTCTGCATGATGATATTTGCAGTTTTTACAGAAAGAAATGAAAACAGTAAAAATGTATGTTAAAATAAAAAGGAAAAAAGAATATCTTGAGTTTTGAACTAATCTAAAAGACAATTACATATACGCATACACACACACACACACACACACACACACACACACTTAAAATAGCAATGGTATTTGTTTGCTTGCAAGATTTTACAAAACATAGACCATTTCCAGTATGAGACATCTCTCCTGGAAAACAAAGCACTTTGCTTTTCATTGGTAACTGGACATTCTACTGGCAGAGAATATTTTGATAATAACAGATTTATAAGAAAAGCATTCAGAAAGCAGAATAATTGAGTATATTTTACAGTCAAAATATGACTGTGGTTTTTTTCACTGAGTTATAGGTGTATGGTTCTTTACATTATATTGTATCAAAATAAGAATCACATAAGTATTGGCACCAAACCTAAAACCAAAAGCAAAAGTGAGAGGCAGAATTTGAAGGCATAACTTCAAGCATCACCATTATCTTAGGTTGAAACTAGCTTTACAATTAACTCAGATTCAAACTGAAGATGCTGATGGTCTACAAACCAGCATCCAATGATGGCAGAGACTACATTATCTATGATGGTTCATTTTGTTCCATTTCTCTAGAAAATCCTGACTAATACAGTATCCAAGCCCTACCCCACTCTTTCAAGGCAATTCTTCAGGCCAATCCAATTTACACAAAAACAACCCAATGATAGAGTAAAAGACTGACAAATTTACAGCGGTTCTATAGATGAGAATGAGGCATTTAATAAGAATTAAATTCTTAAATTTAATTCTTCAATTCTTCAATTCTGCCAACAGTTAGTGATAACCAGGCAGCATGACATAGCCAATAGGACAGAGTTTCTGAAGTCATTTGGCCTGGGTCTGTATTCTAGCTCTTCCAATTACTGACTGGATGGCTCTGAAAGTAAAAGTGTCTGAGCCCTGGTTACTTAGCTATGCAATGTGAACACTCATACTCCAGAAGACTGATTGTAATCAGAATTCAGTGAGACAATACATATGAAGCTTCTGGCTCAACAAAAATGGGTATCTTTATTCCTTTCTATTTCCCACATAGAAAACTTCCATTTTTCAGTTTAAAAAATCGGATTTCCTGAAACGCTTAAATTTGGGATTGAAGGAGCAGAGCAGGGCTGGTTCCTTTTGCTTACACCTGCCTTCTTGTGTGTGGCCCCCCGCAGGACCTGCCTCTGGGAGGGTCTGAGTGTGGCTCAGCCCTCCCTTGAGCTAATTAGCCCAGAGGGCCTATGGGTTGGGTTTGGGTTAGTCAATAGGAACGCGGAACCCCTGCCCGGGAAAGAATATAAACCCC